>VWZO01000031.1:0-90952 GCA_013396975.1 Bucco capensis | reverse complement strand
GAGTATGGAAAAATTTCAGCCCTTCTTGATGTTTTATTCAAAGTTGACCACACTACTGGGCTCCTTCCTTCATCCTTAGCCACACTGTTCCTCTCACACTTGTCTTCCATGTGCTCACCACAGCACTCTGGTGCACATAGTCATTCCTTGAGCAATAGGATGTCCAGCAAGCTTCTCAGGTGACACTCAAATGGCAACAGTAACTGTGACCAACTTCCCCAGACGTGCCAGTAGAGATCATTACTTCTCAGGATCATTTCTTCCTTGCTTACAAACACACTCCTGCAGTCCAACCAACCACAGTTTTCCCTGTCCTTCCACAGGGGTATCTCATTGGAAGGATGAACTGGATCAGACCATTGGCCCGCAAGATCCCTCAATCAGCTGATCCTGAAGCCACTCTCCTTTGTCTAGTGTTCACAAGTGGCTCAGGCCCACCTGCTCCTCAGCAATGATGTTCTCTGGGCCATCAGCTGCATCCCAACCGCTCACCTTTTTTGATGTCTCCATTCCATTTGCATTTCTACTCTAAAACTCTGCAAAAATCATCACAAAAGCAAATATTCATATAAAAACATGTGGATAAACTAACATCCTTGAGATGAATGCACCACACAGTAAAAGCAGCATGAGAGAGGCAAGAGCTTCTATTGAATTAATTGATGGTATGGTTGGACTTGATGATCTTAGAGGTCTCTTCCAACCTTAATGGTTCTGTGATAAAGCTGGGAAAAAAAAAATGTACTGGATCTCAGACACATAGATGTGAGTCAATTGACCTAAAACCCCCTGTATTTTACCCAGAAAGCTTACCCCTTTTTTGTATCTTACACCATCACTGCAGTACTTGAGGGCACTGTCAGCTCCTAACACTCAGCAGTGTACACCAATTGAAAAGTCTCAAAAACTGAACATTCCCATTTATATAAAGGAATGAATTTCATACTCTGTGAGACCTTATAAAAACATCTTTTAATATCTTTAAATCTCTCTAGTTCCCTTATTAAGAAGCTCTTTAGAAATGCAGAAACAAATGGCCATTCAGGGGAAGACACAGAGCTTGCCTGAGGCAAACGGTGATAAATGACTAAAATCAAAGCCTTCTAGTTAAAGAATGACTAAAATAGACCAGAGGGAATAGATTAAAGCTCAGATTTTACAGAATTAAAAATATAACTCATAAAATATGCTGAGACAAGCACAGCAGAGCTCCTCCAGTGTTTGCCACTGAGAGATCTCTTGCAGGTTTTGTAGCTTTCAAATGGCAATGTCTACAGACCACAGTGTCTAAGGAAGGACCACAGTGTCTAAGGACAACCAAAGCAAGTCAGACCATGCCTTTATTCAGACCCTCTATCTGTCCACTAGCATTTCAACATGCAGCATCCCTTTAAAAAGGCTGCATCAGCAATTTAGACAGAAGCCATAAGCTCTTTTGGATGATAAACACAACATTTATTTGTTTCTTATAAAGAAATATGAGCTTTTCTTCATTTTCTTCTTCTTTTTCATTTATCTCTGCAACAGAGATTAACTAAAAAGAGAAAGACTTAAAATACTCCATGTTAAGATTAAGTTTGCCATAAGCTTTACCTCTAATAAACTCCACTGGTATCTAATAATGAATAAACAGAGAAGATGAAGCACAATTTTTAGAGCAACATACTGCAAGTTTTACAAATATCATTAAAACAATTTCATGTGAAACTTCCATTAAATATTTCTTAATGTATTTCAGAATAATTTTGTAATTTGGCATACAAAAGTGTAGCAAGATTGTGTGATAAAGTTTTGATTATGGAAGGCAACCTCTTCCTAATTCCTGCATCACAAAATCATACTGACACACTCTTTAAATATCCATTTGATAAATAACTACAATGGGCACAGCAGATCTTGTTTACATATAGAAAACATAAACAGCATCAAACAAATCCAGTGTCTCTATTTCTGCAGGTCTTTAAGCCCAAAATTTCTTCCAGTTTTCCTTTCTGTTAGAATTTCAAAGGAAGACCCAGAAAAGGGGCAGAACCTGCACAGTTTTACTACTACAATGTCATCAGGAGGTTTACTCTAAATTGGCAAATGTAATTACAGAATATTTGTGACTTTTCAATGTCACTGGTGCTCAAAGAATTCCAAAGAAAACCCAAATGACCTGTGGAATGTGTGTCCTGCAAACCCTCTAGGAGTGACTTGTTTTTCTCTATATTGAAAGAAAAGATGGACAAATTAGATGTAACAACAATAAGTGAAGGGGAATAATTTGAATACAGCAAGACAAATGTTTTTTAATGATTTGCAAACTGCTGAAAGAGAAAGGAGATGAATTTCACTGCTGTGAAAGGCTGCAGGATGGACATTGGGTTTTAGAGGATAAGTGAGTTGGAGAAAACTTTCTGATGCTTCAAACCTGATTCCCTTTTGCTGCCTTGCACCTGCAGCCTGCAAGCATAACACATTTGTTTTTCTCCATTTAGTTAACTTGGCTATAGCAGTTTCCAAGTGATTCATATCATCTTTGTACAGATGCAGCTAACTACATGAGTTGCAATGAGCTGAGCTTTGAGAAGCCTGAAATCTCATTAACTACTTGCATGCTTTTGGCTGGTAAATTTTAAACCTTGCAGCAATAAAGGACAAAACAGAACCATGCAACATCATTCCTCAATAAAAACGATGCCTTTATAACCTCATTACTCACATTTTATAGTTGTGGAGGTTGAAACACAGTGAGGTAGATGTGCAAGGTGACACTGGCAGAGCTGGGAAGAGAAAGCAGACATCTCATTGCCTAGGCTAGTGTTCTGCTCACTGTTTTGTAAATGTTGGGGTTTCTTTTGTTTTGGGTTGTTTGGGGTTTTTTTTAATGAATCACTTCACCTCTGGAATTACTTCCTAAGTCATGCTGACCTGGCTTACATTTATTTAACCTTTTCTCAACCGAATTTCTTTTCTTTGGCTACCTTTGTGTGACGTTGTGTGTTTGCCTGTGTGCTCTTCATAGATGGGGCCAGAGAGACAACAAGTAACTTCAGATACCCCTGACAGGTTGCACAAGTAATCTACCTGCAAGAGACACTTCCAAAAAAATGAAATGTTAGAAGCAGAGCAGGAAATATTAAACAAACAAACAAAAACCCAAAATGAAAACCCAGAACCAAACCCTGAATCAGCTTGGAAAGATGCAAGCCAACAGTGTACATTAATATTAGTCTTGAGCAAACTTCAGCACTCAGCCACTATTTAAGAAAGCTAGGCCTAAAAAGGTTTTTAGTCCACATAAGTTAGGACTTCTAAACCTTTTATTATCTTTGCTGAACTCCATGTGCATTTCTATTTTTGTTTGTTTGTAACATGACTAGAAATAAAATGCAGCTTTTAGCACGTGGTCATGAACTTCATTTTTTAACAGCTAACTCCTCACCTGATCTTGTACATCCTGCAGATGTTCATGGAGCTCAGAGCAATATTAGCTCTTTCTGCTGCCAAATGGCCCTGCAAACCTTGTGCCTCTCTCCAAATAAATTTGATTTCTCATTTCCCACCTTTGGCAACATCTTATCCTGCAAATAGATCAACTCAAAGCCAGGTGCTTAGCTACAAAGTGAGGTCATTTACAACTTAAGTGTCACAGACTCAAACTTTTTCATGCCATGTCCATATTATTTCTTTGTCCTTGCAACACTTGAGGTTGTTCAGTTAGTGGAAGAACACCGCACTATAAAGTGAGAAGGGAATATCAGCTGTCAGGGCAAACATCTTGGATTTGTTTCTTTGCTTGCACACTGAATTATACTTCAGTTTTCTTGGCAGCTGGTTTATTTTGTATTTACAATAGCTTGCCAGTTTACAATCTGCCTGTGCAAAGCAGTTGAAACATAGCTGCTCTCTCCCAGAAGACGACTTCAGGAATTATCTGGCAGGGACAAGTAGTACAGCACCACAAACACAAGCCTCTTCTAATCCTTCCAGTTCCTACAGAACAAAATATTGCTAGAATGAGCCTAAATTTAGGACTCAAAGAAGAAGAAATATGACAGAATGACAGAACCATTAAGGCTGGAAGAGACCTCTAAGATCATCAAGTCCAACCATACCTATCACCCCCATGCTCACATGGGCACACAGCATGGAACTCTGGCTTATTTTGAGAAGCACCACACTCAGCACTAACACAGATTAGGAATTTAACAGCACTCTATTTGCTTCCCTCCTAAGATTTTTGCAAGCACAGGCAGAGCTGCAAAGACTTACACATTCATATTTCAGAGTTGTTAGAAGGAGGACCATCAAGTTTTTACAAGTCAAGGAAATTATATCAAATATTGGATTTCCTAGCTGTTGCTCACCTTTTTATGCTGACGTTTTTCAAATCTGAAAGACAATTCACTGCTTGCTTCAGAACTTTAGGGTTTGTTTCTTTTTAATTAAGACTCTACTACCCAAATATTTTTCTCTCCAGTGCTCACTTACAAAAGAAACTAAACAAAACCATTTGGTAACGTGCAATACCACAGCGTATCATTGCCACCATCTCTGGCTTTGAATCAGGAATTCAAAGTAACACCTGACATAAGCATTATCTTCATTAACAGAGTGATAAAGACAAGGTCAAGTCCAAGAACAACCCAGACAAGAAAACTGCAGCAGCATCCTATTATTAGCACCACAATCATTCAAACGCTGAGAGGTTTTTAAAGGAATTTGGGGGATCAGTATTGTATCAGCAATATACTAATGATGGCAATTCATGGGCACTTCAATCACATGTTTAAGGTTTTTGTTTCAGGGTAAGTATTTGCTCTTGCTCTTTCATCCTTGGTTTTTATTTGTCATCCACTCTAGCCTCAAAGGTATTGAAAGGTTCCCTTCATGTTTTCTATCAAGAAAAATGTGTGCATTTCCCTCTTTAGGAAAGAAGTTCAGATTGGTATAGAAAGCGAGAATGCACTATGCACACCACTCTAATACTTTTTTAACTGTATTTTAAGGACACTGTGAATAGACCTGCTAAACCAACATTGTCTTATTGGACATGATCCTCTAGAGATGGAACTTTTGGACATTCATTTCTTGGAAGGAAGATGCTCCCACAAAGAACCCTGGTCAAATTCTGTCCTGCTTGTGTTCAACTCCTAATTATTTCAGTGGTGTCCTATATTCATCTGCATAAGGCTTCCCTTAATCCTTTGTAAGGAGACACATGGCATGCAGGCACTTTATGATGTCCCTCAGCACAAGAATCAGTCTGTGCAAATCATAGAATCATAGAATGGTTTGGGTTGGAAGGGACCTCTGGAGGTCATCTAGTCCAACCCCCCCGCAGTGGGCAGGGACATCCCCAACTAGATCAGGTTGCTTCCAGTTCATAAGGAAGGAAGACAAGATAGCAAAGCCACAGATACTGCAAGAAAAGGATCGGAAGGGTGCATGATCTCAGGAGTGAAGGAAGAACAGGGAAGATCAGGAGGATACACGGAAGTCACATTTTACCTTCTTCCCACGTTACTCCACGTGGGAATTGGTGTTTGTTATGAAGTTTTCATAATCCCTGTCCACTGAACGAACAAGATAATCAGTTTTCCCAGAACATGTGCCTTATTTAATTGATTACCTTCTCTAAAAGGTGAACTTGTGCTACTCTTGGAAATCTAACTTCATCCCTCACAACAAGTGCTCTCCTCAGAGCCTTTGCTTAGGAAATGATTTAAGAATATCAAAAGTGATAGAGGAGTCAGTATGCATTAAATGAGGTTCAATGACCAAATAATGAAATCAGGAGGTTGTCTAATCCCATCACTCCAGCACCTTCCACTGTACTCAGATCCCTGATAGAAATTCTCAGCAACACTTCCACCAACAAGTATTTCACAAAATTTCACTCCTCCTTCATAAATTGATGGAAGTGAGATGCAGAAAAGACCTAAAAGGAGCCAATAACACAGACTACCAGGCAGGTATCAGATGGGAGTGCAACAGGGAGAAATCACCAGAGTGGGTGTGAGTGGAGCCACTCTAAAAGATCTCCTTCAGTTTTGACCTGCAGCACATCCAGGCAAAACAGGCTTTCAGAATGTCTTCCTTTGCTCTGTCCTCTCAACTTCCCATTAGAATAAATGCTTCCTCTATTGGCTTCTCCAGACAACATTATTGAGTGGCTAAAAAGACAAATAAAAGCAAGGGCAAAGAAAGGTTAAAACCACTACACAGGAGAGAAGATGCCATTAGTAGATATATTGGGTTGTAGTTAATTATCCAGCAATAAACAAATGCCCATTACCTATGAGCTCAACACACAAATATTTAATGAATTCTTATTTTCTGACACATAGTCAAGACCACAATCATTAATCCCAGAACTGTTTCATTAACAGGTCAACAACCTGCATAAAAAGGGTCAGTCATTCTTCTTCTGCTTAAGTTGCTTAGCCCTGAACAGAGAATTCCAGGCTAAGTGGTTAGGGAGCTATCAAAGTGCTTTGCATGACAATTCCAGTTGAGTCAGGATCTCAAAAGGCCTTGTAATATTTCCCTCCCAGTGCAGATGAATGTGTGTGTGTGGGGAAGACACATTTATAATGCACATTGTCTTCTCCATTACACAGAAAATCCTTAGTACCCTCCACTCCTGCTTTAATATCTCATAGGAATGGCCACACAGAGAGTTAGTGACTGCACAGTGCAGAAGGCAATCCAGATGTGCTGGTTTTGGGGACCTGATGGAAATGAGCTTATATTGGAAGCTGGGAAAAAACTGTATTCACACTAAAAGCAAGATTTTACACCCTCTATGTTTCTTGGTTGTAAATTATCACACTGCTTGCAGTGCCACAGTAGCTCTGCAGCTTGCAAGAGTGATTCAGGCTAAAATGAATCACAATTAAACTTAAAGAAAATTGATATGATGGTACAGAATACTGAGTAAACACAGAAAAATTAATATAAATTAGTACTTCTCATTATCCCAGTCTGTGGCTGGAACACATCTCTGTTGATATAGTGAAAGTAACAAGCCATATTGCTCTTCCTGGAGAACAATATTGATGTAATCCAGAAGTGATGCAAATGAGAAAAGAAACAATCAAGAGATTCTTTCTTTGATGATTCCCTTCTTTACATTTGGGCACTGAAATTTATTCCTTTCACACTACATATTTCCTACACCTCAGGACTCAGTTTTCCAAGTATTTGCAGGTCCAATTCACTGCAGCTAGAATTCACTTTTCCTGCCAAGGTGACAAAATATATATTCAGAAAACTGAACTTGGGACATTTCTAGCTGCATTATATAAATCACTCTGGTTGGATTCACAAGGGTTATAAAAAACAGGCTCAGCACAGGGCATACCCTGGCTTCCATTGATCCAAGCTTTCCATAGGCATTCACACACACACAAAAGCTCCAAATCACCTCTCAGAACTACATCAACAACTAACAAGCCTTAGATTTCCATTTTGGCTCCTTCCTCGAGCAGTTCCAGTTTAGACAGAAGCATCTTTCTGCTACACCTGAGCCATGACGTTCAGCTAGCTAATAATTGCTTCTGTTGTGGATCATTTGCCTGATTATTCTCATTTCCAAAGGTAGAAAAAAAACCCCAACTCTTTCCTGATGGATAAAGTCTGTACCCAAGAGAGGGAGACAAAAGCTCCCCTGTCTATTTAATGATTTCCCCTAATGACTGGCACAGCCACTAGTGAAACCTCCGGAACCTAATCGTCCCCAGTGACTGCACTAAATATTAGGCTAGTAATTCAGGCTTATTTTTGCTGTGTGTGTCTCTAACACAAAACTCAGAGGAGATGAATAACTCACTTAGTCTTTCTCTAACATCTCTCCCTCCAAAAGTGATCCACAGCTTTCTGGATAGACTTCATCTTGTCAGACAAAGGAGTTGACCAAAGCTCTTACACACCTCTGAGACTGCCCCAAAAAGGGGCAGTGAATGCCTGCAAGAAGGTAAGAAATGAGCTTCTGTCTGCTGGATGACTACTCTATTCGCCAAGCTCTTCATCATGAAGCCACTGCAACCCTACCTAGCTAATTGATTTATTCTGAAATCTGTTGTAGTCTTCTCTGGCATGGTTGGGGATATGAGCATCTCCAATCTGTCAACTCTGGTGTAACAACACAACCTTAGCTTCTATTTTTTTCTACAGTATCAAGACCAAGGAGCTCAGCATGACCAGAAACCAAACTTTCAAGACTTGAGGGACTCCATGGGTGAAACTTGTAGCATGTAAGAGTTTCAGGCATAAAGAAGTTAGGCAACTGGTCATGGGTTTGGGAGAAGGGTATGAATATCTTCCCTTTAAGCACCCAAGGAGAGAGATGAGTTTTATGTATCTATGCCTCATATGGATAAAAACCATGACAAATCCAAGGTAAACTTCCAAGATGACCAAAAGGAGTCAGCCTCTGAATTCAAATTATCCTTTGTAGACTTGAGGACAGAACTGGGTAATTTCTGTCAACAGGAGCAGGCAAGCATCATGAGACAAAGAACACATTAAGTTTTCTTTTATATGCCATTTTATATTGGTTCTGTTAGATTTTTGCACTTCACATTAAATGTCGAACCCTTGAAAGATTTGTTCTAAATATTTTTAATCTCAGGTCTACATTTATTCAATACAGATTTTGCAATTTTATGTGTACTGAAAAGTCTGAATTTGAAGAGCTACATTATGATTTATGGATTTACACAGAAAAAAACCCACATTATTGTTTGGAGATTTGGGGGTTAAAGCTTCTAATGCTTAGCTGTACAAATCTGCTTCTCTTACTCTTGACAGGGAGAGTAATCATGGTCAGGCACAGCCTCACAAAGCTGTGACATGAAAGAGAAGGGTTAAAACAACTACGACCAGATCATTTCTACACCAAGATGACTAGTGCTGCACACAGAGTACTCAACCTCATCCATCTGTACCCTGCAAATCCAGCTCTGTGATGTGCATATGCAAATGTTGGTCTTTCCAAATTCAAATATATGTACCTGCAAAAAAATATTGCCTGCCTGGCCAAAAGAAGCTGAGACTTTTTAAACACACATCACATATTTCCCCAATTATTCACCAAAATATCTTACCCTTGTTTTCTAAATCACTCCTTTAAGTTAAACTAGCAAGATTACAAGGCAAAAATATCATTAACAGATAATAGAATCTCCCAAAAGGAAATAAACATCAATGACAAGCAAGGAAGAGAAATAAGAAAATCTTTTAAGGGCTATGTTTTCATTTCCATCTTCCACTGGAACTGCATCCAGTTTTCACAGTGCACATGTAGATTACAAATCTTTCTGTGTAGGTACTGTGCTTGGAAAAATCTCTTTGGCAAGCACTCAGCTAGGATGTGTTAAGGCCAAGGTGCTTGCAGAGGACACCTGTAAGAGAAGTCTGGCCATTTGCAGTTGCATGTTGTACTACAAGAACAACTGAAGTGAATTTTGTCTTCCAGAGTACATGCTGCTGTTGAAAAATGTCCTTGAAAATAGAGCAAAGTGAACAGAAAGGCTACTCAAAAATAAGATAACTCGGGAGAAAATATTATCATTTCTATCCCCAGGCAACAAAGTTCACTCAATAACTTCCACTTTTTCTAACCTCTAAACTACTTTGTAAGTGCCAGAAATGTTCTTTTCAGCAACAGGAAGAAAATTGGAATTTAACTAAACTTCTCTCATAAATAACATCTGTGTGGGGGGGAGAGGAATCATAATCTTTGCCCTTTTTAAAACAACCTAATAAGGATGAAATCTCTAATTGAGGAGGAACCATTCATGCAAGGAAATCTCAACCTGTTCATATTTCATGTAGAAGTGAAGCTCTGAAAGCATCCCCTGTTGTGTCTCCAATATTTTGGCCAGGGGAGGTATCACTGCATTCCAAAGCAGAATGGCTAGACCAGCAGTGCTTCAGCAACTATAACACAGAGTTACTGGGTGTTAAACAGAAAAGTCACAGCAACAGTCACAGAATCATGAAGGCTGGAAGAGACCTCTAAGATTATCAAGTCCAACCATCTACCCTTCACCATCATGCCACTAAACCATGTCCCTAAGTACCACATCTATGTGTTTCTTAAACATCTCCAGGAACGGTGTCTCCATCACCCCCCTGGGCAGCCTGGGCCAATGCCAGACCCTGGTAGTATCCTCAAAAGTCAGATAATCAAGCTTAGAAAAAGACACTGAAAGCTAAAGAACAAGAAAGCCTTTGAGAGGAGATGACACCTACAGGAAGGAGAACAGTAAGTGCAGAACTTTGGAGTGAGAAGAGAGAAAACAGGACCACATAAGAATGATGACATGTAAGAGTACTAGCAGGGGAAGTTTTGACCTAGCAAAAGGCTAACTCACACAGCATAAGGCTTGATTAAACACTGCAATACAACCATCCCATGAGCAACATTCAGACTAATAAATTGGGAACACTGACAATCTGAACAGGATGATAATTTATGACTCCTTTGGTTGAGCATCTGAGCCCCATAAGCACATCTGGTTTCCTCAGGGTCTGTGTTGTGGTGACAGATGCCATCTCTACAGCAGTCAGGGATGCAAAAATGAACATCAAGCACTGTGTTACCAAACATACCAGAGGAATGAACTGGAGAATGGAAGTATGGACACAAATCCAGAAGCCCAAAGAAGAGGTAGAGTTCCACAAAGGAAGAGTGTCTATGTCTATTTCATATCTGAAGAGGAGACCTGTAGGCTGAGGTGAAAATGGATTTAATGAAACAACAAAACTGATGTTAAAGCCAATATAAAGTACATAAAGTTATACTCAGCCCAGCAAATATACAGTAATAACACTAAACGGGAAAGCAGCCCTCAAGAGCAGAAAGAGGAAGAGGAGCAGGATGCTCTCCTCACCAAATTTCCCCCTTGATACTGAGCATGCTATCCAGGGTCTGGGATGCACCTGTAGCCAACTCAAGCTCAGCTCCCCTGGCTGACTCCAAACTCCTAACAGCCTACAGACAATGGATGGTCTAGGGTTCCATCCCAGCAAACCAGGACAGAAAGGTAGCTCAAAAGGATGTTATTCTACATGGCCTCAAGCTGACATCAGAGTCTGGAAGTTCGTAATCATTGTTTTACAGCTCATTTCTTGGAAGATTTAGGAGGTGAAATGTGTCTGTGTGACTTATTCTTATAGTCCCAGGGTAGAAGCAGAGACACATTCTTATTTTTGCACCCACTTCTTTCCAACATCATAATCAAGAAATTTTACCTTGGTAGACTAAACTTATCAAGCTCCATCCTGAAAATATTAAGATGACTGCTTTAGCAGGCATATAAGGAGAAGGGAATCCAATGAAATGCAGCTCCTCAGTGTAGCTATGAGTCTAAATGACTCAGGACAGGAGTGTGAGAACAGCTGTCATCAGGACTCGTGAGAACAGCTGTCGTCAGGATTGCCCTCTGAGAAAAGTCCTCTCAAAGCATTTGTCTGGGGAAAAAGTAAGAAGTAATAATAAAAAAAGCAACAGTGAGACAGTTTCCAACTCCAAACAATTCCTTAGATGATTTGCTTAACTCACCTAGACAGAAAGAGGAATTCACAGACCTAACTCTCACTTTTTCTAGATTTTCATAGGGATTACCAGCAGAGCAGAATGTTTGAGTATATACAACTGGTGCATAATTAAATATTTCCCTTTAAATTAAGGCAGTACAGGTCAGCCATCACTTCTTTGGTGCTCAGAACACCTGCATTTTATCCCTGCTTCTGCTGCAACTTCCAGAGTGTGCTTGAGAGCAACCTGAACTTAAAACCATAAGATTCTGTCTGCACTGACCTGTGTGTTCCTGAGTACCATTCTGGGTATATATTATGCTAGTATGGTATGGATTGTATAAGAACCATAAAAAACCTAAAAAAATCCCTTAAAAGACAAGTTGTGAGCCCTCACCTCAGTAGTTTTCTTTTCAAAGTGCTGATGTGGTCAAATGATTCAGTGTATTGTCATCTTCCAGCTCAGTTGTGGTTTGGGGAAACAAAGCAAGGCTTTCCCATGTCTGACTTGGGGTAAAAACTCCTACAGATAGATTTTATTATTAATATGAAGCCTTCCATGGAAAATTTGCATTTCCAAAGAAGAGGGAAATAGAGGCAAAACTTGTGAAACATTTTGTCTCTTAAAATGCATCTAAACCCTCCCAAAACTCTTCTAAACTTTTCTAAAGAAAATCCTTAACTTGAGAGATGAGCTTGAGGAAGGAAAAAAAAATGAGTGGTAATATCCAAAAGCAACATAAAGAGCAAAAGATACAGTACCAAGAAACCTAATTTGATGGGAGATGCAGGTCATTCCTGCTGCCATTGAGAAAGGAATTAGGGAGTGGGGGAACGGCTTAATGTTCCATCATGTGGAACATAAGTCAATAAAATGTTAGTTATTCAGTCAAATGCCATTGTAAAATCTCCTTGCTTGACTTTGCCACTGCTGCTCTGTGTGGAAGGACTGAATTACTTTACTGGGAACATTTTTTGCTGTTTACTTCCCTTATCTGAGCAATTCATTCCAATTGATGCAAGCCTGTGTTATGACATCAATATTAATAGCAACACATCAATAATCAGATGAGGTTTTGTGTTTCACAAGCATGCATGGAAATTTTCTCAATCTGCATTCCATATTAGTGCTGTTCTGTATTCCAACTTTCCTAAAGACTGGACAAAGTGTGGTAAAACAGAAAATAATTCAATAGCAACAAGAACTCAAAACCACCAAGTCTAGCCTTAAAAATATAAAGTTGTTTTCTGTGTCATACAAGATAAAAAATGGAGTGGATAAATTAAACTGATCTTGAATCAGCACAAGACCTCCAAGGGGTATTTAACAGGAGTTAAATTCTCCAAAAGAAGTTCATTTAAGGCTGCAAGAAGTAGATGAAGACAAATGTCAATTAAAAGCAAAACTCTATGTTTTCTTCTCTTGCTTCTCTGTCTTGTGGGATCAGTACAAAAGACTGAGTAGTTCCTACTTACACCTCAGGAAAAGTTTGCATTGCCAGCCAAGAGAGTCTTTCAGAGAACCCAGAGGAACAACTTGGTCATGCAGGGCCAAGCACAGCCATTTCCAGTGAGCTGCAAAACTCTAATGGCTCTGCTGGGGACTTTGCCTACTCCAGGCCCCCAGAAGACCATAGATGCTGTCACTGAAAACAATTAGAGCTTCAGGCAATCATCAACTGCTGGAGAAGTAGTTTATCTCTACATCACTGATCAATGCTGCTACATCTTCCATCTACCCAGGCACCTGTGGCCAGCAGGAAGTTCTGCATCAAGCTGCATCACAGATCCATCCTACCCTTACTTTACTGACATAAGCTGCTCATGTCCCCGCAGTCACATGGCACCAAAACTCAATTTTGCTTCCACTGACAAGGAGTTCTGAGCCAGCTCTGATGTCACTTGTGCATGACTGTGCTGTATCAGGAGGGGACACAGGGCCTCAGCTTCCCTCTGTCCTTGCTCCCTGGAGCAAGGGAGGTGAAGGATGATTCTATTCCTCAGGTCTTTTTTACTCCATTGACTCACAAAAGCTTTGCCATTAGTTTTCCATATCCGAGATACAGTGGCCAGAAGGAAGGAAGTTTCCCACTCAAAAGGACATGAAGGAAACTGAGCATTTGGATCCAAATTTTTAATGAAATCTGGCATGCAGAGAAAGAGAACAGCATTTTATGAGCCACTGCATATAGCTGCTCCCCAGCTTTTTCTATGTTACTTTTCTTTCTAAAGTATGCCTGTTTTTAAGAGAGTAATTTCAATAGCTCAGATATGACCACAATGTTTTAATTGTTAGTAAAAATTCACTTAACAGTGGAAAACACCTGAAAAATAATCACAGAATCATAGAATGCTTAGGGTTGGAAAGGACCTTTAAGAAGAAAACATATTTTGAGTCACAACAAATGCTTAATATTAAAATGTACATAGTTTATGTATATTATATTTATATATAAAATAACAGTCTGCTGCTAGAAAGAAAAACAGGTGATTTGGGAGTTAGGAAACCATCCTAGAATTTGGGCAATCCATGCCCAACAGATCTTCAGTGGCAAGTGAGTTTTTTTTCTCTCTCAAGCCTCAGTATAGATTGTTATATACGTCTTCCACCTTTCACAAGTGCTGTGAGGATTAACACACCCATGATTATTGATAACTAAGCTGGAAAGAGGATGGAAATCAGCTAAAGTTTCAGATTAATAACCACCCAGTCCAATGAAGTGCAAATGAACTAAATCACCAAGAAATAGATAGACTGGATGATTTGTAGGTGGAATTCCAGTAAGAGAAAAATCAAAGGGAAACCAGTGCAGCACTTCATCCTTACATTACCTAAAGGTCAGGTAAAATGAGTGGCTATCAGCCCCTGGTAGCCACAAAGGAATGCAGACAACCAGCTTCACCTTCTCCTGTGCCCTTGCTGTGCTATAAGCTCACCCTGCTGTTAAAAAAAGGGCCAAGCTTCTGAGGACAGAACTGTGCAAAGAGATATCTAATGAGAGATTCACAGCTGCCAAGCAGCTTGAGGAGTCATTTGGCATCCTCCAGTGGCCACAACTAAGCAATCAAAGGGGAGCTTCCTGCACAGCCACAGCTCTGCAGGACCACAGAGTTTTCAGTGTAGGAAGCAGCAGAAATCACACAAATATCAGTGACATGGTGACATTTCATTTTTCATCAAGGTTTCACCCAGAAGGTGCAGCCCAGGCTTTATTCCCAGTCTAATTTTAGTCACTACTCTGTCTTTGCAGTTAAATACCAAACAACCCATGAGGCTCTAGGAAGATCCTGTGACTCCCATGCTCACCCCCACTGCTGCACTGGTTTGATGTCAGCATGGCAAGACCTTTAGGTCAGAGCTTGCACGGATGCAATGGCACGACAGGAAGGCAGAGGAAGCTCACATATGACTGAAAGATAAATCATGGAGATCAGCCAGATAGAGATCCAAAATTCAGAGGCATAACTGGAGATCTAGAGGTGATTTGTGCACACTTTTTATTATAAATATTTTGTGCAAGATCTAGATGCAATTTTTTTATGGCTTTTAACCTGAAGCAATCTTTAAAGTAGAAACACCACACACCTCTAAAAAAACTAACCACCAAACCCAGGTAAAACTGGATATGACAACAAGCTCAAAGATGAACATTTTTGCATGTCAACATTAATATATGTCATATTTTGTGCTCGCACAGGAAAAAAAATGCAAGGTCACTTTCAGCAGAATCCAGTCAACTCTAGCATACTGTACATTGAGTTTTAACATAATATAAAGCCATCTGGTATGGAAACTCAAGCTCAGCAGATGCATTTGGAAAAGAGAGCATTCATTTTTATTGTGCTCTAAAATTAGATTTAAAGTGTGCTCAAAAGCATAACTAAACCAGATTGTCCCTTCTAGCATTTCTGTTGAAGGCACCAAGAGGTCTGTGTTTGTTGATTCTGTGTTCAGACCTTTCCTTACTATCCCTGACAAAATACTAAATGGGAAACTTCCTTCCTTCTGATAAATATAACTCCAATTAATCATCTAAATGCTCTCTTATGCTTGTAAGTTTTCCAGATGTTCTTAAGAAATTACACTATTTATCTTTAAAGTTTGTGCCTCTATGAAAATGCATTTAACTAGAAAAACAAAGCAGTGAGTTGACTTTTTGCTATTAACCTCATTAATTCTTAGTGTTTAAAGTAAAATAATTATATAAGAAACAAAAGGCAGACAAAAATATAAGACATTTACTCCTCTGGGTATTGAAAAAGCCACAGATCTGGGACAGAAATAACACCATAGCCAGCACCCTATAAAAGTAATGAGTTTATCTAGAATTTTTGTGCATTCAGTTTCAGTAGATTGGGTTTTGTCTTTAGAGACTGGAAATTGGTTAACTTCAACACAAAAGATTTCAACACAATCCTACTTCAACCAGCTGCATATTTGGTCTTGCATACAAACCACAGCAATTTAAGAAGTGATAATAAGTCCTGGTCCCTTATAAGACTTTAGGAAGACAAAATATCCTGTGATGGTTTTGAGTCTCTGACCAGAATAGTCTTGGAATCAGTATGGGCAGTAATCTGTTCTTTATCTGGTGAAGAGGCAAACTTAATGTAACATCTCAAACTTCACTGCCTGTTCCATAACTCTGAAGTAACCTGCAGGAGACTTTGAAACCTTTTAAAAGCCCTAGGTGTTTGGGGGTTTTTGTGTTTGGTTAGCTTTTTCCATCCTCTACCTGTATCCCACTCTAGATTTTCAAGTGTCTGCAAAGACAATTCCTCATCACCATTAACTTCGCTTCATTTCTGCTATACCACACTTAGGTCCCAGAGAGCCACAGTTTCAAAGCACCTTGAAACCTTCCTTGGGGTTACGGCATATTTCTCCACTCCTGCTTCTGGATCCATCCATTCCCTACACACTTACCTCACTCATGACTTAGGTGACAAAAAGCAGCAGATCTCTACAACTCCAGATTCTTCTTTCTCTGCCAGATCTTCCATCACAAGTGGAATATTGCCAGCACAGATCCCAGCTTGACCCTACCAGGGAAAGGATTTACTCATGCTTGAGCTGCTACACTGCTGGCCCCTTCTTTTTTATGCCCTCCCTAAATCCCAGCTCTCAATTTCAGAGCTCCTTTAATGCAGTAGTCAAGCTACTATCCACAGCTTGTAATTCACCCTTGCTATAAAACATTATAGGATGCTCTCAATTAAGGGCTCTATATGAAAGGAAATAAATATGTAGGTTGGATTGTATGTCGCCTGTATTCCTCCTTGGAAACATCTTTATATTGAAGGTCTGGGAAATGTACAATACCAGCTGTATTTAAACTTTCTCTCCTTGAATGTCAGGCTCGTGGAGTGGCTTTCAAGACTCTTTCTTTTGTTGCCACATAAGCCAGTTTGATTCTGAGATCACAAAAGAAACATTAAATACTTCGGGGTTTTCTTTTGTTTGCAAAGAATGGGAATATAATTGCACCTGGCAGAGGTAAGGAACTGCTAAAAGCCAAATGGTTTCTGAATCTATGGGGCCAGAGTAAAAGGAGAGAGCACAGTGAAAGCCTAATTATCTCAAAGGCATCCAAGATGTGCGACAAGCTTATAGAAATGCACTGCTGTCAGCTTGTGCTGCTTAATTACAGCTTCTGGATGCTTAAAGCAGTGGTGCAGTCTGACTGGCTGAATATTGTTAAGCATTTCATGACTGTCCTCAAAAAGAACAATTCACAGTATCACAGAATAGTTAAGGTTGGAAGGGACTGCCAGAGGTCATCTAGTCCAACCTCCCTTCTCTAGCAGGGTCACCTAAAGCACATTACTCAGTTTTGTGTCCAGATGGTTTTTGAGTATCTCCAGAGAAGGAGATTCCACAACTTCTCTGGAAAACCTGTTCCAGTGCTCTGGCACCCTCACAGTAAACAAGTTCTTCCTCATGTTTAGGTGGCACTTCCTATGTTCCAGTTTGTGCCCATAGCCTCACATCCTGTTGCTTGGCACCATCAAGAAGAGCCTGGCTCCATCCTCTTGACACCCTCCCTTCAGATACTTAGATACCTGGGTAAGTTCCCCTCTCAGTCTCCTCTTCTCCAGGCTAACCAAGCCCAGCACCCTCAGTCTTTCCTCACAAGGGAGATGCTCCAACCCCTAATCATCTTCATAGCCTCCACTGGACCCACTCTAGGAGCTCCATGTCTCTCATTCACCCATGTACATGTTGAACATTGATCTTCTGTTACTCTATCATTCAGAAGCACGTCCTATTTTCACAGTTGCAAAGTGTTCAGCCTATAATCAAGAGTCAGGAAGCCACGACCTCTGTGAGCTCTCTCTCATCTGTGGCTACCACTTGTGCTACAGCTCCTCTGATGTTTACATCAATGAACACATACAGAATCAAACAGAAATAAGACAGAATCAAACTGCACATTTTTTAATCTACTTGTCAAAATTATTTGAAGGATTAATTACATTTAACTACCTACTAGCTTTCTGTTCTTGCCCACACGATCACAAATTACATGTCAAAATAATGTTCTTGTTTAATGCATAAGAATTTCCATTTCCAAGGTTCTGAAAAGGTTGCAGTCTGCGAATGTCATCATTTTATTGACAAACATCCACTATCTCTCCCATGGCATCTGCACAGGACACTGCATGAATTTGGAGCGGGAAATATTAACAGCATCATTTTGTCATCCAACAGAAAAAATTGGATGGAGGCTGAGGATAGCAAATTAGAATTGAAGTGAACATAACTAAGTTAATGAACTATTGGAAGCACACAGCAGAAGTCATAACAATTGTAGCAGTAAGAGGAATGACTGCATGGAACAGTGAGAGGAATAACTGCATGTTTCCTGTTAGAAGCAAAGAATAATTCAGAAGCTCTCCAGGTTTGACATTTACAGAAGGTCAGGCTACATTCTCTTCTGCCCTTAAACAATGCAAACAAAAGGAGTTTTCCCCTCTCACAAACTTTTGTCAGACGAAACACTCTTAAAATCTCAGGACCTCTGCATAGATGTACTGGATGAATATATTTCCATCTTTCAGATCAAAAGTAGGTGGTGAAAAGGGAAAGAATAGAACACAATGAAACAGAAGTTTTCAATGACTAAACAGTTTCACTGACAAGTATTTCTTATTGCTCCTCTGAAAGAAAAGTTGTGGTAATTAGAACCAATGAGTATCAAAGGACCTTAACTGTCATAACCGGTAGTATTTGAACCATTTATTGATGGATGCTGTTTTTAACAAGGATCTGATCCAGTATCATACTGACTTTAATGCTCTGTGCCAGGGTATCTCTGCAGCAGGCACCACATCTGGAGGGTGGGAGGGAGTGAAGATACTAAAGGCACAGCTCAGATAATCTCAAAGGTATTCTCACAGCATTTCTTTGCTAAGTTAGGATGCATTAAGCCCAATAAGGGTAGGAGCACTGCCTGCATTTACAAAGAGAGGAGGAGCTCCATGCCCATGAGCTGTGTGGCAGGTGCAACTGCCCTGACAGGAAAACCTATCAAAAAAAAACAAACCTGACAGAAACACAAAAGCCTGACAGACACCTGACCCAACTGATAAGCATTAAGCAGATCCTCTCTGGGTCTGCTCTTCTTCAGGCTAACCAGCCCCAGGGGTCTCAGCTTTTCCTCCTCCCAGAGATGCTCCAGTCCTCTCAGCATCTTTGCAGCTTCTGTTGGACTCTCTCCAAAATTCCGATAAAATTAAAGAAAAATAAGTAGATCTTTTTATTTGTTTTAACTTCAGCTAACCTCATGCACTGCTCTTTCTCATTCCTCCAATAAAAATGACTTTCCTTAGAACAGGACCAAGGACATAATTTCCCATCCATGAAGATCACATCCTCAAACCACTCTTGCATCTCCCAGCCATGAAGTGATGCTAATGAAATTACTTCTGTGCTTGTTAAAAGTTGCTGGGCACACCCTTTATTTCCAGAAGAGAAATACAGATCTATATTGCACTGCTGAGGTTTTCATTTTACAAACAATATCTCAAGGAAACCCTGCAAGCACACATTAAATTCACACCAACCTTTTGAAAAATGTCTCCTTCCTGAGCCCTCCTGGTTTCAAAAGCTGCCACCTTTCACTCCTCAAATAGGTTATGGTTTTGGAAAAGAAGTGCTGCTCTCCTGCAAGTTCTTGGTGATAAAGCTGATAGTCACACTTTATTTCTCTCAGGAGCCACTACAGGAAGGTTTTTGGAAGGCAGGCCCACTCACCTAGTAAGTATAACTCAAACATGTACTTTTGTGTGAGAAAAATGGGAATGGGAATCCAAGAGACCTACAGAGAAAGGTAAAGTAATTTAACAGCATTGTAATACAAAGATTTACAGTGAATTCATAGTTATTCTCCTGTTATTTCCTCTCCCAGTATCTGATTTATCTCTTTCTTTAAAACCTATCTGAAGTCTTGCTCAACCTTTACTCATATTTGATTTTCATCCTTCAGATGTATTTAAACTCAAACTATAAGGCCACAGAACAAAAGTACTGAAAGATGCTTGGTCTGGAATTCTTCCCAACTTCACCCCTCTTTGTGCTCCAACATACACAAGTGCTAATAAGTTCTGTTAAACTCAAGCTGGATGCCTGTGATTGATAATTCAGTATTAAAGATTATCTGAAACTGACCAGTTTTCCTCAGGTATTCAAAAAAGTCTATACCAAAAGTCTTGAAGAATTCTAGATCTTGCAACCATCTCTGTCACAGCAATACATATATGTGTGTGTGTGTGTGTATCACCATTGTTAGTGCATTTTCTTCCTTGATTAAACATCAACAGCTACCATCATGTTCCTCCACATGTGACCCAGTCTGCCTTTTGTATGTGGGTCTGAGCCCAATTAATGATACAAGTGAACTCCAGCAACAAAGATTTTCTTTTTCACCATCCACAAATATGTCCTCACTTTTAACGAGATTTTCTCCATGTACAATATACTAAATTAATGAGCTCTAAGCCTTACAACTTGGAGAAGCTTTAGGCAGAGAAACCCAAAGTAAAGAGACTGGTAGAAGTGGGATTGCTACAGAAGAGAGCAAGAGCTAATATATACAGTAGAGCTGCATTATATAGATTACTCTGGCATAAGATGACGACTTCTGCAGCTGCTTCTAGAAGTAATTGAGTGGCTCTATGTATGAAATATAACTCAATGTAATTGCTTTGGTTAGGGAGGAGAGGGGAGAGCCACTGGAAGGGAAAAGTTCTCACTTGCAAAAAGTATGATCTGAAGTTATACTTCATTGGTACAATAGTAATAATGAAATTACAGTGTTTAAAAGTTTCTAGTTCCATTAAATTGCAAAAGAACAAATTTACCCCAAAGGCTAATCTGGGCAGAATAGGTAACTCATGACAGTTACCTGTAACTGGTATGCAGGTGGACATGTATGCAATTGACAGGGATGACTGAAAGTACACCACTAGAAGTAACATAGAAGAATAACAGACATTTGACCTAAGGTATAGTTGTGGTTTTAGTCACTATTTGGATTTCAGTGTTGTAACAAGCTTAATCCAAAAATTGGGAGTTTCTTTCCTTGAAGATTCCTTTATGCCCAAGAAAGTTAGTACACTGATGATGTCATGCAGGCAAGCATCTACAACATGCCACACACCACAGGAGGTCATCAAAAGTTCTTAAAGTGTTTCAGAAGGAATCAGAGCATGACAGAATGGTAGGGATTGGAAGGGACCTCTGGAGATCACCCTAGTCCAACCCCCCTGCTAAAACAGGGTCACCTAGAGCAGGTTGCCCAGGATCACCTCCAGGTGGGTTTGGAGTCTCTTCAGAGAAGACGACTGCACAATCTTTCTGGGCAGCCTGTTAGAGGAATGGTTAACTGTTAGCAATTTTAGAACTGATTTACACCAGAAGGCAAGCCTGCATACCACTATTGTACAACTGACATGTTAAACCTGACAGGTTGTAATAAAGCCATCACAACCTCCTTTGTCGAGCATTTGAAGCAACCAGCCAAGTGTTTACAGAACTGCCTACTTCAACTGGCAGAGATCTGGCAACACTGTCTGCTTCTCTGGTCCAGCATCATGTGTCTGCCACTGGATGCTGTAATTCCTTGTAGTAACACAATCCAAATCCTTGAAAGCTACCCCTGCATCCTCCCCACAGGAAAAATAGAGATTATATAACCTTCTCGTCCACATTAATGATAACAGGAGAAAAGAGGGAAAGAATAAAAGGCAATTCTTGTCCACTCTGATGATATCAGCTCTTTACTTAGATAAGAGTCCTTGCTTTTCCTGAGCTTTAGGTCAAAGTTTGACTTCAAATGCAACATTGAATGGTGTTTCTTTTTCTTCCTTGAAGAAGAGATCAGTTCGAAATCGTGCGAAGTTGAGCAGGCAAACACGTGCTCAACTAGCTTTTCCTAGGTGAAGAAATTTCAGGCTGAGATCTGCAACTTTATAGCCATTAAAGGTATAATTATGAGCAGAAAATACAGAACAGTGCAGACATGAAACCAAGGCATTAAAAGCAAAACCAGCTTGTCTCTTTCCTTACCTTAGATACTTCTAAACTGAATATTACCTGAATTCTCAAATCAAATATCTAGACTCTTAAGGAGACACCCATGCATATAAAAGATTCCAAACTTGGTCATAAATGAAGCTCACTTGGACATAGCAGAAAAAAAAAATCCCGATCTCAACACAACATTCACCAAGAGTAGATGAAGTCTGTAGGATCAGTTTGGACAACTGGACACCTTCCAAAAATTCCATGGTAACAGTCAACAGCTTGGAGATCTTAAGTACATTGTAGCCTCTGTTACAATGCCAATTATGTCAACTTGCACCACTGCTCTAAGAGATCTCCTTCTTCATCCACTTCTACATAAAAGGCCAAGAAATCAGTCTTGAGGAATCTCCTCCACATCTCCTTTTTCCATAAAATGTTTGTGTTACTTAGGCCATCTTATGAAATTTCATTTATTTGTAAATCCTCCTCCATCCTCAAGGTAATAAAACAAGAGCTTTGACATTCATTTGATCATTCTCCTTTGAGCCAGGCACCCCCAGAATCCTGCAATCCACAGAATGGAAATGCACTTCAGTGAACTTTCCATAATGATAGCTTAGTTGGAAAATTGAGGCTTCAATTAAAATGTGAATCAGCCAGAGTTAAAATACCACTTGTGGCAAAATTGTTCTGCTAAGAGTCCAGGACACTAAACAGAAGAGATCTAGTTATCATGTTGAATTCTATCTGTGTTATTCTGATCAGTACTAAATACCATTTCAAACAACAACAAAAAATAAATCCATGTATCTGGTGCATGATGAAGCTGATAAATTTGTTGATTATTATATTCTTAATACAATTTTGTTTTTCTTTTAAATGAGCACTGAAAGGAGTTCCAGAGATTTGTGAACAACACCTATTTTGTGTGGCAGCAATTTTACATTGCACTTCCTTACTTTGCCTAACTTGGTGTCAGACTTGCAAGTCCTAGCACATAACTTTCCCTGATTAAAAAAGGAAAACAACCTTCCCCTAAAATCTAGTTTTCATTTCTCAAATTGTGCCCTGATTAGTCTTTTATGAGGATTTTACTGACTCATTTCTGCAAGGATGCTGTTTCTCATGTTCCCACACTAAGACAACTCCTGAACTACAGCTAAGTGAAGACAATTCGGATTCAAAACATTGAGACAATCAAAGAATGAAACTGCTAGGTTAAATGAAATAGCTCAGTATCATCAGGTTTATACAGGATCTCATTTGCTAAAGCTGGAAATAGCCAAAATAGGTAAGCAAATAATTTATAGGCCATCTGGGCACCACATGGACTATCAGTGCCCCAGGGGAGCACTGGAGGAATTTTGCCTGGAGCTTCATAGCACAGACAGGAGCATACAAATTGTTATGCCTTTCTGAGACTATGCACATGGGAACAAGATAACTCAGAAAAAACAAGTTGCTCAGGCAAAAAAAAAGTTTGTAAAATGAGATATATTTGTTTAACACTGATGTACACCCATACTCAGGAAGTTTTCTGTCTTTTCAGCCTAAGAGGAGAGAGTCTCTGACACCAGGCTACAGTTACACCTTGAGAATTTTCTTCCAGCATAGTTTGCCTCAAAATTTCTCATGGTAGGAAAATTGTTTGCACTGCCATGGCACATGAGATCCAACAAACTTCCAGATTTCACCATAAGTCATGCCAGAACCACTGACTTTTCACAACCTATTTCCTTCTCTGCTCCATGCAGCAACATGAACTACCCAAAGGTATCTCCTTCTAAACACCTACCCCAAACCACAGCCTGGGGCTTTGCAGAGGAATAATTACTACTTAATATCTGAACTGCTATTCACATGTGTTTTAGTTCAGACCCTCCCAACACTGTGGAAAAGAAACTGCCACCAAGAACAAGCAAACAACAGAAAGTAAGTCACAGTCAGAACTAGTCCCAACTATTCCACTTGACTACCCCTCATGCCCTCACAGTGCAGTTTATTGCTCCTACAGGGAATGGCATAAAAGTCTGCCTTGAGACTCTTAAAGCAAAGCAACTGATACAACTGATAGACTTGGTCAATAAATTTCCACCTTTTCTTACCTTATGGTAAGATTTCTGGGGACTCATGTGCTTAATGTCTTATTGTAACACACTACTGCTCTTCAAAATATACTGTTTTGACTACAATATAATGAAACTTGGAGTAATGGGTGATATATCTAATTCAAAGGCTAAAAAACTCCTTCTAAAACAATGTTTTGAATATTGAGCATATAATAGGATAAATGAAGACAATATTAAATCCTCAGTATCCTCATGTTATCTATACCTGCCCATCCTATAGGCTTTATCTGCTATATTTATGTTAGGTTGTTAGAAGATATTTAGTCATGGTGGCTTGGAGGGGAAATGGAAAATATTTCAACCGGAGACTTGTGTGGTAACTGACAGAATGCTTATAGAAATGTTGCTGCAAACTCTTTCTTTCAGCACTATTCTGAGCTGCATTAAGCCAGTTAGGTGAACAAAGTTAGAGCTGAAGATGTGCACAAGAGTTCTCTTAAATATGAAAAGGAAAGAGACCTTTAAAAAGCTTTGCAAACCCTTCAGTCAAATCTTTCTGATTGCCCTAACACACTATATGCCATGGCTCCCAGCTTCTCCCACCACTCCTCTAGCTTCTTTAAACCTCTTTAGAAGAACCTTCTCAACATCATTTTTTCCCCAGAAACTTGATCCTGTTTCTGATTTAAAAAGTAGATGGAATCAATAAAATAAGCTGCCAAACCTCTGATATTAATCTCTATTAAGCCATTACACCACAGATGGGGTCTCAGCTTTTCCTCCTCCATTACAGGTAGAATATAGATTTATTTATGTCACAGTTTGCAAAGTATGTTCCCTAAATCACCTGCAAGTCATGAGGCATTGTTATTTGCTTACTAGCATCTTCTAGTGCTACCTTAAACCCTTAATTAAAAAAAAAATGACATTATAACTAGTTCAGGACCAATTATCCTGCATGACACACTAATTTTCCACTCTTGACTTTTCCCTTCCCTCAAGGCCAAACACAACAGCCATCTCCACAGCTGGGGAGGGTCGGAGACAGCTCATGAAGAGCTCATCAGTACCATTCTGGGTGCTGGCCAGAGCTATCATCAACTGGGAGCAAGTTCCTCCTGGGGCTGGTGTGCTGCCCTTCTAGTGCTGCCACCTCTTGCCATCTGAAAGCAACAGAGATCAACCACCAAATCTAACCCCATATGGTTGTGCAACACTCAAGAGCCTGTCCACCACCTTACCTCCAACAGAATCATCTGTTAGAAGGAAAATGTGAGATGGGAGTGCAAAAAGTACATATTAGGTTTCTAGGTGGAGAGCACAGCTACAGGGTACTATTGGGTTATGGTTTTCCAGACTCATTTTCCTGAGCTGCACTTAGGTATGGGAACTTGATGAAAAATAGTAGATAAAAAAAAAAGTTCAGTGCAAAAATGATTGAAATTCAGTTCTCAAAACTCTAAACCAGAAAAAAAAAAATCAGACAAACTGCCAGCAGCAGCCTCCTGTAGTCATCTTGGGACAGCAGGCTACCAATGGAGTGTCAGAAGACAGCAAGTGCTAACAGCTACAGAGGACACCCCCATGACTTTAAAACACATAATTAAAGCAAAAAAAAAGTCCTTACCACTCTGATTGCTGCCCAAATGACTCATGTGAAACCAGCTTAGGGTCCAAGCGCAGTTCCTAAGGGCCACGTGTTCACTGTCCTGCAACTCCTGTCAAGACTGGCAAGGTCTGGATAAGAACCACAGCCCCACACTCCCACACACAGCTTCTGCAGGTCAGGGGAGGAACAATTAGCCCTCTGAAAAATGAAATCACCTTCATGAGTTATATGTCAGCAAGTGACTGCCTACAGGGGCCAGGGTTGCATAAACAGGGCTTTTGTTTCTTCTTGTAATTATACATGCCACTGGGCCAAACTTCCTGCCAATTTAGCAGTAAACAACCGTGAGAAAGGTAAAGGTATCACATTGCATATGCTCAAAAGGAAATCCTGCTTTGATGTAAACTCCTGGCTATAAGCATATAATCTGTGGCCTCCAGAGAGGCACTGTGCAAACAGGATGACTCAAATATTGGATTTTTCCTCCTTTTTTTTTTTTTAAGCAATATGCTGTGCTTACATGACAACAAGACAGTTAGGCAGAAGCCAAAGCATAAGACCACTGGATTTTGCCTATGTATCCTAATTCTTCGCCACAGAGTTTCCTGGATCACTGAGGGTTTTTATCCCTTCTGCCCACTGTGTTGGGACACACCAGTATTGTGGAGCACACACTGGAAGAAGTCAGGCAGATATCTCAAGCTCTCTTCTGGTGTTTATTCACTAGTCTCTAGGGCTAGATAAAAATAAAAGACTCCATTTTTCAGCAAAAGAAAGTTCACAGAATCATAGAATCTCCTGAGTTGGAAAGGACCCATGAGAATCATCAAGTCCAACTGCTGTTTGTGCACAGGACAACCCCAAGAATTACACCATGAGCCTGAGGGCATTGTCCAAATGTTTCTTGAATTCTGCCAGGTCTGGTGCCATGACTGCTTTCCTGGGGAGCCTGTTCCAGTGTTCCACCACCCTCTGGGTGAAGAACCTCTATCTAATATCTAACCTAAACTTCCCCTGGCACAGCTTCATTGGTTACCATTATTTATTTAGCTTTGTGTACATCTCCTAAAACGATGGAAAGCAAAGCAGCTTTCAGCAACTCTACCTCAGGCTTTTTCTACACTATCCTCATACTTTTATTTTTTCAGTAACCCTCTTTTTAAACATGGAGACTGAATGACAGACTTTAAGCCGAACAGACAAAAGCAATCAACATTTAATTTGGTAGACTGACCACATCAAGAATCCATTTTGTCCAGGTTTTTCCTTCCCTAAAAGAAGTGAAGCCAGCCATACAAGAGCAATATTCCAGATGGCTGTAGAAAGTCCTCCATCTTCTTCAACACAATGTTGATCATGGTCCCAAAGGCAGGAAATTGGTTTTGATGGACACACACACATCTTCCTGCGACATGCCACAGCCTACTAAAGAGAAAGAGAAGAAAAGCAATTTTGCTTACAAAGAAAACTGAACTTAGGATGCAATTTAGGACATTAGAATAGGGAAACATATAATTGACAAGAGTAGTAATTGGAAATGATTTATTGCCTTCCCTTGTTAAGCCCATTATTAAGACAGAATAGTTTCATACACTTACTACTCCTAACTTACATAAAACCTCCATTATTTACATCTTTTGGGTTTTTTACAAAAACTTCAAGACAGCTGTTGTAATAACTTCCACTTCACCACGAATCAAAGCACTGTTAGCTGCCTTTGCTCACTAAAAACCTTTAATGAAGCTAGAAACTACCAAGCAATCTGGAAAACTAAACTTTACTCCATGATGAAAAGCAATCAACTGTTATCTCTGTGTCTGCATTTTCTGTGCTACCAAAGAAAAGTCTTTCCCAAAATGACTGGATCTCAGTATACTTTGCCTGCAAAGCTTAGTTTTTCCTGATACTTGCCCCAGGGTTAATTTTTGTAAAGAGGTTGCCTTACTTTTAAACTGGACTTTTCTGATACTCACATTTCAAAAGGCTACATTTTAAAAATACTGATTTTTTTGGTGTCACTTGGATAAATTCACAAAAGGACTCAGGCAACACGGGTTAAAAAAGAAACAAACAAAAAAAAACAGTAAACCAACCAAAACCAAATATCACCCTTCCCTTGCTCTACCTATTAAGGTCCCTAACTCACCAGAGAAGTAGTTAAGTTCACCATCCCTGGAGGTGCTTAAAAACCACGTAGATGTAACATTTGGTAACATGGTTTAGTGACTTCAGGGTGTTGGGTTGACAGCTGGACTTGATGATCTTAGAGGTCTTTTCCAACCTTAATGATTCAATATTCATCGAGGTCCCTAACATAAAGGCCTCATAACATCCAAATCAACTAAAAAGAAGTTGGGGGAGAAAATATCCTCTTCCATTTTATTTGGCTGCTCGGTAGTTAGGTTAGTCAGAGGCACAAGAGTACCTATAGTCAATTCCTTTCTTACCCAAAAGAGCTTATTGAAGTCTGTACCTTAACCTCTTGGCCCTAAGCAACCATCAACTGAAGCTTATTCTGGTGTAAGAGTAAGCTGTCAAAGCTAAGCAATTTTACAGGAAGAAATTAAATGTTCAGTAGAAACAAACTAAGAAAGCAGACAGAATTCTCTAGCATAGCTTTTGTGATACTTTTATTAGTGGTGACGCTAAACCTAGAAGTCACTGCATAAAATAGTAAATGCTCACCTGAAAACACACTTCCTCTCATAACACCTAGTAGGAACTATCAGAGACTGAACTCACAACTGTTTTCCCCCAGCTTGTGTCAGCATAACTTCACTGTTCTCAACCAAATCAAGATCATAGCTGTATTTTTTTTTTTTTCCAGCAAGAGTCCCCTGACAGCTCCATCAGCACAATAACAGGTATTTTCCACTTCTGCACAGTGGTAGTCTTCTGCTTTCTGAATGGTAGCACAGTAGTTTCTCCAGCTGTTTAAAACACAAATTGTATGATGCAAGATACTCACCAAGTTCTGCCCTTGAATCATTTCAACAATAAACATTACCTGCTATTGACTTGCCATTCCTTTTTGCTTACATTTCCCTATACTCCCAGTTTATTTGTCTATAAAGAGTAGCTGAAATAAAAACAGGTTGGTAAGGAAAGCACTGATATCATGTGTGAACACACATCATCCACTACTTGATCTCTGCCTAGAATAACTTCCAGAAATGAAAACACTCATTGCCCTTGTCATAAGTAATCACAGCTAAATATGTATGATACAACTCCCTACCAATCCTACAACTCTGGTCTTGTCTCCTGGGTACATAACATGTATGATTATCATACAGAACAGGTATGCTCTAGCCCTGTAATCTCTTCCCAATGCTCCCAAACTCCCACAAGTCTAGGAGCTGCTATGAGATCCCCTCCCTACCTCTCACAATAAATTTGCTCACCTTTCCCTCTTACAGACACAACATCCCTGTGGCAATCACACACACACACAAATGAGGATGAACCAAACCCAGCAGAAGTGTAACAGCAGCTGGGATTAGCATGGGACAACACCACATGAACTGTCCTTTTCCATGAAATTCTCCATCAGTTATCAGGGTTGAAGAACCCATTTGGTGTCTAGGTGGAAAAAATTCATTCCTTCCATCTTTGCATTAGAGTTCTTAAAAGAAAGTGGTGGAAAAGTGACACAGCAAAAGTGCTCCTCACCAGTTGGATCTCACAGCCAAAATGATGTCAGCATGATCAAAATCAGTAAGGAAATTATTAACTTGAAAGCCTCCTTGTCATTCCTTACATGGACATAAAATTAGAGGCCACCCTTTCAACATAGCCTTTTCCACATTAAGGATCTGATGATCCACCCAAGATCCTGCAAGAATATAGCTAACTTGCAAATAATGATTAAGCTAGTGCTTACTAAAATCACAAAGTAAACATTTAAGTTCTATTCTACTCCATATAGAAATGCATCTTTTCAAAGAAAAGCCAGTTATTTGGAACTTGCAGATATAAAAGGCGTTCAACAAATACCTCTGCTTTTAACCAGTAATTAATTCTAGGTAACAGCTCTACTTTCATGCACTACAATTAAATACTAATAAAAGATAGTTCTCCCAGTCTCAAATGTTAGAAGGTTACATTTCTCTTTTCCAATCTAAAATACAGTTTGTTTTTAAATGTAAGCATCTCAATTGCAGTTAAGATAATCTACACTTATTTCTGGTCTGTCTTAGACTAATACTTTTGCCCTGCAGCAGTACTGGAATATGAACACACACATCTTTTTCTATCCCATTTTGCTGCAGGTTTGTATTTACCTCATTTTGAAAACATTTTTATATCACTTTCAGATCTCTTCACAATGCAGAGGGGAGAAAGATGCTGACATGAATTGCTGGGTCAGTGAGGGTTAGTCAATAGAGAAGTTTAAAGTTTCTAAAACAGATGTGAAGAACAGGATTCCAAAGTGAACTTGTGTGTGTCTCTCAATCTAGCAAAATCCTAATTAGGATTTCTCTCAAGACTATCATGAGGTTTAATTAACAAATAAAATTTAGAACACACTATTATTACTAGATATAGAACTATTAAATATTATTAATACTTTCTGCAAGCAGTTACGATATTATATTCAAAAACTGACTGGACACATCCTGTGCAAGCTGCTCTAGGTTCTCCTGCTCTGGCAGGGGGTTTGGACTAGATGAAGTTCCCTTCCAACCCCTAACATTCTGTGATGTTACTAGAGATTGCATGTCTGAAAAGTAAAAAAAAGATAATAAAAATAAATGTAAATAACTGTAATTCAGTGAGCACAGTGATGAGGCATGAAAATATTTGTGTCATGCATTAATGCATTAATTAAACAAAGTAATTTGACCTCTTGCAAAGATTTACCTGAGAACACTCTATCTACATCAACATTTCACGTGGCAGCAAAGCACAGATATTTTCCAAGTCAAACTCTACAGTTTTGTAAAAGGTTCTGTTATAGTTTAGGGTCTGAACTGAGAGTTGAACTGCACTAGCACTTCACACAAGTGATAACCCTATCCCATACCAGATGAAACCTGCTAGATAAAGACAGTTGAGCAGCATTAACCACACACTATGTGCTTGAGAATCACACAATCATTAAGGTTGGAAGAGACCTCTAAGATCATCAAGTCCAACCATACCTATCACTAACATGCCACTAAACCTTAAGTAGAGCATCTAAATGTGTCTTGAACACGTCCAGGGACAGTGACTCCACCACTGGCCTGGGAAGCCTATTCCAAAACTTATGCTGAAATAATCCTTGCTGTTAAAGAACTACCTCATGAGTTTTCCAGTGCTGGCAGGTTACAAGCCATCACTGTCAAAATGCCTTTTCTCCTGGGGGCCAGTTGGTGGTGGTTCAGCACAGATTCTCCCTTTCTTTGACAAATGACAATTGCTCAAGCTGTGATTTCCGTTCTGCTCGTTTTCTTTTATAGGTGGCTCTACTCCCAGTGCTTCTAATGTGATTCAGCTTCATAGCCAGCCTGGTTATATTTCTTCTAGAGATTGCAATTATATTTCTAAACTCTTCTTTGTGTTGCTATGAGGATCAAACAAAAGGGAAAAAATGTTAAAGTTTCAATGAATAAAATTTCCATAATATGTGGTGGCTGTCACAATCTTGCTGATAGAAATAATTACTCCTCCTGATGTAACTACACTAAACCACCAAGAACTGTGGATAAAAGCCCTTACCCATCTGTGCAGAGCTCTTTCATAAATGCAGATGAAAGAAGATCTAAATACAGAGATTAGTAGACTCTGGGATGCACAGCAGGACACAGATCCCAAGGTGATAGGTCCCTGTTGCATCAGTCCTTGAGATGAAGAAGGTATGACAGCAGTGAGGGAAGGCCACATTGTGATTTTTGGGTTGCTTTGTGTTTGGCTGCCATGTGATCCACTAGACTATGGATGCTAATCCTCATTTTTGGCTGATGAACTGGAAGATAAAAGCACAATCTGCTGTTGCATGAGCTAACATTTTTTCTGAAGCAAGAGAAAAGCCACATCCTCATCAGATAACACAGACACTGCTTCCAGACAAAACCCATTTCTTCAGATCAAACACGTTGTTTTTGTGGCTGCATTGATGAAGAAGAAAAGAAGAAAGACATTCAAGACCATTTGCAGTGATGGTTTGTTTTGTTCTTACCCACACACCAGTCATAAGACAATTCAATTTACTACCAGGTGCACCTCTCTCCCATCTCCAGAACTTTAGGAGATGGCTACTACAGCACAGGGACTGCAGCCTGGATGGATGCACCTGAGCACTGCTCAATTTGCTGTCACAGGTGCTTGTTATAGGTTGAAGAAGAGCTCAGAACCTGCCTGAAAGCAAAGGAAATAAGCAACTAGACAGCAGCTCTCACAGAACATTTTAAGCAAAGCTAGATGTAGGTAATGAGTTAAAATTCTGTATGGACATGGAAGGGAGTGCTCCTGGGTATCCAGACAGACATCACAGACAGAAAGCATTGCAAAAAATGTTAGCAGAGAGCAAGTTATTGTGGATCTGTTCTGTTTGTTAAGACCTAATGGAAATAAGGCTGACTGTTAAAGCACTTCATACCAGCAGTGTTGCCACTTCAGAAACTGTACCAAAAATCAGCAGAAAACTTCCATACTGACAACACTAAAAAGTTATAGGCAGTCTGTACCAGCTTATCTGAGTAAAATTAACTTCCCTGCTCAGAGTAAAATCACGATTTATTAATACAGTCCAACACTGCTTGCTAGGGCCAACCCTTCCCAGGAGCCACAGACCCCTCACACCATGCCCAACCACTTCTGGTGACCATTAAACCCTCCACAGCTACACTGGCAAAGCAGCAGTCCTCAAAATACCTTTCAGTAGAAAAGAAAGTTGAACAACAATCTAGATAGCCTGAGGGTGGAATTGCACCTGCAGCCCAGAGCAACGGGAACCCCAACAGCACTATAAACTCTTCAGCCAGGAACAGTGTTGCTAAATCACTACCCTGCAGCAAACTCATTAGCAGGCTGAGCTGATAGCTCCAGGGCTGCACCCTCCAGGCACCCAGTCTCACTGATGGGGAGCTCACTGATTCAGGCTATAGTCATTTTATTACCTTCTTTTAAATCCCTAAATCTAAGCTGAGTGTAGAGTGCCATCATAAACTGTTGGAGATAACAACCTCCTCCTGCATGAAGCATCAGACAACTAATCACAAGCAACTCTGGAGGACCACAACATTCAGAGTTGTAAACCCAGTAATCCATGTTAATACCCAACCTTCTCCTTTCCTTGCTCTTCCTTAAAAACACCCAGGGAAATGCTGGTTAAAAAGATCCTAGATTATTCATGACTCCCTGTAGAACTACCAAGAGCAAGCCCCTGTTTTCTTAGCATAGGAGAAGACCCAAAGCATCTGTGCTAGAAGTAGTATTGCCAGCAAACCTTTTATACTGTCATTGAACCCTCACCTGCTCCTTAAGAGCTGTCAGGTAGAGGAGCTCACAGATTCTCTTGGTTATTCTGCATGACCTAAAAGCATCCCAAACATCCAGTGCAGCACTTGAGCCATTATGGCATCCTCCTTGAAGAAGTTTAGGCAGGGAAAAACAGTAGTTGTTTTTAAATTATTTAAAAGAATAAAAGCATTATTTGAAATTAATCCTCAGTGTAGTCTTTTATTTCAACTTCAATAGATTTCATGGGCCTCTGTTTTCTTCCAATCTTCAACATAAGGGTTAGAAATCTTTTCACTTTAAAATATGCAAATATCATTTTCCAGTGTCTTTAGAACTCATCCATTTTACTTAGAATTGAAAAAAAAATAAGTGAAAGCTATCAAAGTCATAAAATGACTATAAATAATGATTATTTGTGACATGCCTCAGACTAGAATTACTTCTCCTAATTACTAAGTCAAACAATATTGTGTTAGACAAAATTAATGATCAGAATCATCAGCTTTCAGAATTATTTCCAAATAAACTTCTGAATGAGATAACTTTGAGAAATCACAATCATCCTTGGAGTTATCCCAGACCAGCAACAGATCAGGAAGATGGAAATAAACTTATCCAACCTTTCACATCAGTGGCTGTGAGTCTGGATGAACAGTGACTGAGTTGCAATATATCTGTATGTATGGAAGATGCAACCTTAGTGGGAGGTTGTGATGCAGCAGGAATTCCTGAACTTCCCCTAAATTAAAGGAAATAATAAAACAAAACCACCAAAAATTGCTGATAGGTTAACTACAAAAAAGTAGAATATCTCTCATGACAGACTAAAAAATTATCTCCAACTCTGTTCTCCAAAGCAGGAATTGTCCACAATTTGTTGTCTTAATGATTTCTAGCTCTTAGGTTTGGGAAGAATTCCCACATAGTCATGAGTTTGCAATGAGACTGCACAAAGAAAAGCATCTCTGCTTTGCAGTTAACTAAAGAAGAAAATTAGTTTGCTGGCCTGCATTCTGTCTTCTCATAGTGATTAGATTCATTACATGTACACTTCCCAAAAGATTTTAACTCCATCACTGTCAATACAAGTTGTTCAAAGTGTAGGAGACAACAATGACTCTAGTGGATCTGGAGTTGGCCATTCCTGTTACATCCAGCTATGTTTTACCTTTCTAGAATAATTAAGGGGTTTTTTGGTGCTATTTCTGAGTGTGATACAATGCCCCACAGATCCAAATCTCAGAGCTGCTCAGGTTGTGTTTCAATCCTCCTGTAACTTAGAGGATGCTGCCACCACTAGTTTTGAAGACCTAAATGGCAGGCTGACAGCTGTTGTCAGTGAGGACAATGAAAATTGGCAGCTTTAGCCAAGTATGAAGCATGACAAATTGCAGGAAAGCAAAAGGAAGGCAGTGCTTCCCTCAGTTCAGAAGGAAGATGACATTTGCTGGGAAGCTTGTGGGAATTCTTCAGACAGCCTACAAGATGCACTAAATGTTATTTGCATTATAACAGCTCACAAGGTATCGACTGCAAGAATCATTTCCTTTTAATGAAGACTTCTTGAGGAGGAAAAAAAAAATCTCTGAGTCAATTAGAAGACTGAAACTACAAATAGGTTGTACTTTACCTAGCTCTGAAGCATGAAGAGCCCTAATAAAGTGCAGTTAAGAAAAGCAAACAGCAAAATCACTGCAGCTTAGCAGATTGACAGTAGTTTTGAGTTTATGGCTTGCTTAGGAGGTTTCCTCTCCTGACATCTGCACTAGTGGTATATTATCCAAAAACATGCAGGAAAAAAAATATGTATATCATTTCTTTCTTACCACTGGAGTGGGACAATCACTTCTTTTAGTCTTGAAAACCAACTCAAGTTCACTGCATTAATGCTTTACAAACATCAGTGCTAGTTGAAGCCACTGACCTAACATCAACAGGAGGGGGTTTTCTTTTTGGCAGATTTTGGGGGGGGCTGTCTTTTACTAAACAGGTTTGGGTTTGTGTGTTGCTGATGTTTTCAGCTTTCATAACATTGGGTTACAGTTCCTTGAGAATCTGAGTGTCATTTGGATTTTTCATTGCATTAAAAAAAAAAGGGAAAGAAAAACCACCCAATCGTTTTAAGTACTACCTGTCATCCCAAAAGAACTCTGCAAACTGATGGTAGCAAAGTATTAATTTTCTTTGCAAATACTACCATCTCTAGGCATAAATATAACTCCATCTGAAGTATAAAGAATTAAAGCTACAGTCTATTTCAGTACAGTAACAGAAACCCAGCATGCATCTGAACTTAACATTTCAAAAGCAGAACATCACATTTAGCTGGAGCCCATGGCTCAGTTGTTATGTGTGGAAGAAACAGTAATACAACAGACTTCAAGGTCCTTGAAACAGTTTGTCACACTACACCTGCCTGATCTTTGATATACATCCAAAGGGGGAACATCTGAACATGGCCTGTTTCACCTCTTGTTTGTCCTCAGGGCTCCTGGCATCCTCAAGGAATGATACAGAGTTCATCATTCTAGACTCATTTCATCTAACTCTGGGCACCTAGCTTAGCTCACCTGCTAGTCTGTATGGGCTTCCTTACCAAGGATGAACAGGAACTAGGTTGTTTGAAAAGGTTATTCTGAATAATAGCCTATTCTAGGCATGTAGACTGCTTCTGGAGACATCTAATACCACCTCATTTCTACAGGGGAAGTCCCAGAGAGACTAGCCAGCAACAGTAAAGGCCTAAGGTAGATGGTGTGAAGATTCCTGGCATCTACATGCTCCTTGTCATTCTGTCTTTATTTCTTATCTATTCTAATATTGAAGTCCTTGAAGGTAAAGAACCATTGTCATTGCATCAGTAACAAAACTATGCTATTTTCCATGATTTACCAAAAGGCATTATCTCAGATACATATTTTTTTGTTAATTAATGATTTGACTAGCATGTAATTTCCGTAGAGACAACCAAGAGAAGCAGCATGTACCACCCACAAACATCCTTTATCTCTCAAGTGAGAGCTGTACAGTTAAACCTGAGGGGTTACAAGCCTACTATATTATGTCCCACTCCTTGGCCCCTCTGTGACAAGAAGTGACAATTACAGCACCCTAAAGGGACATATTTAATTAGATACCATGCTGTTCTGAGTTAAGCAAGTGACCCCTAACACCTCAGCTAAGAAGAGGATATTTTATTGCAACCTGAAACCAAGTAAAAAAGATTTACTTTTCATTTGGATGCCTACTCTTTTTTATTAGGTAAATTTTCCACACACTTAGATGGTGGATACACAAAGGAAAACAAGATTTTTTTTTCCTTCTCATTCATATTTTATCATAAAGTCATTTAAATTTATTAAGGACCAACTCATATTTCTAGTTTAAAAGAAAGCGTGACTCAAATGCACAGCACAGGCAGAGGAAATTGGGTCAGGTATTTAGGAGTCTATATAGAGATTTCCAAATAGATCTTTTAGTATTTATGCTTGAGCATACATTTTAGCCCAGTGTTCTGTATCTATTGGTCATTTTAAAATATACAAATTATCACACTGTGTTACACATAGCTTATTGTTATTGTTTACAACCTGAGCAGCCTCAAAGTCCATTCAAATAGGTCTTGATCCAAATAGAAACTCAACATAGGCAATATGACAGTGAATGCTGATTCAAATCTAGGCCATGAGCCAACAAATTCTAGTCTCTAACTTCAACAAGTAGTTCATGCAAGTTAATGTGGGAGAGTAACAAGGACTGGGACAAAGGTGGAAGAGGTTACTGAGAGATTAGAAGGTTTTGCAAGCACAAACAGGCTTTTGAAAAGCTCCTCCAGATGAATGCTGTGACTTCCCTCCATGGGGACATGGTTTAGTGGCGATCTGGCAGTGTTGGGTTAACAGTTGGACTTGTTGATCTTAAAGGTCTCTTTCAACCTAAACAATCCTATCATTCTACTCAAATATACTTCAGAGGAATATGTTTGAGCTGCTTTTATTAAAAAAAAAAAAGCTCAAATATTTCCACACTTCTTTTGTATAGCAGAAAAACAACAACATGTTAGGCACATCACTGAGGGGTGAAGAGAATGAAACTAAGCCTATTGTGAGATGATTGTCAGGTAATGTGATAAAAATCACCCTCTGAACATCCCCTACTCCATCTTCCCTGTCCTTAAGACATGACTGCAGACCTCATACACTTCAAGGAAGCTGGATCCAAAGGAAAAAAGGCAAAAGTCTTAGGATTAAGACTATTCATGTTAGGTACACTGTAATTTTTCTGCTTTTGAATCTCATTTAAAATAGGAGCTCAGCACAACCTAAATGAGATTGTTTCATACCCAACAGCTATAACCACTGTGGATGAAGGAAGGAACAACCTAAGAGAGTCTGAGAACATGGTGTGGACCCTAATTCATATAACTTGTAGGAGCACTGGAGAAGAGACTGTTAGGAAAACAACCTACACAACAGGGGGGTTATTTTTTTCCTGCACTAAACAAATAAATACCAAATCTGTGAATGTTTAACAAATTTTCATCCACTTTTCTACTCTTCACACACAAATATTGCTGTTTCCCCAAGAGACTTAGGCATTTGCAAGCTCTGCTGTACATGAAGGAAAAAACACAACCGAGCAGGAGATTCAATATTTCTGATAAAAGAGAGTTAAAAAGGGAAATCTAAAATCCCTAATGTTGCCCTCCATGTCAGAAAAAGGAATACTTTTATCTTCATGAAAAGATTACAACAACAAAAAGAAAATACTCTGAGTCCCAAGTTCTTAGGCCTTTCAAAGATAAGATGGTTAGAATTAAACTTTTTGCAAAAAGTAGGGAAAAATTTCTTTGCTATGTGTCTAAATTCATCTGCAGCTCAGCAGTGACATGCTCTCTCTTTGCACAGCTAGAAGACACTCAAGAATTCCACTTATTCTTTTTATTTTTTTCTTGTTAAGATAAGCATGAGCTGCTAAGTCCAGCTCTGTACCCTGTCTGGGTTATGGAAATCTGGGTAAAAATCTGCCTTTTAGGTGCTTCCATCCTGGAAGTGCCAGTGGTGAATCCCAACTTCCAAGGCAGATGGAATAAGTCTTACAATTCAAGCCTCCTCTGCTGAGATGAATCCTTCACTGGTAGGGAGGAACCAAGCCAGTGTGTCACTAACACCTCCTACTCTCAAGGATGAGATCTGCCATCTTTAATCAGTTATTATTTCCTGAGGATTTAGCCTCACCAGTGTTTTTTTCTCTGCTTTACGCCATGGAAAAAACAATGGAAACCAAGAAAACTATTCTGACAAACACTGAAGAAAGAACAATTAGATCTTCCCATGGCTTGGAAACACAACAGTGTGATTCCAGAGGGATTGGCTCCTCAATCCAATGACCACACCAGTGTCTTCTTGGCACAACCCATAGTTCTTGAAATGAAAATACTTTTAAAACCTCACTTTTTCCTTCCTGCCCTGATTCTTCATTACTAATGCTGGCACACTCTGAAAGTCCTCCTATTATCAGACATCCCTTTGACCATAACACCACAGAGAAGCAATCCTCCCAGATGAGGAAAATAAGGAACAGTAAAAACAAAGGACAAACAGAGCTGCCGAAAACAAACAAACAAAAATCCTAACTTCAAAGTAACACTTCTTCCCCTGTAGGAACATTATTCTCCTTTCACCACACAGGTCCTGAAGCTCTGTTGCCCTTTGCAGGGTCACACTGAGCAGCATACCATGCATATGTATAGCAGCTCAAAATAGCATAACTGAATGGAATTAGAGTGCATTTTGACTCCAGTAATTGCAGTAGACATAAAGGGAACCCTTCAGCTCTCTCTCTACTTCCCACATGGTGGCCCTTCATGTCTTAGAAAGTCTACAGGGAAGCCAGCCAAGATAAAAATTACAGTTGCTCAGCTTTTACATTAGAGTTCAGTTGGATTTAAGGCTTGCCCTTTATTTTTGTAGCAAGAAAATAAAAGGGATAACACGTGGGAGAATTCTCTGTATTATCCTGAGTGTACTTTGCACTTGTTTTTATGGCGCTGTGCTCACTGGCTGTGATGTTCCTCCCCAGGAACAGAGCACACTACGTTCTGCAGTGGCAGAAACTGCTGCTTGCAATTGCTTTAAGGTCACTGAACGAAAACAAACTGGCTGCAAATGTCAGTCCCAAGTTTCAGCTTGGTGACATTATGCAGTGGTGGCAGAGAGTAGGAGTGAGGGGAGACCACCAGTAGCACCCAAGTACATTTGGTGATTTTCAGAGCCAGCTGCAGCTCTGTTGAAATTAGCATCAAAAAGTTCAACTGTTAAAAGATAATCATGCCAATATTGAGCTGGTTTCCAGTGCAGTCACAGCCATGTATACAAGGAATCACTCCAAGGCTGTAACAGTGAAAATTTTGCCAAGCCCATTGTGTAATCTCAGTTTAGAATCATAGAATCATTTTGGTTGGAAAAGACCTTTAAGATCATCAAGCCTGTTAACCTAACACTGCCAGTCACCACTAAACCATATCCCTCAGCACTCCATCTACATGTCTTTTAAACCCTTCCAGGGATGGTGACTCCACCACTTCCACAGGCAGCCTGATCCAGGGATTGACAAACCCTTTTGGGGAAGAAACATTTCTTACTATCCAACCTAAACCTCCCCTGCTGCAACTTGGGGCCATTTCTTCTTGTCCTATTGCATGTTCCTTGGGAGAAGAGACCAACCCCAACCTCACTACAACCTCCTTAGAGATCCCTGCTCATTTTAATGAACCTCATCTATTGTACTTCCTTTTACTAGCCAAAATTTCAGGTATACAAGAATTTAGCAACAATCCTCCTGCTGCCCTGTGATTCTTGAGGAACATCTTTAAGCCCTCACAGAGATACAATAACCAATCACTCAATCTAGAGCTCAGCACTTCTGACATGCTTGAGAGTTTCTTGTACCTGCATCTTGATGCAAATAAAGCCAAACATGGCAAATCAAAAATTTTGTCTTGTTAACAAGAAATTCCTTTTAACACTGAGAAGCACAATGGCAGTCCACATGAAAGATCAACTGGAAATACTTTGCCCCAACACACAAATGTTAAGATAAAAATTGAGTCCATAAAATCTTCCCTGAATCTAGAGAACAAAAAACAACCCTTACAGTGTGAAATAATTTTAATATTCCTTTTCAAGAATTTGAATTGATGGAATTTGAGTCAAACTCCAATTTTACAGGCAATGGGTTGATTCATCATAATTTCTTCTCCAATTTTCAACACAAGAACTTAAATTTTTCTACATAAAAAAAGTTCCAATCTGACAGCTGCAGGAGATATTTTTTTTTTTCCAAGATGCTTGACTGGAGAAACAAATCAGAATAAACTGGCTGTCATCAGTAATTCAGTTTTGACAGATCAGCACATATCAACAAATTTCCTGGGAAATACCTGTTCCATTTCCCCTCTCTCAGAAACAGGGTTTTTATCATGGAAGAGAAGTGGACAAGATAAGAAAAGGAATTGATATAGCATCCTTCATTATCCTTCATTACTCTCATCCTTATTTAAAATGCCTTTCCTTGCTGCTGTTCAGAGTGATTCAATGCACACACAAATCACCTATGCCTTCCCCAAGATACCTATATCTTTAAGAAAACAGGATCCTTCAGTGACAAAAGAGCAGACAGAAAAGATTCAACAAACATCAGCAGGTTCTTGGAGCATGGAGCTCTAAAGATCAGATATTTAATAATAAGCTTTCTGCTGTTTTGCATCTTCTGAAACACATATTAAACATATTTATTGATTCTGTAGTAGCTATTCCAGCTGAAGATGCTCACACATGAACAAAGAACCACCCATCATATACTTACACTTCTGAAAGTTAGCACTGGGCACACAGAACACTGACAATTGACTTTTAATAGCACTCTATTAAAAATGTTACCTCTGAATTAAAACCCCTTGAGAAGAAAAGGTTATTTAACACACTGGGCCAGCATATCTCTACATTGCCTTGGTAATGCTGCTAAAAGGAACAATACTACAAAGAAAAGCTCCAGTACAGCTAGCAACACAAGTTTAAAGCACAGTAAGAACCTGTCATTTTATGTATCAGTTCAAAGTCTATAACTTTATAGCTCATAACTCAAATATATTCTGTTTTTTTTCTCTTTACAGGACAGCTTACAGGGTATGTTCCTTTCGACACCTGGAAATCTTACTGTACTGCTTTAGAAAAGTTTAATAAATAGAAAAAAGCTTCAATATCTCCTTTATATACATATATATATATAAAGCAAATATACACTTTCTGTTCATAGTTGTCTTATTTTAAATGAAGACAAAAAAAATGAGAACCAAACTAAAAATCCAAAGGAAAGAAGAGTGTGTGCATGCCCTTGTTTGGAACACACTATGCTACACAGAAACTCACAAATAACATTTGCAAATAAATACTCTTGAAAGTGAGTTAATGCAAACAACTTCTACTGATTATGTTCTAGACTTGAATTTATTTAGCTACCTTTGTGCCATCTGTTAACACAATTAGGAGAAGAACAAACCAAGTGAGACTAAAGAAGCCATTACAAGGCAGTGAATTTTAAGTAAGCTTCTAAAAATCTTACTTTGTATTATAACCTTATGACATTCCCTGAATTTCTGGAACTTGGTAAAGGAAGAACTTCCTTGCAACTTTCTTCCATGAGGCATGAGTTGCCTTTCCTTTTACCCCGAGGTCCCAAAGCCCAACTGTGCACTCAACAATCACCAGACACCAGCACCACACACAGCCCTGGATGCTCTAGTACCAAGTAGGGAAGGATTTTGTCATCCTACAGCACTGCAGGTCCCCTGAATGCTACCAGAACTCAGCTTGCACAGAAAGTGCTCTATAAAATGAAATATTTTAAACAATTAGAAGAAAAGCCTGCTCCCTGTTGAAAGATTAGTCTACCCTTCACTAGAACCAGGCTTTTATAGACCTTTTAGTGCAGAGAGCAATCTATTTAGATATCTAAGCTTTCTGGAACTTAATGGGATCTAATTGCATTTGAAAATTCTATGAGATGTTACATTGAAAAAACAAACAAAGAAAAAAAAACCCAAAAAACCAAAAAAATCTAGAGCTGGATGACCTGAGATCACCAGTTTCCATTCAAAGATCCAAATCTCTAGAGCTATTTAGAAGCTGTAGCCCAGGGAGGAGCAGACTCATAACCATCCCCCCAAAATCTGCCAGTCCCTCCACACATTGAACATTCTGAACATACTTAACTTGATAATCTAACATTACAACTCTCAGAGTTTCTTGCTGATGATTAGTTTCGATTTCACATGTGTAGACTCTGGGACTGCAGAAAAAAAATATATCTCAAGGAGTGAGAAGCAGCTGATGGGAAAGAAAAAAACTAATGTTTTTCTTGAAATATTAAGTTTGCAGCTAGCTTCTAAAAGTTTGCATTCCTACCAAACTCTGGTAGGAAATTAAAAATTAAGCAGAGTACTATGGTTGAAGTTGTCTGAGGTATTCAAAGTTATTTGTCTAAGAAATGGAGCCTGCTTTTATATTTAGAAAATGCCTCAGCCAAGCATGTGCCTTGCAGCTTTTTTACTATTCAGATGGAGTGATTCATCCAATTATGCCATCACTCACTTGTACACCCTTGCCTATGTATCCAGTGCACAGGGAAACCAAAATACAGTCATGCTGGGTTTGTTAAGATACTGATCTGCTTAACATCACAGGGTCTTGTGCAGGTAATTAGCTACAGACAGGCATTTAAATGTTATTTTGCACAATACTTAATATAGGCAGGTGTGCATATATGCAGACTAGTGTTTATACAGTGCCACAACATAGCAAATATCTAGAAACTAGCTGAAATTTCATAGTGTTTTTATTCTCTTTTTCAAACTTGTGTAGATTTTTGTTTGATTGATTTTGGTTGTTTTGTAGTTTTGTTTTGGGTTGGTTTTTTTTCATCTGAACCTTGCAATTGTGCTCAGCAAAGTATTTCACTGACCAGGAAACTGAAATACACTCAACAGAGTTTATATTCCATTTTCTTTTCCTATTTCAACACCAAATAATTGCTTGTGCACATGTGAGTAGTTGCTATTTAAATGCTCGTGGAGAGCTCAGTTTCTGGCTCATTTAATTGCCTGAGGCCACTGGCTAAGAAAATCTAAGAAGCTGTGTATGAGAGTGTAAGGAACTGGAACAGGTTACCTAGAGAAATTGTGGATGCTCCATCCCTGGAGGTGTTCCAGACCAGGGTGGTTGGGTCTTTGAGCAACCTGATCTAGTGGAAGGTGTCCCTGCCTATGACAAGGTGGTTAGAATGAGATGATCTTCAAGATCCCTTCCAACCCAAACCATTCTGTGATTTTATGACTACATAATTTATCTGCCCAAGAATGAATCCTCTGGTCTCTTCTGGGGCAGTGATGGTGTTAGTCATCACACCAACCTTCACAGGTATTCTTAACTGTACAACAGGCACAGTCCCCTTTCCAAAATGTGCATCCACATCCACTTCTCTCATTTTCCTAGCTGTGTAATGCCAGGCCTCCTGGCATTAGGGATTAGGAAACATGTCTTCCTGATGGATTGCTGGGTCCCACCTGTATATGCTGATCCATAGTTCATCATTCTGCCAAAGGCACCTTTCCCTGGGCTGTAATTCACAAGCCATTTTTCTGCAGTCCTTCATGGCAATTTTGTTATTCCCAGCCCATTTGTCCAACCCTTTCTCTACAGTGACAATGCTGACAAGATGCACTGCTGCCAGAGATCAGACCTTAAACATCTTTTCCCACTGAGACTAAGATATTTTATAGCCAGGACTCCAAAGGGGGTTGAATTTGAGGTTTAATTTGGGGCTTTTGCCTAGGAAAGCTAACTCCTACTTCTTTAACTTGCCTCACCCTCATTCACACCACTCCAGTTCTTGCAATTACTGCCAGAACAAAACTCTGTTTTGGAGTTTCCAGTGTCATCAGTGAAACAAATCACTCTCCTCTGAGGGCATTAATCACTTCATATTGTGGCCTAAAGCTCCCCAACAGAAAAAGGAAGCTGTGAGCAAGAAGCAAGGATAGAATAAAAAGTGCCAGAAATGAAACAAGGAATAGCAGAAAAGGTGAGGGTAGCCCTGCACAAAGAGAGCAGGGAAAGCTTCAGATTTCTTCCCTGACTCCTGCTTGTATTCCTGCTGGCAGGGTGCCTTGGACTAGTTAAAGAAATGCACAGCTCTGGTTATGAAATCAGAGGTCACTGAGGGGATTCCCAGCAGGTGTCTCTGCTTCTCCTACCAAAAAAAAAAATTTGATGTGGCTCTACAAGGATGATAAACCTGCCTGGTGTCCCTGAAGCACTTAAAAAATGGATACAAGACTGTTCGAAAGACCAGAGCTGTGCATCACTAGCCCAGCCCCTGTCCCATTAAAGTCTGGTTCATACTCCTGTCAAGAGCAAGGGTACAGGTAGAAAGTGCTGGTGGGAAAAAAAAAACACAACAAAAGAGGAATTAAAAACCCCACCCAACCCAAGAAATAACAGTTTTCAGAACAGCTTCTACTCAGATTTGAATAACCATTACCCTACAAAACTGAGTTCCCATCAGGCTGGGTATGGTGAGCCTTAGAGTGTCTGTAAGCAAGTCGCTGAAGGGAGACAGTAGTTACACACATCTAAAGTGCATTACTCTGTAAAGCATTTAGCCATACTTGTAAAAATTCCCCCCAAACCCCTATAAAAATAACACTTCTGCAGGTAGTTTTGTTTTGAGTTTGTTGCTTAGCTACTGAGGTATCTCCTCTGAGCACTTCATTTTAGTTTCAGATCACAGAATCATAGAATTGTTTTGGTTAAAAAAGACCTTTAAGATCAAGTCCATCCATTAATCCAACAGTGCCAGGTCACCACTAAACAATGTCCCTCAGCACCACAGCTACATATCTTTGAAATGCCTCAGGGATGGTGACTCCATCACTGCCCTGGGCAGCTTGGGCCAGGTCTTGACATCTCTTTCAGGGAAGAATTTTTTCATAATACCCAACCTAAACCTCCCATGGCACAATTTGAGTACATTTCCTCTTGTCCTATCACTTGTTACTTGGGAGAAGAGACCAATATTGAATTCACTCCAGCCTCCTTTCAGCTAGCTGGAGAGACAGACAAAGTTTCTCCTGAGCATCCTTTTCTCCAGACTGAAAAACCCCCAGTTCCCTCAGCTGCTTCTCACAACACTTGTGCTCTAGACACTTCACCAGCTTTGTTGCCCTTCTCTGGACACACTCCAGCATCTCAATGTCCTTCTTGGAGTGAGGAGCCCAAAACTGAATCCAGTATTGAAGGTGTGGCCTCACTAGTGCTGAGTACAGGAGGACAACCACTGACATACCAAGCACAGGAACAATCAATAATCTTTGGCATGTTTAAAAGTGTACTTTTCTGATCTAGGGTTAGGTAATTCATAATGCTCAGCAATGGAGGTACCATATTCTTTTCACAAAGCCTTGAAAACAACAGTAAAAGTTACATTCTTACATGTCTTAAATGGTTCATTCAGCTTTTTCCATTGGCTTGCTCCAACATGGAACTCTCCATAGGTTACCAGACCTTACAGCAGCACAGAAACAGTCAAGATAAACAAACAGTTGCTTAAAAACAAATTATAAACAGGAATTTTCTATTTTGATGCTGTCTTCAACACAGATAAATTCATTATCTTCACAAGATGTACTAAATGTAATTGCATTCCCCAAAAAGATAAAAAGGAAGCACCAGCAAGAGTGTCTACTTATTCTCCTCATCACTGAAATTTATCATTTAAGGCAGTTGTTCACACATAAAGCTGTAGGAACTGGGACAAATTCTGCTTACCCTTAGTGAGGTACATGGTCCCTGCTCAGATGGTAGTTAATGCCAGGTCCTGCAGAGTGTTGCTTCTGCCTGCAAAGCCAATACATAACTGAAAGGCTAAACAGAATCATAGACTCGTTCAGGTTGGAAGAGACCTCTAAGATCATCAAAGTCCAGCCATCTACCACCTATCACCCCCCACACCACTAAATCATGTCCCTAAGTACCACATCTACATATTTCTCAAACACCTCCAGGGATGGTGAGCCCATCACCTCGCTGGGCAGCCTGGGCCAGTGCCTAACAACCCTTTCAGTGAAGATATTTTTCCTGGCATCCAATCTCAATCTCCCCTGGTGCAATCTGAAGCAATAACAGTTGAGGGGCAAAAAAAGAGACAGCATAAAAATTCATCTCTTTCAGGCTTTGCATAAAGCAGAGCACTCAGAAGGCAGAGATCCCTCTTCTATGTTGTCAACCCTTTTTCTCTAGGGCTTCCACTTGCCATTTTGCCTCTCAAACACAGAAGGTGACTAAGACTCTCTTCCCTCTTCCTTCCACTCCAATAGCAGTCAGATGATAGCCATTGCAGTCCCTTGGAAATATTTACTACGGTAATTTCTTGCTCTTTAGGAATTACGATCTACAGAAGAAACATTTGGGCCCAGGTTCAGTATTGATATGTAAAGAAGTGGCATTTTGCTGGTTTGATTTTGCTCTCTGCTCCTCTGGCTCAGGCAGATACAGTGAATAATGACATTCATTGATGATAAAACTCAGGTTCCAGCTCACTGCAGCCTAAGAGCATTGACTTGCTCTACTATGAGGTCCTGCAAAGTACTCAAGCTAACTGTCTATCAGAATAACAAAACCACAAGCAGGCTGAAGAGTTTTCATTAAAAGAGACGTGAATAAAAAGATCTTGTCCTGGATGGAGGCAGTACTCTCCTATGAGGCTTGTTGTCATGGCTTCTTTTCTTCTTCCAACAGAATTCACAAGGCTCCTATTTTCTGTTTCCTCCTGCACAACACTTTAGATTCCCTGAAATTGAGCAACTGCAATAAAAATTAATTAAACATCAGACTAAAGTGAGATTATCAGGCTTTATCAATTCTTTCCTTTGGGATAGAGGCTTCTGTTCAAACAATTTTAAAGGGGAAAAAAAAAACCACCAAAAGCCTAATGCCAGAGTGTTTTTGTATTAAGCTACTTATCAAAAGGTTTTTTAGGGAGGAAAGAAATGATAATGTTAAATGAAACTCATGGGTATAGTTTATTCATTTTATGGAAAAGAATCAAAAGAGCAGCAGCTGGGTCATATACAATAGACTTTATGCTCCCTGTGACATTGTTCAGAGGTTCTCCAAATGGAATGACTTCAATTATTTTGGAGGGGAGAAAATAGCAAAATCTTGTACACTGCAGTTATTAATCTGTATTTCTCTCTCATACTCTCAGACACATCATCCATGCACAGACTACAAGGTAACAACTCTGATCAACTGACCTCCAGCAGAGCACAGGCCACAGGATTTCTTGAAGTAATTCATCTTATAGTGCCTGTTTAGGCAGCTCACAGACAAAACACACAGAATCATTAAGGTTGGAAGAGACCTCTACACATTCAGTTCCAACAACTAGTGCATAAGGTGGAAACACATCCATGCCCCAGTGATTCCACATCCATACATTTCTGTATCTATGTACACACCACGCTCAGAAAGTCTGACAAGTCAGCTGCCATCAGCAAAGGGAAAGCTCTTTAGTTCTGGAGCCATCTCTACAGCTCTAGTCACAGTCCAAGCTCAGTCTGGAGCTGTACACACACCACATAAATTAGAACACCCTCAGATCTTCATCAGTTCTTTTAGATAGTCCCCAGCAGAAAGCATGGCACCTAAAGATCAGCTCAAGTGTTCCTTATGCACTTAACTGGATAGGTTACAAAGCTCTTATTTCCACCAAAGCTAAAGTGATGCTTGAATGATCTTCAGATTGTCTCAAGCCATTTTAAAATCCTCTCCAACTCAACTTTCCTCAGTTTCTCTTACTGAACTTTGAGAAACACAAACAGCAATTAAATGTGTTTAAGAAATACTAATTGTGTGTAATAGAAGGAGGAAATTGGTGCAAGGTGTTTCTGCTGTGTATAAAGATGCAAATGGAAGCTCAGATGGGATTTGGCTACATATCCCTATAGAATGGCAGGGCAGATGCCAACTTGGGTTTTTTTTCCATCAGAGCTGTTATTACTCTTCTCTATTATTATATTACTGTTCTTGGGTATTATTATTATTCTCTCTTGAGTCAAAAAGTTCTCAAAATGCAGTTTGGCTCTCCAGAAGACTTCAAACTCATCACCACAAATGCCAGCAAAATCTCTTTTTTTCTACTAGCAACAAACCTAAAGGATGAGATCCTAGCAGTGTACTCAAAGTTCATCCTACTGCCACATATCAAACCCGAGTGTCAAGATTTGCCAACAAGACAGAGCAGTTAGAATAACTCTGTAAAAATGTACTCAAGCACTCCATGTACTCAGCTGCCAAGACTTATGCTCTTTCTGTTTTATTAGTATAATTAAAAAGTCAGAACTCAGCTTAAAAAGGCAACAGGATGGAAGAGCCTGCAACCCAATGGCATTCAGACACCTACAATTGTAGCAGCCAGCAATGTCTTCTGGCATAAACTGCAAGATAGAAATTGGGCTGTGCTGAGATACAAGAACAATGAAGTCCTGGGCAAAATAGATCATATAATCATATAAAAACAGGAAAGTCAGTAAGTGTTTGGTTGTAGGTGATAGTGAGAAGGCCTGAAATTAATTCCAAACAACTGCATAGTACCTTCTCATCTCCCAAAGGGAGAAGTTGTATTCCTGGTCCTCTTCCTGAACACAGATTTACTCAATGAATGCAGCACAAATGTCCACAAGGGAAGGCAATGGTACTCCACATCTTGTAGTGAGCACACTGAGAATAAAACATCCATGTCTTCCTTCTATGGCAATGGCAAAGCTCTTGCTGAATTGTGGGAGCAAAATTAAGCCTAGAATAAGGCCAAAGCTCTGTTGCCCATTTAATCTTATCATCTGCCTTACACCTGCTATGGTATGAGCAGAAGCCAGAGACTGCCTGATAATAGTTTGCCAAAGCTTCTTAGATACATTGGAAAGATAACAGTCCCCTTTCTCAGATCCATACCAGTCAACAGTTTAGAAGGAAAAAACGGTCTCTGCATTGCTGCCTAATTACCTGGAGAGTCTGCCAACTCATTTCCCTGTACCATATATGATCCTGTTGGTTTTTTCAAGCTCCATTAAAATAGCCATGATACTGCAATACTGCCAAAAATTGATCTGCATTATTTCCTGGAAGGCAAAATAACAAATAAAAAAAATGCAGCATCACTTAACAGACAACATCGAGAGATTCAACTAAATTTATATCTCTGCCTTTCAATAAAACACAATGGCATGTGCTCAGAGCAGCAAAAACTGCCAGGTCTAGAAAGCAGGAATCAGCTCCAGGGCTTCAGTACTCAATCAGTGTACTTGGTCCAAAATACACATAGCTTCCAGAGCTGACCTAGTACCTTTGCACAGCAGTGAATTAACTCCAAATGGGTATGTCTCTGTCATGTTGGAGACCTTCTTGCAGCCTTTCAGTACTCAAAGGAGGCCTAAAATAAACATAGGGACAGTCTTTTTAGCAGGGCCTGTTGGGACAAGACAAGGGGTGATGGTTTTAAACTAAAAGAGGGAGATGTAGACTAGAGATAAGGAAGAAATATTCTTTATGTTCAACGTGGTGATATCCTGGCCCAGGTTGCCCAGAGAGGTGGTAGATGTCCCATTCCTGGAACCATTCCAGGTCAGGCAGTTTAGGGCTCTGAGCAACTTGATCTAGTTGAAGTTTCCCCTGTTGACTCAAGGTGGTTGGACTAGATGACCTTTAATATCTCTTCCAACCCAAATCAGTCTATAATTTTATGCTACATTAAACAATTTGAATCTCAGCAAGTTACTAAGCCACATTCTTCTTCCCTTCCCTCCTCTTCCCAATTCTTTATCTCATCTCAATATTTGACCCACACAAGCCAGTTTCTAGTTTGGAACTCCTTATTCAGCTTGGTCCCTTTCATCCCACTCCCATTCCCATCTCATACCTTGGTTCCACTCCAATCTTTTATGCCTTCCTCTGTGTTTGAGTTCAGCAGCTCTCCACCCCTGCTGCCAAGAACAAAGAGGAGGAACAGTGAAGTTTGCTGCTCTTGTTCCCTCAGCCTTTTTCCCATCTGGAGATCACATTCACAGGCAAAGTCCTGTTGAGCCTCCTATGTCTCACTGGGACATTCTCCCCTTAAATGGATTTTTTTTCAGGGACTCTAGTTGATTGATATTTAATAATTCCAAATAAATATATCCAAATATTCTCCCCAGCTCCAAGGTACAAATTGCTGATTCATGTAAGTTTTGCTATAAGCATAATGATTTATTCTGTTCTTAATCCCATTCTGGAAAAGACATGGGTAGTTCCTGTTTATATTTTCCCAAATCTTATCCTGAAGAGGATAACTCCTTTATGATAAACTCACAAAGGAGAAAACAAAGATCAGAAATTAACAATTCAAGGCAACACTTTTTAACTTAGGTTTAAAGAAATTATACATCCCTAGGTGTGTATATATACATATATATATTCTCCTGATGTAGTTGGTACACTGTTAACCAAGAATAAGATTCATAACCAATTATTATTCCAATTATTATTGGGGTTTTTCTTCTTTCTTTTTCTTTGCATTTTGATGGAACTTAGAGAGATGGACTTAGATACCTACACTTATATATAATCTTACTTTATTTAACATGTAGCACAAAATGTACCTTGCTAACTACTGAAATCTATAATCTCACAGCCTCTTACAGAACTGCTTCACTCTCATGATTCCAGATTTGGGTTGTCAAGCACTATTCCTCCACCTGATTTCATCAGAGTTTAGCTTGCCTCTCAACATTTAGAATCCCACTGTTAGATGTCTTCTTTCTGAGTCACACAGAGCAAGTGAATGTAATCTTAGTTCAGAGACTGTCATCCTGAGTGAAATCTGAATAATCTGGCAAGATCTAAAAATGAACTCACACTTCAATGAGAAGCCTTAGAAGACATCTCCTTATGTAACTCCTGTCACTGCAACAGACATTCAAATGGGAGCTATACATCTAACCTCTAACCTCTGATTTGATTTCCAAGCTGCATTTTGCATTGATCCTTCCCTTTTCCATCTCATCCCACACTGTGCTCCTCTTAGTAAAGCCAATAGCATTCACAGTTCAATTTTTCCCTTTTATCATCTTTGACCTCCTGGGCAAGAAAACACTTTTTTATCTTTAAGATACAGCCAATAACTTCAGTTGCTGCAATGTAACTTGAATGGGGAAGAAATTGGAATCACTCTTGGAGAAAAAAAAATAAAAACCTCAGGGATAAGAACCAAGATGGAGAAGAAAAAAAGCATACAAACCTTGGTATATTTAAATGGGCACAGATGTTTTTCTTCCTTGTGTAGGGTCAGGAAAGATAAGAGCCCATCAAGACCTTTGCAGTACAGTACTGAAAAGCCTGAATTTTAAACCAAAATATTCAGACTCTTGTATTTTGAGAAGACCCTAATCAGTAGCCCTTTTCCCCCTTTCACACATTACCTGATGTTAAGGATCTTGTTTCTTAATCAGCATGCACTGAGACAAAGATATCTCAGCACAACCATCCCTAAATACAGAGAGTTTCGTGACAGAACTATTTTTAGGATGACTATTCAGTATATATTCATAGAGCTATGCAAAAGAAAATAGAGTAAATGAAAAAAGAACCAAAGTGTCACATTCTCAAGTCAAACTATCCCTCTAGATACTTTCTTTGACCACTAGAAAGTTTTCCCAACATCTATCTAAATGCCTCTACAGCAACTAGAGTTCAGTGCCTCTTCTCCAGTCTACCTTGAAATGAAAATCAGAAGGTTCCTTTCCTCTCTGTAACCTTCTACATGTTTGAAGGCCATTAATGCTTTCCTTCTGCCATCTCTCTGTAGAGCAACTGTATTTGTGCAACATGCAAGAAAATAATCTGGTTTAGTGAGAGTAATTGGCTGGCAGAGTAAGATGTATAGCTCTTCACATCATTTTGGCTTAATATAGAGGCATCTATGATGTTCAGCAGATGGATCCTTTTTGTTTTCCCTGTGGTTTGTGGTTTTAGGCCTTGTCCATATCTTATCATACTTATCTGAGGGTTTCCTGCAAGCAAGCCCATCAATGCAAGTTTCATCTCCCCTTGCTAACCTAGCAAGGCACCATAGAGGGACTTGCAAGGAAGCAGAAAGAACAAACCTAAACTGGGAGAGGTGCCTCTATAAAGGGGAAAAAATACTGTACTCTCTATCCTTGTGATTTCTTGTCTTTTGTGGTATTACCCAGGTATCTCAGCCTCTCACACACCTCTATGTACACACCCATACCCCCAGCACAGTCTCTCCTGCTCTTGCAGGTCAAGTTACTGCTGTTCATGGCCACAGTGTCTTAGCACAGGAGGCAGCTGCATCCTCCCCCACCCCAAGGCTAGGTCAGCTCCAAAACCCTTCTCTTAATTTCATTAAATTTTCAGTTATGGCATCATCAGCTAGGCCCTACCAGCAATTTCAGAAACACATAACAGGATATCATTTTTACTCGCTGAAGTACACCACTGGTTTAATCTGGAGTTGTAATTGACTCCACATTTAAAGGAGGTGATAAACCTTTCAGAGCTGCCACGGCACCTCCTGATAAGCAGCACTGCCAATAGACAAGGGACATACCACAGCCAACAGATGAGAAAATGATTACTGCCCATTAGAATGAGCCTTTGCCACATTGATCTGTCATTTTATTTTATGTTAACTATGAATCTCTGAACTGCATATTTTGGATCCCTATCTAAAGTGAATTGTAACCCCTGGTGATTACTGCTCTAACTTTCTCTGAAGTAGCACCTGATACATTTTGTTGCTGTAAATAGGATGGGCAAAAATTGATAGTGAAAAAGATAACAGTGTGAGTGGGTGTATTATCAAGGTTAATATTGTTTTCTGTTGTGTAAGATAAGGAAGAACAGTTTCTATCCTTTTCCAGCAAGCAAGTATCATGTTTGGTGACAGTAAACATTAAGAAATGTCATTTAAAAATATAGACTACTTCCAGGGCTTAAAGTTGTAGTGAAGGTCAAAAGTGACAGTGACTCAGTCAGCCTCTGTCCACTGCCATCAGAATTCAAACAGAGGCTCTTTCACCAGTCACTTGAAACATTGAAACAAGTGAGTTTTTACCACAATTGTCAAAGACAGTTGGAGTGAGACAGGAGAGAGCGAGAAATGAACTGAATGGTCTCTAATGCTACCTAATCCATAACTGTGTCAGCTTCTGAAATGGGATGTTCCTATTTGCTTCAGCACCTGCCCTTTTGCATCACAGCCAGGGGAGTAGAACTTGCTAACCTTTATGTTCATCTTTTCTATGGATCATTTGAAAAGCACTCAAAAATTAGCAATCATTTCAGCAGCTTCGAGAGAACTCAACTCTTCTTGGTCATTTGTATTGTCATTCTCCTTCAATGAGAAAACCAACATGCCTCTGGAAGTGTGATCTAATTGCAATAACAGAATGCCACCAATATCTAGCATCTCCATTTACATGCACTAACTCAATATCATAAGGGAACAACAGGACTATGTATGCTTCAGCTTCTCACTGCAGGAGTTGCAGAAGCTGAGAATGTATGGCTGAATGAAAGATATTCATGTTTCTACTTACATGCTTTGATGGTCGTCAAGCTCACCATAATGTTTGAGACTTCCACCAGCAGGTCCTGCTTTGCTTTCCTTTCTCCTGTTTTATCTACAGGGAACTGAATCACAAACAGTTAAAGAGGTTTAATCTGTGTCTTTCCAAAATCTCTTCAATGCCAATCTCTAAGGCACCACAGCCTGCCACAGCAGCTCTAACAAATCAGAGAAGCTTCATCAGAAGAACCAGATTCTGTTGCCTAAATAGGAAACATCATAGATAACACAAAACATGTCCTGACATGTTGCAATCATAGAATCATTATGGTTGAAAAAGACCTTTGAGATCAACCATTAACCTAACACTACCATACTCACCACTAAACCATGTCCTTATGTCCCCAGTTGGACTCTATATCCTCCCAGACATCAAAGCCATCAACTATAAACCACAGATTTCTAGCAAATGAGGCTTAATTAACAATAGTGCTCCTGAATTTCCTTTTTTCTGAACATTTCTAGCTGCTATGGAAAATTAATTAAGGCTTAAATCTTGTGGTTCTTTCTTTAGCACTTGTTGCATGGCAACATTCATTTTTATGTATGAGGTTCTTCCTCCAAATGACTTTGTAATAGTCTTATCCAAAAAGATGAGCTGTTACAGTCTTAAGACAGATATTTGTAGGTCTTGGTTTAGTTTTGTTGGGTTTGTCACTCATAGGATATGAATTATTCACTGATAAGAGAGACTGTGAAGCTCTGGTTGGTTCCAGCCATCAGTAAAAGCAGTCAGTCATGACAGAGGATTTAAAAAAAAGCCAATTAAGAGTTCTCCTGTTGTTTTTAAAGAACATCCATGGAAGCAAACCTTGCACATCACAAACTGGGGACCTCAGAAGACAGTGGTGTTATTTGGGCATTCACAAGAAAGTATTTGAAACCAGACTAAGAAGTACAGCTGCACTAAGGCACTGAGTAATCTACTTTCCCCAGCTTCCTTGGTTGCTCCAATCCTCATTGGATCTCCTGAACTGGGTAAAGCAAACCCTAGAGCTTTGGCTTCCACCACTCCTCCCACCTTCTACCACTTAAGAATGGGAGAGACTCTTCTCATCTTCAACTTGGACAAGGACAAACAGCTCCTATCCAGTGCCCCTTCTTAATCTGCTTCTTAAGATGATTTGTTTTCTCTAAGCTCTGATCAAGAGACAGTTTCCAGGAAAAAAAAAAAGCTAAGGTGAACTATCCTCTAGAGGTGACTTCTCACACAATGGCACAGTCAGATTAAAGCACCAATGACAGTTTGAATTGTAACTCTGTGTAATCAATATTATTGGAATTATTTGTAATCAATATTATTGCTGACTTCTGTCACTTTTCCCCTCATGCATAAAATAATAGAAGAAAAGCAGCATGTGTCCAGAATACACAAATGACTTAGTTCATATTACATTATAAACAGCTGAGGAATTCTCCTGAATGTTCAACGTGTGGTTTCAATACTCAGCTCATTTTCCTTTACTGAGGGATCAGTAAAATTGAAATGCATCAAATTCATCTGAGAGAAGATTGGCCTGAGAATTTCTGCATCAATGTACTAACACGGTGCAGGTGACTCCTGGTGAAATTCAGCTCTACTTTGTGTGCATCAGCATTTTGTTTGCTTCAGAATCTGAAGACTTATGATGATGATGATAGTGACACTAATATTTCTTTTCATGTGAGAAGCAATCGGCTCACACTACACTCCAAATATGCTCCGAGTATAATCCTTACCATTTCCTCTTTTGGAGGCTTAAAAAATGGACTGCAATAAAAACAGCTGCTAAGAGAAACAATCAGCACTTCATTTTCTTTCTAATGAACCACACAAGTTCATCATTCCATGAAGGTTTAGACTTCTGACTGTGGATTGCTTAAAGCTAGCAACAAAAAAAATGAATGGAAAAACTCATAGACCAAAACTTGTGTCTAGATAAATGTGAGCTATAGTATAAACTGTTGCCTGCTGACTGTCTCTCACTTGCAAATCTGTACATTCTGATTAGATATCTCTCTGAGGCCCCAGTTCATCTCTGAGGTGTAGGACTGACACAGGAAGCAGTCACTAAACCTTGGTGAGCTTCATTTATTGTGCAAGGAACTAACATTCAAATGTGTGACCAGCAGATCTGTAAAAAGCTCATGTTTTTTGATCTCCTGATCCTGTCTTCTCACTTATCCTGCTAGGGACCAGGAGCTCAGAAGAACAGCAGACATTAGCTCTGGCTATTGTAGCAGCATGAAGCCAAACTTCAGGCCTTGCCATGCTTAGACTTGGGCAATGATCCTTACACAGAGTAAAAAAAGTTAGAAGATCTCAGTCTGCCAATTTGGGGAGAAGTAATAAATTAAAAGAAGACCAGACAGCAACGGAGTGTTCAGCTGTCTGTTCACTATGCATAGTTTCCACATAAACAGCAGTTTGCTGCTTCCATCTCTCTTTTTTCCTATTTCAAAAATTACCAAAATAAAAAATAAATTCTGGGCTTCCAAAATAATAAAAAATATGAGAATTCATAAGAAAATGAAATAATGTGAAAAGAATTATTAAAAATATAAACTGAGGATATGATAGATGCCAGATAAAAAGAAACCTTCCTATCAGAGCATATACAAGCTTGGAGTTTTAACTATGGCTCTGCAAGAAAAATGCTAAGGAAGAACATCAAGGTGACAGAAGAGGTTCCTTCAAGTTTTGTTCTCCTGTCACAGTTTCTCATGACATCACCTGGAAATAGTTTAATGCCAGGTATTGTCAGAGAGATCACAGTAGCATTTTAGAAGGCAGGCTTAAATCCTACCAAGATAATTGCTCAAGTGAGGATTAACTGACTAAAATTAGGAATGAAAAAATAAGACATTTCTAACAGTTATGAAATCTAATCAATAAATTCTATTAATGACACTGACATCAAAGCCCATTACCCAACCTTATGAATAAATTCCTAAAAAAAAAAATAAGACTGAACTGATTTTGTGTCTTACATCCACAGTTAAAACTTGACCTTTTTTCCCCCCAACCAGAATATGCATTAGCCTAGGAACAGTGTACTTGCAGCTCTTTCTTCTCTTCCTACTCTGGACTTTATAATAGCCATAGGATCTTGTCCATGTACTTTGAAGATTTTAACATTTACACTCCTCAGATTTTGAAGCTTCCCTAAAAAAAGACCTAAATATATTTCAGTCTTCAAAGGAACATTACATTCCTCTGTCTGGGAACCTCTCACCATCGATGCCAGAAATATTATTTTAGACATAAAAAGTGTAATATTTCAAGGCAAAATAGATTCCATTAAAGCAATGGAGAACTGCAGGATGATCTACAGTGACAGAGCAGTCACTGGATCTTCATGTCTAATCTTTTGTACCAGCTCATGTACTCAAAAAATGCTCACCACCTCATACCAAGGATGATGGGCACACACTGCCCTCAAAAAGCACTCTCCTGATGGAAGGGTGAGGGCTTCTGCAGTTACACACATGGCTTCCTCCTGTCCTGCTTTGAGCTAGAGCAGGGTTAATTCTGCTCAGGGCTTTCCCTCCCCAGCTCAGTCTCTTCTCAGGGCTGCACTCTCTGCAGCTCCCAGCATGTTCTCACAGACAGGCTCTGCTGCTAGCAGGGACAACACTTGATGGGGAAAGTTCCTACCAAGGCTTGGGCTGCAGAAAGCTTCTGCCTTAGACTTGCTCCTCTGCAGACCAAGGGCACTGCTAAATCTTGTGTCCCACCTTGGGGTGCAGCAAGTCAGAGGTGGCACCTGCAGGGAGGAGGGGACAGGAGAGGTGACCCTCAACTGACCCACAAGGGATTCCACTCCATGGGTATCACAGTCAGGATAAAGCTGAGGGATCATGAGGGTCAAGCTCTTGCTTTTTTTCTCTCTTCTTCAGTGACTGACATCCAAGGAGGTCTCTGTCTCTATTACCTTCTTATAATCAAGTCTTTTTTGGAAGTTTATTTTTTTTCTGTCTCTGTCAAAACAACAGAAATTTTTACTTTGTTTAAGCACTATCTCCTTAATATTTGAGGGAACAGAAATTGTTTGCCCTGAGAAAACTGCTGCCTCCAGAGGAGAGAGGAACAGCTAGTCTCTCTCTTCTAAAGACATTTTTATTCCAAAAGATAAATTATACTTCAACTGCCACCACAGCACTGCAATCTGTTAGTATATGCTAGGACCAACAAGCCTGTTCCCAGAAGGAGACAGACTCAGAATGGAAAATTCAGATCTCAACATCTAATTTTCCAGACCCAGCACATGCTTAACCTCATTATAAGGAGAGAAGACATCTGAAGGCTTTGAATCCAATCTCAGCTCAGTGAAGATGTTCAGATAAAAGTTGTTCTAATTTCAGGTAACTCACAACTACACCTTCCCCTTGGCTTTTTCACAGGATTTCAGCATGATGAAAACTGCAACCAGCCCTGCAGCGAAAGTATACATGGTCCACACATGATATATCATGACCTCTTTTTGACTCACCAAAGCTTTAAACATCCAGGAGTCTGCTCCCTGCCAGATCTTTGTGTTGAACCGGTCATATAACCAAGGAAATCCAACTACACTGCCTCAAGCAAGTTTTACTTTCCTTGTCCCTGCTAGTCTAAATTAAGATATTCAGAGAAAAGAGGATAGAATTATGTGCACAGAATAAATAAAAACAAATACACCAAAGCACCCATAGCCAAACATTCAAAATCAAGTGTGAAAGAAAGCTCCTGCTGGGAATACTGAAGGGTTCTTAGTATTTGAACCAATTCACCCACTTGAGGAATATCTCTGTAGTATTCAAAAGGGACATGCAAACAAGTCCAGAAGTAGCTCACTTGCACTGCACTCAAAATGAGGGAATGTTATGCTCATCTATCATTTATGGCAACATACTGAGAGCAGCTGTGAATGCCATGCTGACAATTTGCTCAGGATGATGGAGTGCTACAAGGAGAGGGAAACCTAAGGTATGGTACCCTTATAAGAATGCATGCAGAGAGAGAGATCAGGTAGGCAAGGAAATGTTGGTCACATACAGTTTACAGCAGCAGTTACTAAAAAGGTGGTTAATGTGTATGATTTGTTGGTAACAGCTCTTCTAGGATAGCCTTGTTGCTGTGAAATACATAGGACAGCATGGCATATGCCAAAGCAATTCTTCTGTGTTACCCAATACACCAAATGCCAGGAAGGCTTTAATTTGGAGATGATTAGGCCCTGCTGTTTTCTCTGTGAATGATTTCTCTACCAAAATGTAGCAGTCAATTACTGATCATTTACAAATGGAAAATACTGCACAGTTCTGCTTGCTGCTAGCAACTCCTCACTAAGCAATGCCCCAAAGCAGGCTCTAGCCAAGGCAGAAGTGCCCATACTCTCCATCTTATTCCTTATACTTTAGAGTAAACCACATACTGGGTTTGAAGCCTGCTTACACCATGCTTGACACCTCCACTTGCCAAAGACCTTACCATCTAACTTCACTGAAAGCATTCAGAAGGAAAGGAACAGGTACAAACAGATATAAAATTCCCCAAAGGAGTAGAAGATTCCTGCCCTGCACTAAGGAAAAAGCTGTGATTATTTATGTTCTTCCTTCCCCATGTTTATGTGGCACAAACACCTACTGAAAAAGGTACTAGGAATAAGGACAGATGAGACCTCCTACCTCAACCAAGGAAATCTGTTCCATGACAAAGGAAAAAGGATGAAAGATAATTGTAACAGCCAAAAAAGAACACCAAAAATAAGATTTTTTTTTTTTCCTCCCAGCTGATTTTGATTTCCCATGCTTCAAGTTTACAAGATTTTGTCAGAGTTTTTTGTCACCTACATACTTGTTAGATCTGGCCCTTGGCAGGTTTTTTCATCACCATAGCTTAGAAAGGCTGAATCAACTGAAGCCATTAAAAGCCCCCCCATGATTTGCATAGAGAGTGGCAGTTTATTTGCCCAGTTTTCATCATGTTACAAATGAATCAGGCTGAATTATGAACTGCTGAAGAACTGAGTGTACAGTGGAAATCCTTAATGACAAACCCATAAAGATGATGTGATAAATATGACATTACAAATGCAATAGTGGAAGGACTCTGCTGTAATTTAAGCAGCCTTCATTAAATGCAACAGGCTTGCATTTTGTAATGATTTTTTTTATTACAACGTCATCGCTGTACTTGTTTTTCAAATTGCTACCTCAAGTAAAGCACAAATCATGGTGTCTATGAGGGTAGGGCACATCACTGAGAGCTCTTCATCACCTGGCTTGCAGACAAAACAAGTCATACCTTTGGTGCCTTGGTACAGTGGCATTGAGGTCGTCGTCGTGGCTAGGCTTCGCGAACGAAGCTCCAGGGAGGGCTCCATCCACACTCCTCCTCAGCGCCTTTTCCAAGTACGCTGATAAAAAGAGGCTAGCAGATAGCACCCTGGAGCCTGCTATGGATTTTTTTTAGGTGAGACACAGCATGCACAGAGCTGGACCCACCCTTTAGTCCTAAGGTTTATCTGCCAGGGCCTAGCAAGCTTGGACACTAGCAGCGAGGTCCTTAGGACAGAGGTTTAACCTCTTAGCTGGAAGGCCTTACAGGGCTAAACGAGCTCCATCTGCCCAGGTTTGGAATCAGAGTTGTCCTTCTCCTAGGATGACTGCCAGAAGGCTAATGAGCTCATCCTACCCATCCAAGGATTCTAGGAACATGGGTATCACTCCCCACACTTTACTGTGGGCAATGAGTTTAATGCTCCCTCTGCTGTCGGCACAGTTTTGGCACCAGGGGCCACAGCAGACCCCAAGGGATTTTCAGACTGTGCCTCGGCATTGAGGTAGCATGCTGAAAACAAGCTGGTAAGATTTTGGGGATATCAACTTACAACAACAGCACAGTGCCACTGAGATCTTCTCAGAAGAATGTATAAATCAAAGGGTTATTAATAAAACAGGAAGCATTTCCAAATTTCAGGAGTTTATATTTGACTTATTGACCACTCATTTGCTTCAGGATCTAGCCTTGTTGTTTTTTTTTTTTTCCTTTCCCCTTTTTAAACACAAACTACTTAGTCTCTTTCCCCTCTGTTAATGTGTAAAGCAAAGAAACCAAACGAGGGAAAGAACACATCAGATATTCAATGCATCCAAAACCCTTTAACAAGAGCTAAGCCACTCTTCTTATTAAATACAACTTCACTTGGCAAACCCCACTTCAAGTGGGAGCCTCCCACTTTCTTCTTTGCCCCATGAGCTGTTTCACCCAGCAAAACGACCACTCTGCCACCAAAAAAAAGTTGGAAATTTTCAGACTACCATTTTTATCCTCTTTTTTTATGGGAAGTCACTGCAAGAGTTCTTACAGAAAAAGTAATTTCTGCAAAGGGAAATGAATGTAATATCCATGGAGTGATCCTAGAGACCATGTTCAAAGAAGCAGAAAATTATCTGCCTACAAAGGTCAATCCTATAAGAACATAATTTTGGTAGCATAACTTCAACCATTTATTCTACACTAATAACAATATATAGAAAGCAAATTCTAGGGAAACAAATCTAAGTGAAGGTTTGGAAATTACAAAACATTTTCATTATTCCTTCCATTTACAAGTGAACTAAAACATCACTATATACTTTTATTTCAACTTCACACAATGAGACTACTGATACTTTTCCCTTATTGAGTCTGTGCTTGATTATTTTGCAGGAGTCAAACTAATGCCATTTAGGAAAAATACTTAAGAAACTGATAGAAGTAAGTTATTTTGAACCAAGCACTGAAACCCATAATGAAGCCATATTTCAAACTAATTATACTTTTTAATCAAAACAGGAGATACAGTGCACATCTAAACACAATGGAACACAACAAAATCTAAAGTAAAAAGAATTAGAGTTGCATGGAAGTTAAGCAATTTATCATTCTGCCAGAGAATTTCATTTTCTCTTCTAAAAAATATGACTTGCCAAAGTAATGCAGCAATAACTGGAAACAGAGCAAATCTCCGCAAATGAATGTTTTGTATTTTCAAGTATATTTCTGTTAATTAAAAAATTAATTGGCCTTGAAAATACTGGAGAGGCTATGCTTTCCCCTCATCCAAGCATATGGGGGGGATATTTTTAACCAAATCCAATTCTCTAAGCCCAAAAGAAAACTGCAGGAAGAATAATTAGTAACTTTTTAAAATAAATAATACAAAAAACCCCAAACTCAACGTTCTTTTTTTTAATAGCAGCACAAAACTTCTGCTTGAGGCTCTAGGCAGACCTAGCTCCCAAAGAAGAGATCATGCATGTGTTGGAACTTAGGAACAGTGTCAGCATGTAGTTTCTTACTCTTGACTTCACAGGCCTTTTAGGATATTTTTCCCTTAAATTCTCATCAATTCCAGTCTCAAGTTCCCAAAAGGAGAAAGCTGCAGTCCAGAAGTGCCTCTGAACAGTGTTAGGGATGTTTTGCTAACTGGTTTGTCTCCACTGAAAGGTGACCCTCCTGGGAATCAGTCAGCATGGGAGGGAGGTGTTGAGCTTTACCTCAATATCACTCTGCCCAAAACTGTGTTTCCATCTCCACTTCCACTCTGTCCCGCAGGAGCCAGGATGTCTCCCCTAGTTCTGGATAATAAATTTGCCCTAAGCTTTTCCTAATACTTGGGATCCTAGGAGGCAAGAAAGTACACAAATGGCTTTGAGAGACATAGGAATACTCTTTACAAATTATTTACTTAGAATCATAGAACAGTCACAGCTAGAAGAGACCTTGAAGATCATCAAGTCCAGCCTTTGTCCTAGCCCTATCAACTTACTTGTGGGTTTCTTTCCAGAAACAGAAGTCAATATAAAGAATAATTTACCATTGCTCAATTTCCCATGATCAGCTGAGGGAAATTCTGCCTTGGCAGATGGTGTTTCTGACAAAGAATTCACATTATTCCTTGACATGCCAAAATTAAAGCTATCTTATGCATATATAAATAATGATTTTTCTCATGTCTTGTCACTTCTAACCTCAACATTATTTTCTTTTTTTTTTCCAAAAAAACCCAAAAAAGTAATTTTTGGCAAAAAAAAGTGCAGAGCGGTTGCACCTCCAGCCATGCCCTCACATCACATCCTAAGGATGCTTCTTAGCCCAGTGTCAAAATTTCCTACACTCTACTCAGCCTTCCATTATGGAATACCATAATGAACATTTAGTTGCTCAGTTTATTTGCTGACACAGGCACCTTTATCATCACATAAGATATCCTGTGGGTAACAGTGGTAGGTCTTCTGCCCAAGTATCAGAAATGGTCTATCCACATCCTCACATCATATCACAGAGCCAGAATCCCAGTTTGGTTGGGGTTGGAAGGGACCTCTGGAGAGCATCTAGTCCAACCCCACTGCTAAAGCAGGATCACTCAGAGCAAGTTGTCCAAGATCACCTTCAGGTGGGTTTGGAATCTCTCCAGAGAAGGAGATTCCAGAACCTCTCTGAGCAGCCTGGTCTCAATCTATCAATGGTGGTGTGGGGTTGACAGTTGGACTTGTTGATCTTAGATGTCTTTTCCAATCTTCATGATTCTATGACTCTATACAACATCCCTCATTCCAATGATATGTGGCTTAATGACTTGGCAACTGAGCTGAACCTTCAGGCACATTTAAGGCAAAAGAACTATGAAACTTAGAGTTATAATGCCAGGGAAAAATCAAAATACATCTCACACACAGATAACCTTCTCTATCCCTCTGGTTTTACTCAAACAGTATGTCAGACCCAGTACATTCTGAACAGCCTGAGAAGCATGCCTGCTTTGAAAAAGTTTATTTTTACATATCTATAGCTTCTTTTAGCTTTGGGGAAAATCAAACATCTGGTTATCCTGGCCAAGATATTCAGCATCCTGCTGCCAAGCAGGAGCTCAAGTTAATGGCCTACGGTTTTTCCCCTCATATATCCTTCTGCTGCCTGCCAAAAGAGATATAAAAATAATAATAAATAAAAAAGCAGAACTACAGGTTACCCTTTTCTACTTCTTCATGCAAGCATTGCTGTGTTTCAGTGTATTCTTGCACTATTATTAGGTTGCCCTGCTTCGTACTGAAAGTCCTCCTATAGCTCCCAGCAGGATGCCAGTTGCTGGCAAGTTCTGAGAGCCTGAAGGCTATGCATCTGTTCAGAGACTGACAGGTAGCACAGCAAGTTAAAAAGCCTATAAATTAGCAGCAGGAGGCTTAACCTAGACAAATAAAATACCTGCTTCTTTTTGGTTTGGGGTTTTGTTCCCCCCCACACACACACACCAGGTCATGTTATGCCACTGGTTTCTTGCAGGGAGCTGCTGCCCACACTCCCTGGGGATGCTCAGCATTGTGGTGGAGATCAACCTGTGCCCAGTGGTAGGTGCTGGACTAACTTGTTTTGTCCCTTCTGAGGAATGTAACTGGCATAGAAGGAGTTTTGTCTCCCAGACACTGATTTTTTCTGGGAATGTTTTACTGTTACCTTTATTATGTCCAGGCCAAACCTACAGCACTGAGCTCACAGAATCATTACAGTTGGCAAAGACCTCTGAGATCATCCAGCTCCAACCATCCACTCAACACTACTATGCTCACCACTAAGCCATGTCCCCAAGCACCACATCTACGTGTTTTTTTGAACACTTGCCAGTGTTTTTCTCTGCATGAATGAATTTGATCCATGGCCCAGGGATTTGGGTGGTATAAACTAGACAAAACTCAGCTCTTGTATATTCAGCCTTTGATGAAGTATTTTCAGACACTGTATTTCTAGGCTATTATACTCATTTTGTGAGAGAAGCTCAATACAGAGCAGTGGCAAATGCTAAGCTTTGTTATTAGCTAGCTCTTACAACTGGTGGACAGCAGTTTTTTGGTGATTTTAATAGTCTGGAATCCATATAGCTTGAAGGAAACAAGCAAAGAGGAGGAAATGTGAACACCTAAGCACCATCTTTCTTCTGCAGTATCACATGCCTCCCTAAAGGCATAGGAAAATGCAGTTAGAAACAAAGCAAGATCCAGCTTCTGTGTGTTGGATAGCTAGCAGAGATCTACAGTTTAGGCTTAAACAGCCCCATCCATGCCAAGTCTTCCCACCCTGCAGCAACCTGCAAGGAGCCAATAGGCTGAGTAGTTCATATTTAATCAGTAATACCAATTCTGAGTGAAGAGAATGGACAGGAAGAGAAGTATAAACCATGTTGCCTCAAAAAAAAAAGTGCAATGACAATGAAAATCAAATCTTAAATAGCACCTTACTCCCTATCCTTTAAGGCATATTGTATGGAACTCCTACAGGAAGTTAAATCCTGTCCTGACACATCCCAACAAGGAAAAAAAGAACAGACATCTTTAGAGGAGTGGATGCTGCCCTTCTGTATGTTTTTTCAGTTCATCAGCATGACAGAAGTGGGTTACAATATACTTGCATCTGTTCCAACTCACAGGCTTTCCCCTGTCTCACTCACATACTGCAAATCAACAAATACAGGAGGATTACCTGGTCTGTGAAGAAATGGAGCATCCAGGCAAGGATCAAAGTCATTACATGGGCATTTCCCAAACATTTTGTTCCCATTCTTCCACCACAAATCGATTGGTAGGCTTCAAAAGCAGACAGAGAGTTCTAATCATTTCATTGACCACTTGTGCAATGCAGGGTGAAGAATTTCAAATGAGAATTTCTGTAGTCTCTTCAAGCCATAAATCATATCAAGAAAGTTATCCAATCTGGACAAATCACAGCCAGCAAACACCTGAGAAAGCTCTGAAAAAAAAAACCCTCACACACAAAAAGGCAAATATTTCAGTCTGATTATGTTAGTTATGAGTTTTCTTAATCCTACATACAAAACTAAAAAACTGTGTGCCAACTGATGCATAGGGCAGGAGAGGACAGTGAACTGCTCTGGGTGTTGGTTATTCAGGGTGAGGTTTGCACAAGGCCATCAAGATGAGGCTGGAGAGACATCAGGCTGGGTTAAAGTCAGCACCTAACTGAGGCAGGATTGCAATGGGTACAATTCCATATAAATTACCACTCCACTTCCACTGTTCCCCACCTAAACTTTTGCTATTCTACCACATAGCTCCTCTCAATAAGCTCCTCTTATCTATGCTCAGGAGAGATTTATTCTTAATTTGTTACATAATTAAAAATAAACTTGATTTTTCTACATTTTTTCAGTTGCAATGAGCAGGGTTTGGACTTGGCCTCTGTTAAAGCAGTTTGAGCTTTTTGTTGGGTTTGTTGTTTGTTTAAGACTAGCCATAAATTAATGTTTATTAATTGATAATATTTTTTGGTCACACTGTTGCGTGGTTGTTGCAGTTGATTCCAGGTCATTCCTTTTTCACACAGCTATTACCTGTTACCTGCATTCTTGTTTCGTACAATTATTTCGCAATGATTTCATTGGTTTTTATTTTTTCTCAATTCTGTAACAGAAAGTACTTCATTCACCATTAGGCAGACTGCAGGTTTCAAGCAGTTGTGACTATGTGGGAATTGGGGGTGGCTAACAGGAAGCACAGTGCCTTCTGCTGCATCTTCAGAAAGTTCAAAGTAAGCAGTTCTTTGCTGGTCATGCCTGCAAACCTCAGCAATGCACTCATGCCACCTATTGGCAAACCACATCAGTCACTCCTCACTTCAGATTTGAAGTATTCTTACTACAAAGTTGTGTGTTCATCATGAGCAATAAAGATGGGGGAAAAAAGCTAATGGTCTGCTTTTATTTACAATAGTTGATTTCTGTGGGTAATGTGTCTAACCTTTAGCTAAATATATCACTGGCTACCAAAAAGCCTTGTGTAGAACAAAGGATTTAGTAGTATCACAGAAAGGCACAACACCTGCTTCAGTTAAACTCACTCCAGTATTGTTACCCAGACAGATACAGATTACAGAGTCACAGAATGGTTAATATTGGAAGGGATCAGCAGAGGTCATTTAGTCCAACCTCCCTGCTCTAGGCAGGGTCAACTTAAAGCCTATACTCAGGATTGTGTCCAGATAGTTTTTTAGTACCTCCAGCAAAGGAGATTCCACAACCTCTCCAAGCAAGCTGTTTCAGTGCTCAGTCATCCTCACAGGAATTTTCTTCCTCATGATTAGATGGAACTTCCTGTGTTCCAGTTTGTGCCCATAGCCTCACATCCTATTGCTTAGCACCATCAAGAGCAGCCTGGCTCCATCCTCTTGAGACTCTCCCTTCAGATACTTAGATACCTGGGTAAGTTCCCCTCTCAGTCTCCTCTTCTCCAGGCTAACCAAGCCCAGCACCCTCAGTCTTTCCTCACAAGAGAGATGCTGCAACCCCTAATCATCTCTGCAGTTCTCAATTGGACTCACTCCAGGAGCTACATCTCTCTCAATCTTCTTTTCATACTTTGTGGAAAGATATGAGGCAGGGACTGACAATTTCTGTGGCTGCAAGTCTCACAGGAAAAGTAGCACCATGGCTGTTTGGATTTGGAATATTTTCCAAAATTAAGCAATATACCTTGGAATGACTTGGTTACACTTCAATCACTCTAGTTCACAAGAGTTTAAAAAAAATAAAATAAAACCACAAAAATTCACAAGTTCAGAGCTCCAAACCAGCTTGCAAACTTCCTTGGCTTTCTTTCAGAGCATGGGGAACTCCACAGAGTCCTCCAGGATTTTCATAGCATTCTCCTGAGTCAAATTTCTCCCCCCATCCCACCCCCCTTTTTTTAAATAAATATATTTCTACTTAGCAAAAAATTAGAGACACATCACCTATTGGAATAAGCATAAATGATATTCATATTTTGAAAATAGTTAAAGACAAGACACATTATGGTAGGTCTGACAAATATAGCAGAGCTTTTCAATCAATAGAGTGTCTCTCAGAATAGTTTCATGTGAAACCAAATGCAGTGTCTAGTCAGCTTTGGGAGTACTGCCATTAAAATGGTAATAAAGAACACTGCAGGAAATATTTACTGCTGTCAGCAAAGCAACAGCTATGCTCTCATTACCTAACGTTAGAAACTCAGACCTTCTCTTTCATTTTTCCAGCCCAAAAAGGTTGCTATAAGAATGCAATACATTTATCAGCACGTGTTCTATAAAAATACTGTGTGCAGGCTCTCAGAAACCAGGAATATGTAATATATATGCCTTTTTTTCCTAATTTCTTCTGAAAACTGAAGTAAAGCTGGCTTAAAACCTAGTGCTGTGTATGGCTGGCTTCAATCTCAGTTCTTTTCATCTTTAATAGAAGCATTTCCTTCTGCATAGGGATGGTCATCCATTTAATTGCATGGTACAGAGAAAATAAAAGAGCAAAAGGAAAACTCAGCTGTGAAGATAAATCTCAATAGAAATGTAATGAGTACTCCTGCCAAGAAGCATTTACAAAAACTTCCTATTCAATGCTAACCATCACAAGTGGGACATCCACAATCCCATCTGTGAATCTGGAGATAAGAAGCTCCTATTCAACACCCAAAGCACTTTGCTCCTGGCTGGGAGCAAAACCACTGCAGCAAATTACCAGCGGTGTAATAGGCGATAGCATTTTGAACTGCAGCAATTAGAGTCCCCTAGGCTGGTGACCTCAGTGCCTTCAGGCCCTTAGATCTGCCCTTCTCTGGGAGCTCAGCATCATTCATTAGGTTTGGAGGAGAGAAAGGCCAAAATTGGGGCACAGACTCAGCTGTCTTGATGCTATAATTCCAACAAGTGCAACAGCATGAGGCCAACAGAGCTGTGAAAACACCCAGTGAGAACAACACCGGGAGGATCTCCCTAGGGCTAGAGGTTTTTTTGACTTTACTAACTGGGTGAGCTAAATATCTGACAAAGCAGGCAGACAAAAAAAGAAGGGGAGAATCCAGACTGACAGGCACATCTTAAATCTTTTACATGATGAGGCCACAGAAGAATTCTAATTATGAACCCTGGACATTGTAACAGAAATTTGTTTTCTCCCAGCTAACAGATTCTTTTCTGTATGTCTCCCATTATACTTTAGTTGTAGAATACTCTAGATATTCTGTAATCTTTTCTAGGACTTCCAAACTTTCCTTAGAGCTTGGGGAAAGAAGGAAAGGGAGAAATCTTTCTCTTTTCAGCTGAAGACATTTGGAAAAGACTCTTCAGCATCTGCTGAAGCTGCTGTCAGTCATCTGCTGGGAGGATAAGTAGACCTGATGTATCTCTACTCCTAACAAAACTTCAAGCCAACCAAAAAGCAACATTTGCAAATTCAGCAGAGATTGTACTAAGAGAATGCTCATCTTTGGATAATGCCCCTTCCTCTGGTGTGACAAAGCAAATTATTACTATTAATTTTTCATTTGTCTATCATGATTATTATTCCCTTATTATTTCTATCCAGTCCAAAAAAGTTTAACATTGATTTACTAAGTATTAAGTAATTAAATATTAATATTTAAGTACTTAATTACTTGAGTACTAAGCATTAGGATCAAAGAGTTGCTTCAGTCAATCCTTTTACTCAAAATAATGCTGGATCAATAAAGAAAATGAGCTAAGCCTAAAATCCTCTGTTTATGTACCAGCATTAATGTGAGGATCTGGGAGCTGCACACCCCTCAGCTACAAGAGACAAAGGTTTTGATAATACCACAAATATTCAAGTAACTTAAATTCAGCACCCGCAGCCCTGGATTTGCTATCATCTACCCATCCCAGCAATTATTGCTCAAAGACAGGTTCCCAGTGCTGTTTCTTTGTGCTCGTCTCCACCATCAGACTCTGATGACTCCAACCTCCACTTTGCACCTGAATATATTTTGTATATAGGAATAAGACACTTGCCAAGTTGAAACTGACACAGACACACACACACACACACAATCACATAAACAGATATTGATATGCCAAGGTTTCCAGGAAGGAAAAACTAGCATCCCAATCATGAAACATGAGAATGGTATGGCCCAAGATCCATTTAACCTGTTATCCTGGATGCAACTGGAGGCCAAGAGGAGATGGTTAGTCTAAGTACTGACAAACACAGAAACATTAAGATTGAAAAAGACCTCTTCAGATCCAAGTCTTTTCCTCATATCTGCTGTCTGTGCATCATGGTCCATTCTGAGCCAAACACTGCACTCACATATTTAAACAACTCTCAACAGTGGGATAGGAAATTGACCTTCACACTACCCAGATGAGCCTAGTCAACTCTAAGCAGACACTTTTCTCTTCCACCGCTCAATGCCTTTTCATCTGCTACTAGTTATGCAATAAGAAGGCAAATGGAAGCACAAACATTAAAACAACAATAAAAAGAAAATCACTCATCCAGTGTGCACATCAAATTGAAGATCTCAAGAGAGAGTGAGCTGTTCCTCTCTTTTTAACCCCCAACAGAAAAAAAATCACTGCAATAGTCTTCCAAATCCTGCCCAGAGGGCAGCATTGCTGCATTTAAACTGTAGTTGAAGACAGTGAAGCAACAACCCCTGACACTTCTCAAGAAAGCAGACACTTCTGTTGAGCCAAACACTCAGTCTATGCCACAATCTGCTGGAGGCAAATGCTGCCACACATCTCGTACACCAAACAGCATGGTAATGTTCAGCATCAGCACACAAGCATCTCCTTTCCCCACCCACACGTCCCTCAACTGCTTTGCTGCTCTGTAATCTATAATACATCTCAGTTCAGACTCATCTTATCCCAGATCTGGAATAAATCTTTCTAAAACCTAAGCAGAAAGCAAGAGGGATCACATAATGCCCCAGACCATCCAGGAAAGCTGATGTGCTGAGTGATGTGATAGGGATCAGCCACGTGCAAGCCACAGACAAATGAGATTCTGCTGCCTGATGGTTACTTAGGCAAGATGTTCTATGAAATTTCTGATCAGATACTGCAGGGCTGAGCTGAGAAAAAAAAACACAAAACACAACAAACTTTCTCCCAGTACAGTGGTTTGTGTGCAGCTTAATAAGCAGGAGTTCCCTAATGGCAAAGAGAGGGTGAATCAGCCTTCCCAGCAACTGTGGATTGCACCTTTCAGTGGTATAAGATATGAGAATTATCATAAAACCTATCCAAGGAGGCTCTCAGGAGAACAAGTAATATTAAAATGCAATCAAGGCAATATGAAACTGACTCTGACAAATTACTGGTACATCCTTATAATGTATTGCTCCAATATGATAACAAGTACACTGATTTTTGTCTCCAAGGCAGCTCAAGACAGTTGCTCTGAAAACACAGGAGTGCCTTTAGATTACTATGACTAGGGCTTGGAAATTAAGTTTTCCAGGATTGGGTAAAAAAGTTGTGTAAGACAATGCAAAACTATTCACATCACCACCCTCCAGAGCAGCATTAAGAGGTAATATGGCTAAGCAAATACATGCCCACTCAAGCAGTGGCATCCAGCATATTCCATAAATTAAAATTAAGATGAAGCATCATCCTTGACAGGAACAGAATTTGCACCTGTGAATTTAATAAAGAATAGCTATGTAATACTTTTGTCCAAGACCTCTATAATTCTCTTGATCTTTAATTGAATTGTGGCATCTCAATATCACATTTCTCATACTTTCTGGAGAGGAAAACTGAAAATGTGGGAAGGAAAAAAAAGACATTAAAAGCAATAGTAAGTGAAGTTGAATATTGTTCATTAGATGGAAATCACAGAATCATTAAGGTTGAAAGAGAACTCTAAGATCATCAAGTCCAACCATCTACCTATCACCACCAAGCCACTAAACCATGTCTGAAATCAATACTGTAGAGCTAATCAATGGATTTCTTATCAATTTATTAGGAATTCAATTCTTGTAGATTTAGTCAAGCAAAAATTAGATTAAATATTGCCAATATTCACTACTCGTGGTATTTTACTCGCAAAATTCTATTGGCTTCAAGGTACAAAGTGGGAAAATGTAGTGATAAAACAGTAGAAAGAAAATCACCCTTTTCCTAAATAATTTTAGAGAGATGAAATAAAATTTCACACCAGAAAGTGTGAAAGACAGAGGATGGGTGAACTGAGTACAGAGCACATGTGGTCTAGGGCACAGGGAAGGGAAAATAACCCCGCAGCAGGTGACCTCAGCATTCCTCTTGCACTGTCACTTCAGAGTAACACACAGAGCACAAACTGCAGCAAGTCTCTTTTTTTTACTGGCATTTGTTTAAATAGGGGCAGGTGCTTTTCTTCCCTTCCGCCTTTTATCAGCCTGCTGACTTCTATATGACTGTTTACCACAATTAAAAGTTGTATTCCTCACCTCAGTGTAACCTCCATCTCATTACACCCAACTCCTCCAGCAGCCTTTAGCTTAACCATCATCTGGCTCACCTTCTCAGGAAGAAGAAATGGAAGATATTGCTCCTTTCTGGTGGTGTTCACAGAACATCCTTTCACTGCTCTGGTAGTAGCAATTTTCTTGACAGTTGCTGCATGGAGTCTACTCTGCTCATCATTTCTTTTCAAATGCCACTTGTGTCTCTGGCTCTATTTTCAGTTTTTCTTCTATGCTGCAAGCCTTGATATTTGTGAATAATACCTCTAATAATGCCTCTGGGTAGCCAAAAGATTTCCATTAATTATATCAGTCAGAACTGAAGAAAGAAGAGCAAATATGTTATCAGAGCAGAACCTCACTCCCAACAAGGCCTTCCCAACACTGCAGTTTCTAAAAGGTCATTCAAAAAGCCTAAGAAAATTAATTTTAGACAGAATTTATAAGAGAGAGAGAATAGATAGAAAAGCAAAGAATATCTTTCTCTTACTTAGGTATTTGTATAAGCTTAATTTCTTTTCCTAAGAGCATTTAGGCAGCCGTCGCTTTACAATTCTTTTCATTATTTTCCACTATCTCAAAATGGACAATTTTGAACAAAAAACAAGGTCTTCAAAGATTAATAAGCAATGACACTTTTCAGATAATTGGATAAATATCACTTCAATAAGCAGGGAGATTCATTACTTGAATTTCTGACTGCAAAGGGGATTTCTCTGGCAAGCTCTTTCTACTGCCTTGCATCGGGACAAGCTATTTCCCATCCTTTTGAAAGGAGAGGAGAATGTGTTTAGTTGGAGAGCATAACATCTGATACCCTACACAGATAACATCCCTTTTATCTTTCCCACATTTCATTATTTTTCCTACTAATATGGATTTAGAAACTAAACAGATTTAAAAGAAAAACCAATATGCATCTTAAGAGATTACTTTGATAATGCTAATATGCCCTTTAAAACTGAGTCCAGCTGAGAAACTGAAAGGGTGACAAGTGGAACCAACTTGTATTAGGTTGGCACAAGACCAGTCACTGGCATGGCCTCAATGACAGTTGCTGCATCTGGAAAGAGGTTGATAAGGAAATCCTGTTACACTGCAGTGGTAGATTATCTAGTTTTTTCCTTTCTCCTTCTTAAATTACATCATCTGTGATTTTATTTTTTGTCATTTCTTCATTTTCTGTCAAAAAGTTGCTGTAATTGAAAGTGTGTTTTAATTAAGTGCCTAAACTATAGCTTGTAGCACTTTTGGTGGTGAAAAGAAATTCTAATGGAAACTGATCTGATCCCTCAAAGATTTTTGCTGGGCATCCCTCCAGTCAGAAGTTTAGAATTTCTGAGAGTAGTTTACAAAATACCTTCCAACTGAGAGAGCTTAAGCTCTTAAGATGACCTTGATAGCTTGAGTTTGACTGAAGGTAATCCCAGGAGAAAGATTCTACTGTGGCAACAATGTGTTTGTAGATGTTTTAGACAGAAATCAAACAGGAGGGAGTTACTACAGGAAAATCTCACTTTTGTGTGCAGACATGCTCTACAAGTACAAGGTGAGGAAGTGATCAACCAAAGAGTTAAGATGATGATCAAGGAGTTAATTCAGAGCATCTGATCAAAGCATTACATTCAGCTTATCCACACCTCTGATTTTTCAGTTGGATCTGTCACTACTTTTTCTTCCTCTCAAATCCAGATCATCTTGGTCTTTAATTAAGCTGTCCTGTGAGTTTACAGGTTTCATGAACCTGGCATGGGCTGTCACAACTCTGTCAGGGGAGGTGGAGTGTTTAAAACAGTCCTCTTGCTGCTGACATTTGTGTTCCTAATGAATAAACACCATCCCTATCACCTCTGACTTGCACAGGCTTCTGCTGATTCTGAATCATATTATGCTGCCAATAACAAGCTCAGGAGAGATGACCTGAAAACTGAATCACAGAATTCATAATTTCTCACCATTCAACCTGCTGCCTAATTGTAACATTAGAAAAATATAAGCCTGAAAGACAGCCACCAGAAAAGCAGCAGGTAAACAAGTCTCTCACAGCTTACAGAGCAAATATTGGGGCTTATTTCATCCTTAAGGGTGGCTAAATTAAAAAGAAGCAAAAGAAAAACAAACAAAATAATCTGAGCTAATAACATGACTCACTTTTCTCAGGAAAGAAGGTCTGTGGGTGGCACACAGGTTCCTAAGAAATTTTTGGAAGTGTTAGCCACTCTCAATCAGATCTGTCAGATTAAATATACAGGGACATAATCATCTTCTCATTTAAAAGAATTAAAAAGCACACAAGAACATTGCAGAATGTTAATGTAAATACACCATGTTTTGCATAAAAACATGCAGAGAAAGTTTGCTAAAGAGGTAGGAACATCTCAGAGGGAGAAGGATCTTCAGCCAAAGGTTTCACAGATCCTCATCTTCTCCCTATCTAATAATATTTTCCTAACTATGCTCTGGAAAAAAACAGTGCTCCTGCTTCTTAGCTACCTCCTTCAAATGCTTCCTGCAATGGCTAAGCAGTCACATGAACCATTGGATTCCTGAGCTTCAAAAATATCAAGTCAAAGCAAAATTCCAAAGCAGTTTAATAATAAAAATTGGAACTCCTCTTCTGCAGAAGACCTGAATTTCAATACTGCAAGAGATTTTCATCTTCCTTTCTAGTCTATGTTTTTCTATGTCATACTGAAGTCATGTTTGAGGAAGCTGGAAAAAATAGGGTTCTGTTTTAGCTGGAGTCCATTTGTCACAGGACAATGTCAGAGTCAACAGGAACAGCCTTAGGGACTTCAAAGGCACTCTATAGGTCAGTATTGTGATTCACTAGTATTTACCTGAGCACCTGCTACAATAAGATCTATTATCTTTTTAAGCTGGGTGATAGTGCACCTAACATCCAATCCATTTTTGCCTATAACTCTCCTGTCAGGTGCAAATTAAGGTAAAAATATTATCCAGAGCCTCCAATAGGCTCTAACTGATATCCTAGTATGATTTTATGCAGATGTGCATCCTAAACGTTTGGACAGCCAACACTGCTCCTGGCACCCCACAACCATTAATTTAATATTCATTTTCATATTCCCTGTGAAGTAGAGAAGTTATTTTACTGAACTACCGAGATTAAATGAGTGACTGACAGAAAGTTTGTGAAGATGCCAAGAGCACAAGTCAGGGCTCCTGACTAATTCCACAAAGCCCTTCTTCCAGGCATAGTGCCCTGCAGCTGCAGGTTTTAAGAGCAGAAGTTACCCACTCTCATTTCTTGTCCAATATAATCTACTTAAAATTTTCTTCAGAATTAAAACTAGTGTTTTGTCTCAAAGTAAGACAAGTTTCTCCTTGTTAAAAATCAATCCTTTTTTTCAGCTGTTTTGGTTATTTTACAAACTAGAATTATTCAGAACACTATATACCTTATATTGGTTGAATTTATCACATATATATGTTGAATACCATCACTATTCTTATATTGATTGAATTTATGGCCTATATGTTGATTATTATCAGTAAAGTTAAACATTACCAACTTTCCAGGTATTTCTCATCCCTGTTCCTCCTGGAATGAAATGACCTGACTCTAACAGACTTTGCTATCTGCACTCTGTGGTTGGACCATGAGTCTTGACTCAGAAGTACATTTAAGGACCATAGGCAGAAAAGTCCCAAAATACAAAATTATCTGTCCCAATCCTAGGCACAGTCTGAAAATCACTTGGGGTCTGCTGTGGCCCCTGGTGTGATAACTGTGCCAACAGCAGAGGGAGCATTAAACTCATTGCCCATAGTAAAGTGTGGGGAGTGATACCCATGTTCCTACAATCCTTGTATGGGTAGGATGAGCTCNATCTTCGTTCACGAAGCCTAGCCATACATCTGTCCCAATCCAATAAATGTGGAGCATGCCAAAAAAATCAGCTGCTATGTGTTCTAGGAGGGTGATGTTTGGAGAACTCCATTGATCAGCACACAGCTGGATCAGAATGCCAGCATTTTCCTGTCACTGAATCAAAACCAGCCTGGCTTATGCTGTTCTGTAGGAAGATTTCTACTGCACCTTTTCTTCATTTCTGCTCACCTAATAACTCAAGATTTCATACACTTTTGCACTACAAAAAAGGCCCTCATAGTACAACCCAGATCTATGAATAAAATGTTAAATTATAAATGATGATTTTTGCTTTCTCCAGAAGAAATCATCTAACTACTCAGAAAGCTCTGAATAATTATCCTCTAAAAGTCAGCGCTTACTAAAAGGCATCTCATATCTGGACAACAACTACAATTCCTTGCTACATGAAACTTGTTTTCAAAGCATTAGCATATGTCTTCTCTTTAAAGTATTCTTTCAGCAGCTTAAGCTTTTAGAGACATAAATATTTAAACTACATAAATATTCTTCCTGTATATGAACATTACAGAGCTGCAGAAGTTACATTTGCTTTAGTTTTCAATTGGAATAAAAGACAAGGCAACTGATTGTGCTCTTTTCCTCCTGGTTCATCTATCAAATCATTTTTAAAAGCAAGAAAGCAAACACACAAAGCTGGCAATGAATATGAAGCTTCTTCCCCCCACTAAGCCCCATTAAAGGAAGTTGTTTTGAAGTTAATGTCAATGGAAATATCATGGAAACATGACTGCTTGTGATATTTCCAATGGAAATACCAAACAAAGAACTAACCAAATACTACTCCTCTTGTAAATATCATAAGGATATTTGCTGCTCAGCTCAAAGGCAGGAGGATAAAATGGAAAAGAGGAAGAGCAGAGTAGGAGGAGGAAAGCAAAGGAGGAAAGCAAAACCTGAGGAGCAGACTGTGGCAGAGAGCCACAGAAGCCTACAGAGGATGGAAGCAAGGACAGGTAAACTGGGAGGAATACAGAGATATTATCCAAGTAGCCAGAGATGAAGCTAGAAAAGCTAAAGCCCTGACAGAATTAACTGTGGCCAAGGACGTCAAGGGCAACAAGAAAAGCTTCTATAGGTACACTAGTGATCAGAGGAAGACTAGGGAAAGTGTGGGCCCTCTCCCAAAGGAAACAAGAGGTCTGGTTACCCAGGACATGGAGAAGGCTGAGGTACTCAATGACATTTTGCCATAGTCTTCACCAGCAACGCTCCAGCCACCCCATTCCAGTTGCAGAAGGCAAAGGCAGGGATTGGGAGAATGAAGAGCTGCCCACTGGAGGAGAAGATCAGGTTCAAGATCATCCAAGGAACTTGAAGGTGCACAAGCCCATGAGACTTGATGAGATGCATCCACGGATCCAGAGGGAACTGGTAGATGAAGTGGCTAAGCCACTATCCATCATATTTGAGGAGTCCTTGGCAGACTGGTGGAGTTCCCACTGATTGGAAAGGGGAAATATAATGTTTTGTTTTTTTTTAAAAGGAAGACTCTAAAGCTTTAAAAGGTCAGGGATCAACACCTTGGATGATCTCTGCTTCCCCAAAAAACACTAGAAAAATAAGACATAACAGTCAAGCACATCATACATCTTTACTTCCAATCCATGCCTGAATGAGAAACTCAGTTGGAAAAGACAAATCCTCCTGTACATCTGCTCTTGGTGGGTGTTTCATAGACTTACTGAGAAGTAGCAAATGATAAGAAGTTAAAACCTGTTAAAAACAGCTTTTCTAACAAAAGAGTAACACAGCATGGGATTGCCAAGGTGAGGAATCTTTTACACAGACACTACTTGCAAAAAATTCATGGTTGCCCTTGTGGGGATTTTTTTACTCTAATTGCCATGAGAATTGAAAACTGCAACCTCTGGGAGTCTGGGAGTCTGCTGCAGGAGATAACTTAAAAAATACTAGCATGAAGGAACCAGAGTTGTTTACAGAGTTTCATTGCTTTGCCAACTCTTTTGCCACAATGCAGAAGTCTCTGATCCATAAAAATAATAAAAGAAAATCAGGTTAACAGGCAAGAAACTAAGAAAGGGCACATTAGGAATTGAGGTAAGAATGTGAGGTAAGAAGCAGCTTTTTAATGCTTTTCAGAAGTAATACATATTTACAAAGACATGCACACACCCTTTATGCACACACATATATAATTCTTACATATGTCACTAATTTAAACCAATATATACATTTTACTGTTTTCATACATATTTATCCTTTCTAGAGAGGGGGGTGTGTGTATATATATATATGTAAGTAATTTTCTTGACAGTGTTTTCTTGTCAATGTAAATATATTGCAACACTTATCTTGATACATCCACCAAGTAAATCATCCAGAAGCCAAAACATATCAATGAGAAAGAGACTTATACGGTCCAAATGCTTATTGATTTTCTCAGTCCATCCTACACACAATAAAATTAGCCATGGACATCTTTAGATGCATATTTAAAAGTTGCAGCTTTCAGCTCCTGTGCAGAAATGAGACAAAATATGAAGAACCATATTTGTTTAATTTTTGACATTAGTTCTTTCCACATGATTAATTATGTATTTTTTCCACTAAAATTATGATAAATATGTAAGTGTAAAATAACTTTTTGCTCTGTAAAAAAATCTGTAGAGTGAGGATAAAAATCCCATTCACAAGTGAAAATTATTTGTATTCAACTTCTATAAAAAATACACTGAATACTTCAGCAGTTTTGTAGGATGGATTAATAGTGCATAACTGTGGCACAGAGTGTATGGGAAGGATTTACTAACTTCAAAATCCTTCAGATCAGTGAATGTACTGTAAAGAAGAAACCATTCCAAATAGTATTAATAAGGAAGATTTAGTCAGTAATATGAACACTCACCCATTGAACAATTGTTTATAACAACTCTCATTTAACTGATAAATAATGATTATTAAATTCCTCCTGGATGTGTCTCACACAAACAAAAGAAAGTCCTGCAACCAAGGTCAGAACCTCAAAAAGATCATGAAAAATAAAAGAGTGGAAAAAAGCAAAGAGAAGGAACTTACCAAGAGGTTTCACAAAACATGCTATAACCAGCAGGACTGCAAAGAGCTAAGTCTTCAGACTGCCAGTGGTAAGTCCCAGCAGATAATTCTGCCTCACAGCTAATAACATAGGTATAGAATTAAAACAGTGCTGATACTTGTCTTTGGTTCTTGACAGAATTAAATGCAAAGTTAATACAACGTAAAAAATAAATATACAATACATATTAAATAGACAAACAAAATAAAAACAGAAATTAAAGCTAATCAAATCTTATCTTCATTTCCAACCTCACACTCTTCCAATGGTAGTGGCTAAGACCTTTTTGACCTTTAAATGTAGTCAAGAGCATCTCTATCTTCAAGAGGATTTCATGCTGAGATGAAAACACACTTATTGAAATGATAGTCTTTGGTGGTTTTCTGTCTAGCTCTCTGCACCAACTTGCAAACATAAACCAGCTAGAAAACAGCTCAAAGAGATACCATATGAATCCTAAAGATGATGGTGTTCGTCTTTTATTGATCCTCATGTTACGAGACACCATTTAAGACAGAAGTCATTCCACTTTCAAGTACATACTTTACTAGTTCAATAAATGCTTCTATCCTTTCATGACCAAATTGCATACATTAGAGCTGTAGCTGCTTCTCCATATACCTTGGGGATTGAGATTCATAAGCTGTTGATTGTTTCAGTGATTCAGCCAAATTTTCTAATCAAAAAGATGCCTATTGTCCTGATGGAACTAATAATATAACTCACTTGCTCTGGCATATCTTATCGATGTCTCTCTCTAGCGCAAATCACAACAACACAGTGCCCAATTAGCATCTCCTAGTGCATGTCCAGCTGCTATTTTCTCAGTAAGGAGAGGTTTAATGACATGCTCTAAGAGAGCCCAGGCAAATACTGGACATTTTTCAGTTCAGCATAAGCAGCCTGGCACATAAATCCTTCCAGAGAGTGGCTCTGGCAGCCAGTTCAGAGTTTACATCTAGCATAAGGTACTGGACTTTCCCCCTCATTACTGCTTGTAGTGCTCAGCAAAAACTGAATTCCTTGTGTTGACTAAATGCCACAAAGTTTACTTTCACATTATTTCACATTATATCCACAACTGGGTACATCTGGTAGTGCATCAATGAAGTTCCCTCTTTGGTCAAATAACTCACAGTCCTACCTGTATTTACTTTCTTAAAGCTCAGCTGCATGATAGGAAGACATCATATTAAGAGAACAAAAACTATCCTGCAAGCCACAACTCAGCTCTCCCTGTTGCAGGAATTGAGATGGACAGATGGAATCTTATCCATTTTCCCATCAACCATGTCAAATAAATTGAAGCCATGGCTAGTTCACAGAATAAGTAGCTGAGCTGACAGCACACCTAATAAATCAAGCAGGTATCAGCTATTCTGCAAAAAGAAACAGCTTGACCAGAACAGCACCAAAGGCAAAACTTGACAAGAAGTCTTAAAATGCATACCTGATTAAAAACAAAAATACACAGCAGGACAAGAAAGGTCTTAACAGAGCTGTTGAACTCTGCAAGGTAAACAATAAACTACCTCAGTTATGAATTCTGCAATTAATCATGACTTGGAATGAAGAATAGCTCCAAAAGAAGCTTCATTATTTTATCCTGAGGCTTGCATGTTAAATGGGAATGGTCTGGCTGGCAAAATCTTAAAGTAACTACGATTTCTATAGAGCATTCCTAATGAACACACCAGCATAATGTTTCTAGGAAAAATAAGCCTCTAACAAAAAATAATTCAGCTACAAAAATGAGAGGGGCTTACACCTGCATCGTGGAGAAGTTACTGTGGGATGAATCAGAATGCACCTGCATTCATTCTTGATAAAGCATAGAAATGAAGCAAATGACTACATACACTCAAAAGATGACACAGTTGATGATAATGGAGATGCTAATGCATAATAATAGCTTTAGGGGTTTGGGGTTTTGGGTTTGTTATTTTGTTGTTGTTGGTTGTGGTTTTTTTAATAAATGATTGTTTAAATTCAATGTCCCAAAATCTAAGATGAGTAAAAAATATCAGTACCAAGTCAAAATATTTGACTGGTGCCAAGACCATCCTGTATTACTTCTCTACAATAAAAGCCAAGGAATTTCTTGTGTCATGGTAGGGAGGAGGTTAAACTACCTAAGTTTCAATGTGCCATGAAACACACCACATTTGTATGATGATTTCAAGTTCAGGTCTCACTCTGCAATCCCTGAGAGAAGCACAGCCTCCAGTTTCATTGCTTCCTCCTGACATTAGTTTCAAGGCTTTCTGAGGTAGGAATGGTACTTGCTGGTTTTTACAGCACATTGTAGAAAAAGGAAATAAAGGAGTAGAAAGAACAAACTGCTCTGGATAGTTTGTCCTGCTACATATTTCCCTATTGTCTTCAGCAGAAAGGAAACAAAAAAATCCCCAAAACAAAACAACTACACACCAAAACTCAATACTTGCTTTTGTTGTCTTTTGGAGTGAGAACCACGCTCCTGATTGCACCTGCCTGTGGTGTTCCCATGAATACATCAGGTAAAGATCAGCCATCAGAGCTTGGAGATTCTGAGTTTGCCTTTCCTCTCCCAGAAACTAATGAATGTACTTACAAAGCAGTAAGTGCATCACTTAAAGGCTCCAGAAAGAGAGCATGGATTACTGTGCAAAGAGAGCCCATCTTACTTTTGCCACATTCAGGAGCTCATAGTCCACATTTATTTCTTACTTACAGAAACCACATTAAGTGTGACTCACAGGTCATAAATCAGATTGTAATCACAACACTGAACACAGTATATATTCTTCTTTTTCTATGGCTAGTCATCATCCTACCAAAATATATGGATATGTACAACCTAGAACAAATTCAAGAGTGCTACCTAACCAAGTGAAAAGTAGATTCAAGAGCTCTGCATACCAAGTATATATACATGATACTATGTTTTCTCTACCTTAAGACATGGTCTCTGTAGCTAGTGCTTACCTGCTCACAGACAAGCTATTATTTTATGACAACAGCCAGAGATGTTCAATGAACACTTAGAGGTTTTCAGAATCAGTGCCTTCAAGGAGGAACACACAAAAGATATCATCTTTTCTGCCTAGCATCTCAAAATACACTGAAAGTGCTGCAAAAATAAGGAATAAAAATTCCAGAGCTACACACAATTGAACAGTAAAAGATAGTTTAGCTCAATAAGGCCTCCTTAAAACAGCATAGGCCCCTAAAGATATATAACACTGAAGTACAAGCTCCTTGAGGAGCTGTAAACATCTGAGAGCTATTTACATCTTAAAATTAAAAGCAAATGAAGTCAATGAAACACAAGGCTCACAGCCAATCTGGCAGTAAACTCCCACTTCTTAAAAAAAAAAGAAAAACGCAAACTACTTGGATTCCCAACTACAATATATATTTAAAGTTCAGAAAAGTTCCAAAATCAACCTAACACAGCATTTTTCTTCAGGCACCTTCAGGCCAAAAAGCAGCTTGACTTGCCTTTGTACTTTAGGATTTAGCAATACTAAACCCACTAGAGCATTCTTAGCAGACACTTTGCTGCTAGGAAGCACCCTGAGTCAAACTGAGTCATTTGGGATCCCACCTTTACTGTATTTGCCTTCTGATTAAAGCCAGTGAATCCTTGAAGATCTACTTGCTTGCTCACAGAATGATTAAGGTTGGAAAAGACCTCTAAGAGTGAGCTTCTTCCACAGCACAAAAGAACTATTTAGGAAAAAGCTGTTTGGGTGCAAAGGAAACTGTCAACAAGGAATGATAAGAAACTTAACCTAAACCAAACAAAACATTTAGTATTTGCTTTAGTGTCTGATTGTTTAATATCAAGACCGTTTAGTGGTGGGCTTGTCAGTTGACAGGTTAACAGTTGGACTCAAGGATCTTAGAGCTCTTCTCCAACCTTAATCATTCTGTGATTATTCTTTGCAGGAGTTCAGCTAAAGTAACAAAAATAATTTGAACCTAAATTAGGTGGAAGAAAAATACATGCCTCAAAAATGCATCTTTCAAGGAAGAAAAGAACATTTTAGTAAATCCTTCAGTAAACATTACTGAACACAAATTATTTTGTCTGAAGTGGCAACTCAGCAAAAAAAAAAAATCACTAGTAGTAGGGAAGCAGCCCAGTACTTCTCTGCTGCTGAGAGCTGTGCCAAAGCACAGATGGTGGTAGAAACTTTCCAGATATAGAGTCTAGGTTATTTTTACCATTTTGCACCTGCTTATTTCCCTCCTAAAAATCCTGCAGAAGAGCAGCAAAACAGAGCTCGTTCCCCATGCAAAATCCCTTCTCCTAGAATTAGTCTCCCTCTCCATCCTCTTCTCCACTGCATCTACAAATAGAGAGACTGGGCTGTGAAAAATCAAGTACACAGAATGTACTAGCCGAGCCACAACAGCAAATTATCTTTTCTTCCTGGCTCCAGGTCTCAAGCTAAGGGCACAGGAATGTAGCAGACACTCTGCTGCCCTTGCCGGGCAGAGAGCTCAGGACAAGGTAGGCAGAGCAGCAGCCTGATTGCCAGGAGGAAAAATTCAGAGGAAACTTCTGGAAAGCTGGAAACTTCTAGAGCATCTCTGGATATGCTGCCACCACCCAATGCAATGTCATGCAACACCAGTTAGAGCTGAAAAAAATGTAGTGCAGGAGGCAGTTTATGCAGAGGAGTGGTGCAATCCCAACCAGCATCACAAGCCATTGCCACCAAACCTACTCAGAGACATTTAAGCAACTACACCAAGCCTAAAGCAGTGAGGAGAAAAACAGTCTACAAAGTTTTATTACTTAGACACATCATGACCACTTGCATTGGTCAGGCAAAGTGAAAAGCTGTTTTCTACACACTTTTTTTTTTCCCCTGCATGCTGATTCCTCTCAGATATTGACTGGTCCCAAGTGATGCAATTTATGATTTAATTTCCAATTCTTTCTGTATGCATAAACTTGCTCTAGCTAATTTAACTGATTATATACCAGCACAAACTCCTGTGAGGACATCTTCAAGATGAGTATAATTCAACTGATTATTACATTTTAAGCTAACAATGTTCCTTAGCTGATAACTAACCTGAAACGCACTTAGTTTATGCTGAAATGAGTGGTCATTACATTAAACACTAGTTTAATGTAACTGATTTTAAATTACACCTTAAAGAGGTACCGTAATGCATATAAACAAGCCCTAAGTGATGCTTTGAATAGGAAGAGAAAAAACAGTTAATATAAAAAGCTACAGACATTGCTAGATTGTACATCTCAGCTACTCAAATCCCAGCTCTGAAAGCTCCACATTGAATCAGATCCAGAAGTTAGTCAAGAAGATTAAACCTAGTACAACAAACTAATTAATCTTAATATCTATGTGGATTGTCTTTCAATTGTGCTAATTCAAAGACTCAATATTGCTTCAAAACTCACTAAAAAAGGGAAGGGCATGTTTGTGAGACTACACATTTTTGTTCTAGTGTGATATGGAGGATGCTGTCAAATTCATCACTGTGGACTTGATTCTAATGCTCAAGAAGTTTAGCCTGAGATATCATCAATTTTGTACTGCAAAGCAATCAAAGAACAGAAGCAAGAGAGACTGAGGTCATGTGTTTATTCTGTACTTGAAGATATGAAATTCTGTCTTCTATTTATGTTTTGTTCTTTGGACTAAAAAAGGAAGTGTGTAACTGTAAAAGTAAGGTTGATAGTTACACACATAAAGAAACCCAAATACTAAATACTTCATCTCAGTTTACTTAACTTATGCTGTGTTTCAAACAAGAGAATTTGGTTATTAGCCAACTTTGGAAATTTTATGTCCCCCAAGACTTAGTTCATTATGCTGAAATAGAGTGCACATAAAATGTAATAAGGAGAAATTGATGGTGTAAAACATGGTGTTGTACTGGGGAAAAGAAAGACTAGCCTTATCTTTCTTCTGCAATACATACTCCATTTTCCTCTTAGAATGGCTTCATATATAATTTTAAGAGTTCAGAAATAAAGCTTTCCATTTTACTGTTTAATGTCAGCCCCTCGGTCTCTCATGGTAGGCACTGTGACAGTCTAAGACTGCAAGACAAAACACTCCTACTACCTTCCTAATTTAGTCAAAGATGGTGATCACAGACCTTAAGGCTGACCTCAAACTGAGAGCTAACTCTTTTCTTTCTTTATACAATTTGACTCTCAATCAATATATCTCTTCAAACAACAATAAAAAAATCCCTTATTTCTCCTTTCCATGGATATGTAGTAAATGCTCATTCTTTTGCTCTCACTTCCTCCCTCTTTAGGCAAAATTCTGCAGATACAGAGCATGACATTTTCATCTTTCACAGCTAATGGAAGGTCCTTTAAGACTCTGAGCAATAACTAATTAAACAGATTAAGACTTACCCATAGACACAGTCCATGCCTCTTCAATAAAAAAAAGATGTTAATTTTATTATATCCATAAATCCTAGGAGAATTGAGCTGCATTAAATTCTCATTTTGTTAACTTGGTCAATTAATATATGTTAGATTTGAGTTTCAGAGAAGAACAAATATCACCGCAAACTACAGCCATCCTGCTTCTTTACTGAAGTCTCCCATGGCTCCACTGCACTAATCCAGGTTTATGGCTGCTTTGCATCACCAGAGCAGCACAAAAGTAGCCAGAGCATATCAAAGAATATGACCTAAAACATTTAGCAGAATGTTCTTGGGGGTTTCTTAACCTGTTTTGGTGCCTGAAGAAGGGGCTGTGAAACTCAGCGGTGTATCCACCGAACACGCAACAATTGGGATTCAAACTAGGTAACACAGCAGGCAGAGCTGATTAACCTCAATTCTTTAGCACTACCCAGCCAAGTGTTATCACAATTTTGTTCATTCTTTACCAGGATTTCTTCTAATTCTCTAGTTCAAGCTTAGTACATGACCACAAATAATCACTGTTGACTTCTAGCATTGTAGGACACACTGAAATCCAGACCACACATACTCCAACATCCTGTGCCTCAAATACCAAAAATAAATAGGCCCATCAGTTCTCCAGAGTGAGAATGGCCTTGAAGCAATAAAACCTAAATGGTTCTTTTGCAATACTGTTCTCCATTAACACCTCTCTATGGGTTCTTCTATGCATTCAGAAGTCAAACACCTAAGCATCTAGTTCCCACAGAAAATCTCTCTCTGTTCAGAGAGAAATGAAACTCTGATTTCTTTTGGAGAAGTTCCTGGAGGAAGTTGAAAGGCCAAGTTCAAAGATCAGTTGATACACAAGTGTGTGTGCACCCACGGTCACATCCATTCCTACCTGATGTGAACAGCACTGTATGAAGAGCATTTGACAAACTGTAATTGAAGTAATAAGTAGGAGACCTCTGTGTGTGGCCAGTAAAGGCAGCCATCTTAAAGACTAATTAATGAAGGCAAGTCCTCAAGGCTAAGCTATCTGAGGAACCTTTCCAGCCTTTGCAAAAATCAACTGCAGGAACCAGCCTCCTCCTTACAGATGGAGAAGTGCCTGGCCAGCACCCATTGGAGATGAGGCAGTGCTCCAAGGTCATTCACTAGATAGAGGGGAAAAAAAACAACTGAGTTAACCTCAGAAGTCCTGTCTCAGCTTTACATCCTTTCATAAGCTGTCTCTCTAATGAGATAAAAGCATAGAATTTCACTCAGAGGGCTGACAATAGAGTGATAGACAGAAGCCTAACTTTGTCTTTGCAAACTGGGCACATTTTCACATTTGAATCATACCTGGAATCATATTCCAGAGCTAGAGAGAGAGCAGAAATACTTCACAGAACATTCACCTCACACAAGAAACCAAAGGGAAGAAAATGTCAGCTAAGATGCCCCTCAAGCTGCACCATGAAGATATCAGTCAGTACATGTCTCTGCATGATGCTAAATCAAGGCTGGCTCAGAAGCCTGTGGCACAACCCACAGTGTCACAGTATGTCAGGGGTTGGAAGGGACCTGGAAAGATGATCTAGTCCAACCCCCCTGCAAGAGCAGGATCACCTAGACAAGGTCACACAGGAATGTGTCCAGGCAGCTCTTGAATGTCTCCAGAGAAGGAGACTCCACAGCCCTCCTGGGCAGCCTGTTCCAGTGCTCTGTCACCCTTACTGGAAAGAAGTTCCTCCTTGTGTTAATACTAAACCTCCTGTGGTCCAACTTGCTCCCATTCCCTCTTGTCCTAACACTGGATGACATTGAGAAGAGCCTGGCTCCCTCCTCCCGACACTCGCCCTTAACCCAAGTTTGAAGACAGCACAGCTAGTGACAGCAAGCACATCATCAAGAGGGAAACAGCAAAAAGACACAAATCTGGTGTCATCATACACCAGGTTTCATAGTTCTGCTCACTTTTTCCATTACACACTGCTAGTGAATCCCACCAAGGCTGCTCAGAGCAGGACAAACGCACCAGCCTCACAGTTCTGAAGCAAGAGCCAGGTTTCAGGGCTTGATGTCTCACGCTTAGAAAAAGGTCTGCCCACAAGCTTCTCATATCATTATTCCTATTTACTAAATTGTTGAGGCCAATAAAGTTCAGTCTGAGACTATTTGTTTTGACTGTTCAGCTGCAGCTATTTATATTTGGTTGCTGCTCATCTGCTATTTCGGCCATTGCTGAGATGACAAACATTTTCAGGAAGAAAATAATTAGGAGAGAAGGTAAATCATCTTCCTAGCATGTTCTCAGAGTAAAACCTAAAACCTATTCCTGTTGAAAAGCTGACATAATCTGCAGTTTAATCTTGAAATGGATCCAGCAAGGTAAAACAGTGTCAGAAGTTCAAGGGCTTGAGCTGTAGCCAAGAAAAAAGGAGAGGTAGCCAAGGTACTATACAAGTGCATACACAGTCTGTGAATTAAAGCAATTATCTATCCTTTCATCTGAGGGGAGGTGAGGAGAAGCAGGCAAAAAATCCCACTTGCTATGTGACTTAGACTAGGCACAGCACAGCTTAAAAAACATCATGTAGACAAACCAACAAATTTGTCTTATTGAAGACGTCCAACTTGAGACATTTGAATATATTACATATATATAACTTTATCAAGACACAAAAAACATTAAAAATAAATCAGATCAGAAGGTAAAATAGCTAAGTAGTAAAACCAGGCACAGTTTGTAGGAATTGTTTACACCTGAGAGTCAATATAGGATCATATCACCAAAGCACATGACCTCAAGGGATCCTTGGAAGAACACGAGTTACTTGAATCAGTGCCTATCTAAACTGGCTTCTTGGACTTCCTTGACACTTCTCTCACTGGAATACAAAACCTCTAAATTGAGCATAGTTCCATATTTCCTATCCTCACATTTAAATCATATCCAGAACTATATTCTGAAGCTAGAGACAGAGCAGACAAGGGGCAATTGGTATAAACTAGAACACAACAAGTTCCACCTAAACGTGAAAAAACCTATTTTCCTGTGCGGGTGCCAGAGCCCTGGCCCAGGCTGCCCAGAGAGGTTGTGGAGTCTCTCTCTCTGGAGAGATACCAAACCCATCTGAAGGTGATCCTGAGCAATCTGCTCCGAGAGACCCTGCTTTAGCAGGGGAGCTGGACTAGATGCTCTTCAGAGTTCCCTTCCAGTCTCCACCATTCTGATGTTCTGTGATTCTATGTTTGATTGGGTGTAAGCCATAATCCAAAAGACTTTCAAATGAGGAAAAGATGAACATCAGCAACATTATTCAAGATAAAAATAGACTATGTTAATAGATCAACAAATAGAGTACCTTGGGGTTTTTTTGTTGTTTCTTTGTTTTTAGCTTATTATTTGGAACATCTGTGGAGATGGATTTAGGTTCCAATTAATTATCATCTGCTCGTAAAGGAGCTAAAAAAAATCTTTGATCTTAAAGGAGTCTTTCTAGCCAAAGTTAAAGACATGCAAGATAAGAAAACAAAGTACATAAAATGATGATGTATCTTGTTAGTAACACATGAGAGGTGTGAAATCAGCAAGCCACACTTTGATTGTATGTCCCATGGCAGAGCAAAGATTAGGCAGCTGGTTTGTCTTAGCATGGAGCTAAAATGAATCATGGTCACAACACTCACCAGAGACAGCCATGGTCCAGTTTTTTGGACAATGGTTCTAATCTCCTCATCCCATGCAGAGCTGAGCCAACTGCCTGTCTCAAGGCTGGTACTTAGGACCCTGCTAATACTTTGCACATTGCTGTACATTAAATTCCTGCTGCTCTTTTTGAATTTGTTGTGAAGGCACCATTTAAACAGCAACTGTTCACGCACACTCCTTTATCTTGGAAAATAATAGGATCAAACTACCCATGCACAGCTAAATGTGCACAGAATAGTTTCAGGTCAGTTGTGTATGACTTGCTCCACTCCTCAACAGGACTTACCTATAATCTAAATCAACATACTTGCAATTGTTCTTGTAATCATCAGTATTCATCAGCTTTCCACTCAAAAAACCTCACAAGGCCAAAACCTGTCTCCCTTTCAACTTACATCCTTTCCCTTCATGTATTTTCCTCTAAACTAGTAGAAGAAATGACTGTGTAGGGTTAAGAGATTAGCTCTCCAGGCAGTCACACTTCAGTGAAAAACAAAGCCATGGAGCTAAAAAATGTGATGTCAAAGGAGTATATTTAGTTCAGGCAATCACTTATAAACCATTTTATATTTTAAATTATTTTCTTTTACTAAGAGGCATTGTGTAAATGAAATTTCCTGGACTCAAATCTATGCTGAGGAGAGCACAGCTGCTCTGTACCATGCAATAAATCCAGCACTTCAGAGATGCATTGAATTTGCTGTATATGCAAAAACTAACTCAAAGTCTCCTGCTTTCTTGAACAGCCAGAACTGCTGTGGCTCTGAGAGAACAGTCAGCATCAATGTGGCAGACATATCCCAGACTTCTAGAGCTGAACAGGTCACTTAGAGCTAGTGCAGAGTGACTGTGAAGGAACAGATTGCTCTATGTCCAACACCCAGACAGACACAGAGTATTCTCAGAGCATCCATCTGAGCAACAGGAATGATTCCTCAGGGTACTTTTGAACAACATTCAGAAGAAAAGAATAATAATAAAAACAAACGTCTAAGGATGGAGCAAAATGAGGAACAGCAGTTACGCAAACAATTCAGTCAGACAGAACCTGAATGCAAATCTAAGCTACATAGCAAAGATGGACCAAAGAAGAGATGAAAGATTTCTTTTCAAAACAGGAAGGCTCTTCTTTTAGTTTATTTCCCCGTGAATCTACTTGGATAGCAACAGAGACAGAAAGAAATACCTACCATTAGCAATAACAGTCTAAAAAGTCAATAGGATTCATAGTTGGGCATTTCTGGAGGATGGCAGTCCTTATTCATCTGTTTCATCATAGCATTTGAAACTGCAAGTGGGCTGAAAAAATGTGCTAAGAGTAAGATAAAAAATCAATAGGTCATATCACCAAACACGCAAGCATGGAATATTTGAAGAATTAATATAAATAAATAAATCTAAAGTCTTACCCATCAGAAGAATGAGATGCAAAAGGAAACAGTGTTTTCTTCCTGCTTGAATTGTTCTTCTTCAAGCTCTTCAGGTCCTGATCCATCATAGGACACATTATGTTGATTTCTTTGCTTGTAAAACCCTAAGACAGTAGATCAGACAATTACTGTTCCTAATTGCATCATTCTTTGTTCTTTTCCTAGAACTTCTCCTAACTTGCCTACAGACTATCCAGGAGTTCCACAACTATCACTAGATGATGGTGTGATGCATTTTTTTGATTGCTGACTCAATATGACTTTCTTTTGGAGAAA
>VWZO01000029.1:308487-332348 GCA_013396975.1 Bucco capensis | reverse complement strand
TACTCCTAGGTCCCTCTCCGCTAAGGGAGATGACCTGGTGCAGGATTTGCTCTTGCTCTGTTAATGGATAGTTACTCTTTTGGGGTACTTAAAGTAAGAAATCTAGTCAACAAATGTGTGTATTTAAACATCTACAGCCATTGTGTATGTGGTGTGCTACAGAACACTTGTGGGAGATGTTTCAGCTCTTCTCAAGGATTGATATATCTGTTTTTTCAGCAGAGGCTTAGCCTGGCAATAGCTCCATTCTTTAATTAGACCTTGAAAAGCTTAGATTCATACTAAGGAAGCAGCAGCCCAATACTACATTTATCATAACAGCTTGGAAACTGCAGTCAGCAAGTAACACCTCACACACAATAGTAGAGTTGTTTTTCTTATTTCCATGTATTGTTTTATGTTTCATATGCATTCATTATGGATGATGGCTCTGGAGTTCTCCACAGCAGTCCCAGAAGTGGCTTTCTTCTGGGAGTGTTATATTTGCTGAGGATTTTAATTTTTTTTTGGTGGGGGGAGTGGGCAGAACTGCATCTTTGGAGAAATGGTCAGTAGAGAAACATTCACTTGTGAGGTGAAGGATAACCCAGCAGTCCAAGGGATCTGAAGTGTCTGAAAAAATGCTCTTTTGGAAACTATAGTCAAGAATTTTATCAAAGAAAGAGGAAAAAAGATATAAGAAAAAAAAAGGGACAATAGATATAGTTAAATCACTGGAGAAGTAACCACCTTGTCCTGAGTTCCAACTACTTCTGAAACTAAGCCAGAAACTAGAACGCTGTTTTCATTAAGTGTCAAATAACCATGAGTTCAATAAGGACATAATTGTGTTCCTATGGCTATGTGAAGCTCTGTTTGTGGCTGCTGTATTTCCAGGATAATTCTCCTGAAAATACCTGTTAGGACTTACATGTGCTCCCACTAAAGAGGATAGCCTACTGCCATTGATTGCATCTGTAATGTGCACTTCATAGAAGTCAAGAGCAAACATGCTTTAGGGGTCCAGGGGTTGAGCTGCAGCATGTACCTGAGAATACAGTTTCTCTGGTTTCAGTACAGTTGTGTTGATTTACTCTACCTGGGGACTGATTTCTCTATTGGCTTACGTGGTTCTGCAACCACTTTTAAGTAGTGTTGGTATAGCTCCACTACTGAAGGAGAGCTTAGCTTATATTTTTTCCCTTGGCTGTGTTTTCTCTTTATCTAAAGTAAGTCATAAAGGGTGAGATGTAGAGTTATTCTTCATATGGAAAACTTGTTTCAAAAAAGAAATAAAGCAGGGAACACTTACCCTGCTTCAGTGCTGTCATTGCAGCCATCAGGCAGCAATAAAACTCCTGTTTTGGAACCTTTATTATCTTCTGGTGAGGGGAACCTTCTGTTGCTAGAAGCTGCTAAACTTTCCTTTTAACAACAGCTTACAGCCTTTTAGACTCAAGTCAAGTGCTGTATCCTAAACAGAAGAAAAGCTGGGGTGAGAGTAAAAAACTCAGTATTTGGGGGCTTTACTATCTTTTAAATAGAAATTTGGGAATTTTTTTTAACTGCCCTATTATTATTGTTATTTTTACTCTGACTCAGTGAATGTTAGAGAAAATGACAATTCAAAGAAAGGAGGATGTTTAGAGGTGAACAAAATAGTGTTTTGATACAGTTCTTGTATGAAAGCTATTTACCTTTCACACTATGAAATCACCTTGCTTGTATTCCCTTTCTACTATTGTGAACACTAAGTGTGTAGAAAGACATAAAATATGTGCAAGTGCTAACACATCTGAAAGGTTTATGGTCAGGTCTGAGATTCCTAAGGACCTTTCTCTATTTAGGCAATTTTGGGAATGTGTCTGTGTCCTACAGATTATAAAGCAAACCATCCACTCCCTTGGAGTTGGATTGATCAGGTTTAGAGGCTCCAGGTCAAAGAAAGAAGCTCTGAAATAAGTAAGACTGGACTGAGGACAAGGAACTGAACAGATTGGGAAAGGATGGGAGCAGTGTGTTTGATTTGGTGGTTTTTTTTCTGTACAATGTAGGAATAAAAAAGGCTTCTGATAGTCTTTATGTAGCTCAGATTGCTTGGAGACTGAGATTCTTGCTTCATTCCTAGTCAAGTCTTGGAAATGACTCTTTTGAGTGAAAAATGCAGCTTTTTAGGCATGTGCTAGAAGGTGCTGGTGGTGGTTGATTTCTTTAATGTTTGCTGTTGACTAGAAGCCACAGATCACAGAGGATCAATAGTGCATGTTCTGGTGGATCTTAATTGTCAATATAATGTCTAATTCTCTGCATTCCTGAGTGCCCTTTGCTAATGACTCCTGGTTTCAGAGGTTGCTCTTGTGTTAAATAGTTCCTCTAGCTTATGGACAGAGATGGCCAAAAACTGATTAAAAACTCAGAAAGGAGGGGTGAAAGACAGCTCTTGCATGTCTTTAGTAGCATAAAAATTGGTAGTAAATGAGACTGTCACTTCAGTCCACTTTGAAAAATCTGTACTCCCTGGGCCATCAGCCAAGGGCTCTTGGATCTCAGAATAATTTTGCAACTTGATATCCAATAGACACTCTGTTAATAGATGCTGTTTTCATCAGAACAGGACATTTTTCATCCTGTTGCCTCAACTCTTCTGGACTCAGTCTGGTCATGGAAAACTGTCCAGATCTGCATTATTCAACCACAGCTACCTAGAAAAGATTTCAGGTGTACTTTTCACTGTGAGAATATTCCTGTTGCTAGAAATACATCACTCAGGATTGTTTGTTTTATTTAAATAATATCCTCAATTAATGCAGACTCTAGTTTTCATTTATGTGAAGGAAACCTATGGAATGTGAGAAATTATTCCTTATCAAATACAAAGTAAACTTTAAGTATGGAGATTATTTTTTTGCCTTCAGTGGATCATCTCCCTTAAGTTTTACTAAATTAGGAAATGTATTTTTAATATGTATTTTTCCTATTGATGAGTGGTTTATGCCCCATGCCCAATTTGTAAATGTCTTTAATTACTTGCAGTTCCAAATAGTATCTTTAGATGAACTAAAGTGATTTGTAATGAACTAATTGAAGTCAGATGTTTTCCCTTTTAAGACTATAATTGAGCAACTGGTGCCTTTTTAAATGCAGTCAGATATGTTATGGGAGGAGTTGGTTTAGTGCCAGCTTGCCATGAGCAAGGGATTAGCTTCCCAAACTTGAAATGAAGTCTCTTCCACTTCTGTTGCAGGTGGGTGCAGTGAAAGGGGAGAGGATAATGCCTCAAACCTCACTATTACTATTACAACATGAGACCTTCTTAACTTATTTTTTACAAAAGAGGAACTATTGGAAGTCTTGCCTAAATATGACAAAATATTTCCTTTTTAAGTAGGGAACAGCTGTATCTACCCAAGCTGCATTCCATGGTCATTAATTGAGTGTGCTTTATTTTATTTAATACACTTTATTATTTCTTCCTTTTTATTATTATTACTTCCTTATTTAAAATAAGGATATTTTCATTCTTAAATAACTTTAGCATTAAACCAGTTTATTAAAATAAACATATTTGTGTGACTACAGCTTCATAAAAGTCATGCTGTGAACACAAACTTTAGGGAAGTAGAAACATAGTTTGCATTCAGACTTGCTAAACAAAGAACTAGGTGGATAAATGGGTGTCAGATTGGGTGTTTTCTGGGAAGATTTTAACTGTATGACTTGGAAGCTGTGAATATTCTTCTTAGCACCTACCTGTCTGTGTATGAATAGGAACATTTGCATTTAAACCAAATTTCATTACCAGGTTTGACAATGGAAATCCATTTGGTTCATGAGGGAGCTTGGGACTCTGAGATTTATAGTAGTAGGTGAGTAGATACTTGCAAGTGTCTACTTAGCACTTAATTTAGAAAGGTGTTTTTATGGCTCAGGTTCTACTTAGGGATACATCTGGCAATTACAGTGGTAGTCTAAGACTCTAGAAATTGCCATAATAAAGAAGATATTGTAACCTACATCTGGAGGGTGTGTTGTTATCTGTTTGCTTCACAAATAGATGGCAACATACCTGGAGACTTAGTTGAAAAGCAACTGAGTATGAACAAGAAAAGCTCTTTTAGTTTTGTAGACATTGTTATTTTTCACCTTTTAGTTTGGAAACTTTTTCCTGAAAGACATCTGTTTTCATACCAATGACTTAGTCTTGAAATCATACTAATGGAGTAAGCATTAAGGAAAGTAGTTTTAATGGAGGAAGGAAATAAATGAGTCTAGGATGTCATTCTTGGCCTCTGGGTTTGAGCTAGAGCAGTGTAAAAGGTTGATTAGTTATGCTGGGGGAGGGAAGGGGAAAAGTCAGCTTTAAACAAGTTCACACTGCTTAGCTGCTACCAAATGGTCACACTAGGGAGGTGTTAGGATTGTTTTTAAGCCACCAGGTAATCTGTTTGTGCTTGTTTTGAAAAATATATTGGTAGTTTCAGTTCATCTAACATGTTTCCAACATCACTTTGGGAAGCAAGAATTGAATTCACTAACCACATGATTTCCAACATACCTACCCACTTGTGGGTGTGTTGCCAGAGGTTTTGAGGTCATTTCTAGCCTGATCACTGAACACTGCCTTTTTGAACATTCCCTTTTGGGATAATTGGAATTGTGCTAAGGATCTGCATTTATCAGAGCTGGAAAACACAGCTAGAAAAAGCAGAAACACTTGATCAATTCTATCTTTATGAATTAAACTTGCTGGTTAAGTTCAAGAGAGGTTGTCAAAGGGTTCCAACTATGTATTCCTAGTTGAGTTTATGTGAGCAAAAACTCTTCCAAAGTTAGATGATTGAGAATTTTACATGGCTCCAGGGAGTGCTATCACTTTTAATACAAGCCTGCAAAGGAAACTTACAACTGGCACAGATAAACTGCCCAGAGCTATTGATCTGTTTGATCTACAGGAAGTTGCCTTATATGAAATGTGTTATCTAGACACACATGATTACCAAAGCAACTTTTTCTATCAGTCAGAGGAGCAAGCTGAATAATTGCTTAGCTGGCTTGAGTGAACTTGTTGCTTATGATTAGACTAGAACATGCTCTCTGCAAGTAGTCTGACTGTAGTTTGGAAATACTTGGTCAACCAACTTACTAGGTTTCATTTCAGTTTGGGACATGTGGTAACTCTGTTGTATGATGTCTTGTGTTCTGTACCAGTGCCTAATTTAAGCTTTTCAACTGAACAGTGAGTGCTTGAATGTGTGAATGTAATGGCAGTGAAAAGGATAATGCTACCCATTGATTTTTTTCCTGCTTATTGAATTATCAATATATGAGTCAAAATTGCTGAATAATTGTTGAAACTGGTCTTGCAAAGAATAAGAATGAGTATAATCTCACTGAACAACAAACCAGTATAGTAAAATCTTTGTACAGCCTCCAGAGAAGGAAGGATGATTTGTTTATGAGGAAAAACAAAACAAGGGAGATGGAGAAGTTAAGAGCAGAGCAGCTTGTATAGATTGTAGTAGAATATCTGTCTGATGACTAACTCCTCCCATGTCCTGAGTTTGTGAAGGAAAAATAAATGAGATACTGCCACCCATACATGCTGAACAGCTATGCTCACACTGCAGTCAGAGCACTCAGGGATGTGCACTCATTTCCTGAGGAATGTAAATAACAATGCAAGTTTGGTTTTCTGTATTATCTTGAGTGGAAAAAAAACCCACAACAGACCACAACCAAAACAAAAAACCACAAAACTTTCCTTTGTCACTAAACAAACCCCAAGGCTGTGAGTCCACAGCCAAGCTTGATTTTTATCTGCCTCTAGATTTTTCTCTCTTTCATAAATCTTGAGTTCCATGCTTTACACAAAGTATCACATTTACAACATTTAAAAGCAATATTATGGTGTGAACAGGTCCCTAGGCTCATAATAGCAAATTGATCTGGCTTTTTGTGAGTTTTTTTCAGTGTCTTTGTTTGCTTAAGCTAGAACTTTTCCTTTGTCAGTGTGGTCTCAAGCATATCCAGTAAAGAAAATAAGAAAACTGAGCACATGTAAATTATAGAAGCTACCCTGCATGTTACAAACTCTATTTTACTTAGTTAAGCTTAATGAATGTTCCTTAAAACTATTACTTTCTTGGCTCTCCATGTGTCTCATTTGTCTTCAGCTAGCTAAATCAATTATACATGTCTTAATCTTTGACATAATCTATGAAGATACAGTTTCTCCAGGTAGAGGATATTTATCTTCATTTTTTAAAGATTATACCTATTTTTTTTATTACTATGGGTTCTCAAAATTTACAGGCTGCTATGAATCTGTTGCTCAATTTGATCCCTATTTGGATGCTAACAATGCTAAATATTTCTGCATATTGAAGGGGATTTATGGCATTATGTATGGTGAATTTTGGTATCAGTAGCCTTGCCAGTGCTGTTGGCAAAAGAAAAGTCTGATCTCTTTACTATGAGGCTATTGGAAATGTCTGTTTGGCAGTTTGGTTTGGAGTTATTGTTGCCCTTCTTATTTGTATGCAAAACCATTAGGCCAAAGAGCTAATTGACATGTTTGATTAATGATGAGTGAACTCTTCTTAAACTGAAAAGCTGAAATTCCTTTAATGGTACCTTAATGGCATTGGAAAAGGTTTGATTAACTCTTCTTTTGGGACAAGTGTAGATGCACTTGTATTTTTGACTCTAAGAGAAAAAGAGAGGCTGGAAAATATCACTTAAAATCTTCTTGGCTTATTTTCAACAGAGTAGCTCTTAGAAGAGTGACTTTAACAAAAGAACACACCAACCTTTGCTTATTGTTTTAATTCTGTTTTGCGCAGGACTTGTAGTAAAATATTGAACTTAAGGTGAGGAACTGTGGAATATAAATTGAAACAAACTAAGATAACAAATTTAGAGTTTCTTAGCTTTGCTGGTGTGATCTGCTGTAAATTCTTTAGGTCACGTTCTACGAGATGTTAATGGCTTTTTGCTGAGTATCTTCAGTTCCTGTGGCTGCAATCATAGCTAAAGGTGTTGGGGTTGGCTGAGACCAGATTGGTTTATCTGAAAAGATGGTACCCTAAAATAATACCAAATAGGCAGTGGAAATGGACATGCCAACTGTATTTTGTTTCCTATACCACCAGACAATCATGACACCATAAAACACTCCTTGGGGATCCTCTTACTTACAGTAATTAACAGGGAATGAGTGACCCAACCTGTAGAAGAGAGCAAGCTGAAATGCCAAGGATCTCCCCTGTGTACCTCAGAGCCTTTATTGCCTCAACCAAAATGTCATCAAACAAAGCCTACCAGCCCTAAACATACCTGTCTCATTTTAGACAATCTTCCTAAAAGCTTTGTTAATAGTTGTGAATGGCAGAGTTCAGTTCCTTTATTTGACACTCAGACTGATGGGGCAGAGGTTGCCTGAGTCATCTCACTTACTGGTTTTAAATATAGCCACAGCTTTTGGAGTCCCTCCAGGCTTACAGGAATTATTGAAAATCAATTCTCTGTCTTCACATGACTCTCTTAATTTGTACTCTAAAGATTTTGTTTTAATCAAGAGCCTTCTAAGTCATGATAGGAGAGGGAAAGGATTGCATCACTCTTGTGGTGTGATTAGTCTGCTCTTTTTCTGTTTGTTCTTCTTGTATGTGTGTGGGGTTTTTTATTGTTGCTGTTTTGTTTTGTTATGTGGTTTGTTTTTTTTTAAAACACAAATGAGGACCATTTGTGGCTATTAGGTCCTCATAGTAAGATTGTTGCTATTTATTAATCTACTATTACTAGTAGTATTCTTATTGTTGTCTGACAGACACTTAAACCAGAGTTCAATATGGGATATGTTCTTGGATCTCATATTTCTGACTCTTACCTGGTCTTCAGATTTTCATTTCTTCCCTTGTTTCATGAAAATCTGTTTAACTGGGAGCCAAACAAGCTGTAAAAAAAAAAAACCAACTTCCATTTTGCAAGTTCAAAATCCCAAAGTACTTTTCATATAAGGCAACTCTCCATAAAACCAATCACATTCAAGATTGTGACCTTGAGATTTTAAACTACTTGGAGAATCCTGGAAGCTGTGGCTGCACTGGGGATAAAGCTTTCCAGAGTGGATCTGAATCCTGAGTCCTGGCCAGCCTGTACATCCTGGAAGTCAGAAACTTTTGAACAACAAGCAGCAAATTTGGTCCTGTCAAGCTTGCTTGTTATTAGTTAGCATATCATTATAACCTACTTGTTAGACTGCTGTCACAGTCTGTTTCTCCCCAAATTTACAGGATAACGTACTCTGTAAACTTTATTTCATGAGCTCATTGGGTTTAAAGCAACCCATCCCAAAGCCACACAAATCAAGGTTGGGCTCAGTTCTGTTCATGTAGGCTAGTCTCAAAGGTGACTTCTCCCATTCATTACACTGTTAATTCACAAATTCACTCCATGTCCTCAAGCAACTCACACATCCGTGAGCAAAACTGTTCCTTAGCTGAGGAGCTTCCTTCTCTGCCATGGTGCAGGTATCCCCTAGGCCCTGCTGGGATCACTAGAACTTCAGCAGATCTCCTTCAAAAGCTTTTTTGGCTAAGCTGGCATATTTATACCTTCCAGCTGGAGGTTTGGTTGAGACCATTTCTGTATGAGAATGGATTGCAGTTACTGGATGAAAGTGCAGGGGACAGAGAGGTGTTGGCTTTACACTAAAAGAGGGAGATGTAGTCTAGATAAAAGGAAGACTTTTTTTCTGGTGAGCATGGTGAGACACTGGCCCAGGTTGCCTAGAGTGATTGTAGGAGCCCCATCCCTGGAATCATTCCAGGGATGATGTGTTTGGGGCTCTGAGCAACCTGCTCTAGTTGCAGATGTCTCTGCTCACTGCAGGGGGTTGGACTAGATGACCTTGAAAAGTTCCTTCCAAACCATTCTGTGATTAAAAAAAACAAACCTCTTTGAACACCATAAAGCAAGAAATACTGGAGATGTGTACTGAGTTTGTCTGTTATATTTAATTAGAAACAGACAATGAATTTATTTGGTTTAAAGGGGAGCAGATAGGAATTAAAAGCAGAATCTTTGCTGTTTTCTGTCGTCTCCAAACATAGTCATTGCACAACTGAGACTGTAATGTGATATTTAATTAATTTTATGTGATTAAATTATTAAACTTTAATTAATTATATTATATGTGATATAATTAAATTTGTATAGATAATTTTGAATGTTCTGATTCTTTCTGCAGTTCGAGAAATAAGTAAATTAAATACCCTAATCACTAAATTACATAAAGACTTTATTTTAACTCCAATTTAGATTGCTTTATGTTGGGATTATAGCCTGTCATTTCTTTCAGAGTATCAGCAAAGGAACTTTTGTAAGGATTATTAATTTTTTTATTTAGGATAAGCATCTTCTCAAAAGTGCTTTCTTCTGTTCAGTGAAGAAATGCTGGAGGGTAGGGATGGCAAAAGCATGTGTTAGAACAAATCACTGAGATTTATTAGAATAAATCACTTTTGTGGGGTTGCCAGTCACACAGTTGTCATTAACCCTTTCTTAGGAACCTGGTAGGTGAATAGGAATTTAATCAATATGCTTTTTTTTTCCTTTAAAGAACAAAAAACCTCCCAAACATAGCCTTTTAGAGTGTGAGGTGTCAGGAGCTGCAATAGGCTGATTGCTCATCTTTTAGTGCCACCTTTCCTCCTCCCCATGTGTGGGCACACACTGCACAAGCAGGCAACTCTTTAGCTTTTTATCTTCTGCCTCATTGCAATGAGCTTAATAAGGTCAGAAAACACCATGCAACAGCAGAGAAAACAGCAAGAGAGGGAATGAAGCTGAGGTGGGAGGGATGGCCTTTTAGGTAGTGATCACAAGTTGCTTTCTTTCACAGCCATGCTCCATTTCTCCCCAGTGCTGTGTGTGTAGATGCCACCTCCACCTTGTTTATGACTGCCCAGCCAATGTGCTGCTGACCCTGCAGCCCTCCAGTCTGCACAACTTGCAGCAAATCTCTGTAGTGGCCACTATCCTGTTTGGCTTGGACTGCTGACCTTGAATCACAGAATGGTAGGGGTTGGAAGGGACCTCTGGAGATCATCTGGAGCAGGTTCACCTCAAGCAGGTTGCACAGGATAGCATCCAGGCAGGTTTTGAATGTCTATGGAGATGGAGACTCTACCCACCTCTCTGGGCAGCCTGGACCAGTGCTCTACCACCCTCAAAGGAAAGATGTTCCATTTTATATTTAGATGGAGCTTCCTATGTTCAAAGTTGTGGCTGTTACCTCTTGTCCTGTCACTTGGCACTACTTGGCCTCATCCTCCTGACACCCACCCTTTGAGTATTTACAAGCATTGATAAGATCTCCCCCAGGCTAAACAAACCCAGCTCTCTCAGCCTTTCCTCATAAAAGAGGGGTTCCTAGTCCCCTAATAACTTTTGTAGCCCTTCTCTGTACCCTCTGCAGAAGTTCCTTGTCCTTCTTGAACAGGAGAGCTCAGAACTGGGCACAATACTCCAGATGTGGCCTCACTAGGGCAGAATACAGAGATGAGAACCACCCTTGACCTGCTAGCCCCAGGATGCCATTGGCCTTCGCAGCCACAAGGGCACATTGCTGGCTGATGGTCATCCTGCTGGCCACAGGAGGAAAAGCTGGAAGACCTGTAAATTCATGTCACTCCTAACAAGGAGAAGCTTATGCTGGGTATTTTTAAGCAGAATGCTTCCTTAATTGTGGCCTTGATAGAATACCCAGCAGTGTTCAAATTTAATCTGGTTATTTACTTGTCATTAATCTTGACTCACTGATAATTCAACAAAAACATTATTGAGGGAACTACTGAGAAAAAGGATAAAGGAAAGAGAAGTGTGGTTTGTTGTTTGTTTGTGTAAGGGTTTTTTTTTTCCTTAACACACTATTTATTGCCTAAACTTTAAGCTAATCTTGGGTAAGGATGCCAGCACTACTTTGAAACTCATGAATTTGGGAGTTCAAACAAAATGTAATTTTCTGGGGGTGCTGGTGCTGACTTCTATTGCTTAATCAGCTGTGATCACCAACTGATGCTTTTTTAGTAGCAAGACAGAGGAAAATCTATTCTAATGGCTTTTGCTGCACTGATTGTGCTGACTCAGTGATTCAATCTGCAAAGTTAATTGGAGAGAGACATTAAATTGTGTAGAATTTGAAGGATTTTAGTGTTCTAAGCTTTAGCCCCTCAGGCTTCACACAGAGTGAAACAGATAATCAGCTTTCAGTAAGCACTAGTTTCCATTAATCATAAACTGTAGACAAAGTTGGAGCTTGCAGATTTAGGGCTTTTATTGTTGTTTCATGTTAATGACTGTTATCTCTTTTTCCTATTGTGGATGACTCTCTCAGCTACTGTGTTAGCACAGATGGCTAAAATCCCTAGCAGAAAAGTAATCAGCATTTGTGAGCATGATGCATTCAAAATAAATGACAGAGGAGGAAAAAATGCATTGCTTTAGAAATTAGGAAGCAGATTAAACTATAATATTGCATGTAAACACATCCAGGAAAGCAAGCAGCAGCTCTGTGTTTTCAGCACAACTCTAACTCCAAGATATGTAACCTTCTGATGAATTTCTTGATGGGACAAGGAGCACATTAAATTAAAATTAGAGAGCAACTGGTTTAATATAAGTGATTTGCAATGATTGTTTTTTTTAAAGCCTAAGAAAATTGGCCTAGGTAAGATAGTACAGTGAAGGAAAAGACACACTAGCCTAAAGATCTTAATTACCATATTTTAATTGGAATGTGACTAGAAGTTAGAGCTTTCCACAAGCACTTCCCTCTGATCCATGTGTATAATGTAAGAACTGGAGTTAGCAGCAGCCTTAGATTTAAATTCACTCTGTACTTTTGACTTCTTAATTTGGAAACAATAGACTTTGAATTGTTCCTAAACCCCCAGTGGGGATTATGGGAGTACAACTCCTGAGTTTATTTGGTGCATCAGCAGCCACCCTTCTCAGGAAGAACTGACCTGTGGCTAATTCCTTCAGATTATATGACCTATTTGCAAAGATAATTGCTGAATAACAAATTATTCCAACCTCTCACCTTTCCTTTACCTTTGTTAGCCTAAGTTAAATGCTATATCTGAATTCTGAACCTGAGACCTCAATGTAAATGTCACTAAAGTCTAAGCTTTTTTCCTGTGTGCTTTCCATGGTGGTTCCCTTCCCCCTCCACACTGCTTTCTCCAGCATGTGCTTATTGTCTGAGCATTTGTTGGTGTTAAGTGTGGAAATTATCTTCATGATTGTTGGTCTGGAGAAAGCAGGCAGCAAGTAAGCAAGGAGAAACAGGGCAAGAAAGAGTGGCAGAAAGCCAGACACTTCCCTAGGAGAGTGAATGAAACCCAGGGAGTTCAGATTTGTGTTCCTTTAATAAATAGTAATGAAAGCTGTTAGAAACATTGCTTTACATTCCTTCCAGCATTTATCACAACTCAGCTGGCATGGTAACGGATGGAAGGTTGTGCACAGGTATGTTATGACTGTTAGAAGTGTATTTGCTGCTCCGTCCACAGCCATTTTTGCCTGCTGCTCTGCAGAGGATGGGTGGTTGTGTGGTGGGGAGCCAGCATCCAGGGGTGCATCCTGATGTGAGCCTCAGAGGGTGAGGGATGTGCTGAGGATGATGCTGTGAGTGAGGAGGAAAGAGGATGGTTTCATTTGAAGAGCTGAACTTTGTCCTGGACAAATGCTTCAACTCTTCCTGCTTGTGTATATATTGATGGCTAATTTCACTGAAACATTAAGGTTGGAAAAGACCTCTAAGATCATCAAGTCCTACTGTTAACCTTTCACCACCATGCTACTAAGCCATGTCCTGAAGTAGAACATCTGTATGGGTTTTGCACACTTCTAGGGATGGTGACTTCACCACTTTCCTGGGCAGCCTGGGCCAATGCCTAACAACTCTTTCTGGAAAGGAAGTTTTTCCTAATATCCAGTCTAAACCTCTCTTGGTGCAACTTGAGACCATTTCCTCTTCTCCACTCACTGGTAACTTTCTTCTCTCCCTTCTTTTCTCTTCTCCAGCTGAGAAGAGACACATATGTTCACTTTTGTGGGTGAAGAAATTGAGACTTAAGGTTGACTTTCAGAACTACAATCTTCTGTGATGTTTATCTCGGGCTGTTGAACCTCCTGAATATACCAAAGGAGATGTGAAGTGCTCTTAAGTTTAGGCTTGAGCTTCTTAAAGTTGCATATAAAAATATTTGATAGTCAGCCCTTGTTCTTCTGCTTGTAAAGGGGAAATGAAGTCATGTCTTTAGAGATGAAAGCTGTCTTGAAGTGATTCTTTACTCCAGGAACACTGGTTTTGCTATTGCATCCAATGATTTATGTATTCTTTCCCCCTCCTTATCTATTGGGGAATCATACATAAAATAGTCATATTGTTGTGTACCATATAGACTATTTTGTGGCAATAATTCCTGGTCCCTTGGGATTTTGGTAATATTTAGACTTTTATAGGAAATGGTTTTTAGCATTATGTATCACGAGACAGCACCCCAAATCTTGTATCAGTTTAGTATTGTTTTCCAAGAAACTAAAGAAGAAGAAAATAATTATTAATCCAGTATTCCTAAATGAAGTCTTCAAAAATACTGGTTTTATACAGTCATCCTATCTAACAGGTATTAAATGGATATTTATCTTTTTGCTCTAATAGATATTGAGATATAGTCCTGCTCTGTTACTTCTAAATAATGGCATTGAATTTTAGTTTTAAGTGAAAGCTGACAGTCTGTTGGCAACTCACCATCAGAAATTTTATTGCCAAATTACGTGGGATATGGTTCAATCCTTTTGGATACAGAGAGGAAATCACCAGGATGTGGGACTGCTGCAGCAGTGACATAGTGACATACATTTATACATAAGAAGAGCAGCTATGTTTTGTTCTGGTTTTGGGTTTACTTGACTTGGGTTTTTTTGTTTGTTTGTGTGGTTTGGTTTTTTTGTTTGTTTAAAAACCTTTCAAGGCAAGCTTTTCTTTTGCTTCATGCCCACTCGGTGCCCTTTCCCTGTGGGGTTACTTTACTTGAGCAGCTTCCACTGTGTGCAGAGAAGTTCTGCAAACAGGGATATGTTAGTGAGTCTAAAGCAATTATTTATTGGCTAAACATGAAGTGGATGGCTGGAACTAACTTGCTGCTATGCTAACCATCCCAATGAGACTGTTGGTGAGCTTTTGCCAGACAGTGTGTCATCAGTCAGATGGAGAAGTCAACCTCAGTGTTTCAGGCTCAATCTTGTTGAGAACCCAATTTAATGGATTTTTTTCCCCTCTCCATATGGTTTTCTATCTTCTGCTATTGGTATTTTCTCTTCAATTTAGGAGGTACTCTCACTAGCTCAGCAGCCTCACCTCTGACTGTCATTTTCACATTGTTTTCACAGATCTTCCTCACAACTTAGCAGTCTTCTCAAGCATCTGAGACAGGGTTGCAGAGCTGTGTCAAAACTAACCCTTGACTCATACACACTTTTACTCCTGGGAGGAGGTTTACAAAAATTTCTGATAGCTAGGGTGAGCTGGGATTCTTGTTTTCAAACACAGAAGAACTTACCTGCTGCCTGTGCCTAGTGGTGTGCCCCAGGGGTCAGTGCTGGGGCCAGGACTGTTCAATATATTCATTAATGATCTGGAGGAAGGGGGAGAGTGTTCCCTCAGCAAGTTTGCAGATGATCCCAAGCTTGGAGGAGTGGCTGGCACACCAGGAGCTGTGCTGCCATCCAGAGTGACCTGGACAGGCTAGAGACATGGGCAGGGAGAAACTTAATGACATTTAACAAGGGGAAGTGTAAAGTACTGCATCTGGGAAAGAACAAGCCCATGGATCAGTACAGACTGGGAACTGATCTGTTGGAGAACAGCCCTGGGGAAAAAGCTCTAGGAGTGCTGGTGGCTAGGAGGATGCCCATGAGGCAGCAATGTGCCCTTGTGGCCAAGAGGCCAATGGCATCCTAGGATGCATGAAGAGGAGCGTGGCCAGCAGAGCCAGAGAGGTTCTTCTCCCCTCTCCTGTGCCCTGGGGAGGCCTCCCCTGGAATGCTGTGTCCAGTTGTGGGCCCCTCAGCTCCAGAAGGATAGGGAGCTGCTGGAGAGAGTCCAGCCCAGGGCCAGCAAGATCCTGAAAGGAGTGGAGCATGTGCCCTAGGAGGACAGGCTGAGAGAGCTGGGTCTCTTCAGCCTGGACAAGAGGAGACTGAGAGGAGACCTCAGCAATGCTTAGAAATATGTGAAGGGTGAGTGTCAGGAGGAGGGAGCCAGGCTCTTCTCAATGGCATCCAATGTTAGGACAAGAGGGAATGGGAGCAAGTTAGACCACAGGAGGTTTAGTATTCACATGAGGAGGAACTTCTTTCCAGTAAGGGTGATGGAGCACTGGAACAGGCTGCCCAGGAGGCTGGGGAGTCTCCTTCTCCGAAGACATTGCAGAGCTGCCTGGATGCACTCCTGTGTGACCTGGTCTAGGTGATCGTGCTCTGGCGGGCTGTTGGACTAGATGATCTTTCTAGGGCCCTTCCAACCCCTAACATTCTGTGATTCTGTAATACTTCCCTTACTGATGTAGGATTTCTCCATAGGGTAGGTACTTCTCTAAGTGTCCTCTTTAAAACCTACAGCACTGAACAAATTCTGCTGCCCAAGACACTTGAGCAGTGAAAAGAACTATTTTTGGTTAAGAAGTTTAAGGCAGAGCTTTCTCTGAAGGTGTTGGATGTTACATATCATGTAAGAATTTGAAGAATAGGAATGGATATGGAATAGACCTTACTGGGATCAATCTTGTGCTTTATTCTCAGTAGTTTGTTCCATGTCAATATTTTTATGACTCTTCCCCACCTCCCATGCCTTAGAAATTCTTCTTTGAAAATGGGAAGTTGGGAAAAAAAGAGGTATCAAGGTACATGGACTATGATTTGCATAAAACTTCTTATATTTTAATAACCCATATTAAATCTGAGGTAAAATATACCTCTGTGAATCTGGAGACTGATAATTTCATTTCCTCTAAATTTATCTGGATATTCCATTTCAGAAGGACCATGAACTGGCATGACATGTGATGATTTTATACCTGTGAATAATGGGTGTCACACTATTGGTCAACTGTAAAACACAGGATTTTAGTGTTCTGATAATCATGCCTATTGCAATCTCTCTAAATTCAGCTGTCAAGCAAATCTGTTTAATTTGTTCATGTTAATTGCATGTAGCACATGCCCATATATAATCTAGAGATGTGGTCTAAAAACTACTTAGAGCTATTTTCTGGGTTACACGTGACTTGGGAGGAAAATAGCTTAGTGATTTATTTGTATATTTATATTTAATTTGATAGAATATCTGACCAGCCTTGGAAAACTGCTCTGTTTTAATACTGCATATTCTTTTTATGCAAACCTTATCAGTCTCCTTGAGTTACTCCTTAGATTTCAACCCCTTCAGAATAGGAGAACCTGCTCTTGTTCAGTGCTAACTCAGCCAACAGCTGCCCCTTACAACACGGAAAAGTAATGCTTTGTCAGTGAAAATAAATATACAGGGTCTGATCTAGAGAGACCATATGTATCATAAATAAAAGTCTATTCAGCAACATTTAACCACAGGAGTGAAGGATTCAACCTTGACTTGTACTTGGGCATTGTGGATTGGCCACAGTTATTGTAGCAGTGCAATTCTCCAGATGCTTTTAATGAGGGCTATTAATCCTCTGTTTGCTAATGACATTAATTGTCCACTACACAACACAAGGAACTTGCCCTCTGAGAGAGGCTTCATGGCTTCTTAGAGCCTGGGTGAAATATTTTCTGTCACTTATGCAACTGTGGTTTGGGGTATATTTGTTCCTTCTTTCTTAATGATAATGCTGTCTAGCAACATGCAAACACAGCAAATCTTGTTAGCATCCTGATTGCTATTTGCTGTGGGTATGAAGCTAAGCAAAGAGGATGTTTATGGTGCATTCCACTCTTTTCTCCAATAACTAATTAATAATGGTACTTATATGAATGAACAATTCAATTCCCACTTTGAAGAAAGTGAGATGTGGCCCATTTCTGTAGACATATAATTCACCTTTTCAGACTTGATCTCCTTTGGACTAGGGAGAAAAGCAATTTTTTAATCTTTCCTAATGAAGCTTTGCTAACCCCATGGGTTTCCATTAGAAATTTCAATAGCCACTCAGTTGGACAGAATGATTTTAACTCTGATTAGGGAATTGGAGCTCTAGGACTGGGTCCCTAGGAAGTGGGACCTTGAGATCCAGTCTGTATTCCAGTGGGTGTTTAATACCTATCCAGAGGGGAAAACTTCACCAGATATAACTGAGAATAATTCTCATCAACATATTGCAAGATATGGAAATCAGAGCATTACCTTTGCAGATGGAAAGCCTCAGAGGATGCCAAATTTGGGGAGCTGCATCTCAAGACAAAGTACTTAACCAGAGGGTTATTGATTTTTAAGAAGGAACAGTATTGCTGTCTCACTTCATGAATTTTGCACAGGTGTTTTTTTTTGTGGCTCAAGTCACAAAAAGTTGCAAGTTAAGAAAATTGTTTAATAGCAAATAGCTCATTTTAGTGAGCTACATTTTTGCAAATCTATATAGGTGAGTAAACCCTCCTGTAAATTTTTCAGGATATACTGATAAAATGAACTCCATATAATGCAAGTGGAAGAATTGTTTCCCATGGCTCTTGATTCATTTAGCTATACATCATTAAGAATTTAATTTCAAATATTAATAGATAAATATTATAGGTAATACTAGAAGGATTTTGTGGTTATGTTTCATCTTGTTTTGACTGATTTGGGGGTTGATTTCATCCAGGATCCATAGGTGTGTTTCACATGGGAAATTTTGTTCAGGGATTGTATGGATCAGGCCAAGGAAAGTGGGGTTAGTCTTTGTCCCAGAACTCTCAGTTTGATTGCAATCCTGACAAAAAGAAAGAAAGGAATTATTAGAAGCATTAGTGAAGGGAACTTCTTGTCCACTCATTCTAGATACATGAGATGGTTAATCTCACTTGTAGGACTTCTTAGTGGTTAGGGATGACGGGGAAACTTCAGGCTGCTACAGGCAGTAATGCAGCTGGTTGCAAACTCTAGAGCAGATAATCCTTTTTTTATATATAGTAAAAAAAAAAATACAGGACTTCCTGTGCAGTTTTCACATGAGTGGAGGATTTAAGCTTAAGAGTCTACAAGGCTGACACACTGCTGACAGAAATAATTTGAGGGTGATTTAGTGGAGCAAAATAGCCTAAACTAACAACATATGAAGAATCAAGTCTTTTGAATTGGCAAGCTGCTCAGGAAATCTTAGTTCAGAGGAGGCTAAACAGTCTATTAGAATACAGCTGCCTAATTAAGACTGTCAAGCAGCAAATCTTGGAAATCAGCAGCAGTGTGAAGCCAACTGTTCAAGATGCTTTACAGTGCTTTGTAGGTAAAATACTATTGTATCCCCAGTCTAGCTGTGTAATCTTAATAAGATCTTGCTTTAAACATTTGGATTTAAGAGTGTCATACAGTGGATGTGAAAGGCTGACTTCAAAACTTATGTGACCTCCTCTAAATGATATGACACAGGATATTGTTAAGCCTCTCCTGAAATGCTGTTAAATACATAGCAGTTCCTGTGATGGGCTTAACCACAGAAAGATGAGGTGGCAAATCAGCTGGGTAATTCCAAGTACATATTAACCTTTACTCTCTGAAAAGCTCCCTGAGAAGCTGTTAGCAAATTCAGAAGATAGGCCTAAACACTATTTAATCACAACTGTATGAGAGCAGGAAAACATTCTTGTGTGTATCGTTACAGATATCCAGCCAAGACACTTTAGCCTAGTTTCACAGAATCCAGTCCTCTTTGCACTGCTGACATCTTCTATTGGATTCATATTATGTAACCACCTTAGAGATGTGCAAGTTGTTTGGGGTTTTTTGTTGTTACTTTGGGGGGTGGTGTGGTATTTTTCCCCTAGTAGTGAAGTGTCTTGTGTTTGATGTAGTTCACAGAGCTTATTGCATAGATGGCATTTGGCTTAAGAGATCCTTATGGATGTGAGTTTCTCTCATGCAACATAGCCAGTGGCTTTGCTTCCTCAAACACTGCACCAGGAGAGACCATCTTTCTGGAGATTAAGAGAATTTGTTCTCCATCTCTGCTCATTTGTTGATCTCAGGGTGGGTGCCTCCATGAAAAGGTTGTAAGGGTTGGTGTGTTGTGCACAGGTTACTGAGTGACATTAGCTGGATGCCACCTCTCTTGGGAAAGATGATGATTTATGAAAGTGGTACATCTCTGGAAGAGAAGTTGCACTGCTTGTTGGAAGTTTTAGTTTGGAAGGTCTTTTCTGGATGTCATTCTTCATGGTTCCCAAAACTGGCAGCTAGTGCTTCATGCAGCACATGTATCTGTGCTGTTCCCTTCCACATCACTACAATAACAGGTACCAATGGAGGGGGGAAAATGAACAAGCTTTGCTCTCTGGTATGGCCAAAGTGGTTTCCTTGCTTTGTAGTTAAGAGAATGGATAATCATTCCTTTTCATCTAAATAAAGAGGTCAAGTCTGCATTGAAAACCAAGGGTATGATCATTAATGTAATGTGTGCAGCAAGTTGCTAAGAACAACATAACTGCAGCAGGAGGAAGCATCTGAGTGGCTGCATAGTCTCCAGAGGGAAATGGTCAGATTTGCTGAGGGGATAAAGAAATCAGTGTGTTAATGAGAAAGAAGCTGCCTGATGGTACACACTGCTTGTCTTCTTCCACCAAGCTGCAATGCCTAAGAGAAAACAAATAGCATAGCTACACAGAGAAAGAACTCTGGTGAGGATTCATCAGCACTTCTGCAGAGTGCTTCAGATTACGTCAAGACTTCAGCTCACAAATCTCATGAATGAAGTTCACAAATCTTGTGAGCTGAAGGCAGGCACAGAACAATGCAGGCATCCTGCAGAGAAAAGAAATGTTTTGCAAGTTGTGACAATTGCACACAGCTCAACTGTCAATTAGCTATCTACTTATTAGGCATTACTCATGAAAAAGCCTCTCTCTCCTGCAGTAAAGGTATAAGGTGTACAGCCAAGGGGGCAAAAGAGAAGGAATCATCTGCTTTGCTTGGACAAGTTTAATTTTTTGTGATTAGTTCTTTTGTCAGGTTTGTTTTAAATCTGGCATTGTAATGTTTGTAACCCATGCTGACTTGGTTAGATTTGCTTTTCCTCTCTGACCTTGACTTGACCTAAAGTGGTAGGAGTAGAAGCTTTTTGAAAGGTGTTGAAAATGTTTATCCACTTACTATGAATTTGCACAAGTATTTCCTGAAAATTTCAATGACTGGATAAAGCAGAAGAAAAACATTTTCAACTGAAAGTCAAAACAAAGCTTTACAGCAGAAGCAAAAATAGCCTCATCTCATGTTCTCTTGATTGTGAAAAACACACAGCAAGAGAAATTTGGCTCCATTGTGGAGGTACTTCTGTAGCATTTTAGCAACTAATGCCACACTGAACAATAGGATGTCATTGAAAAAACACTGTGACTTCAAGAAAAAATTCTGCTCTTCATCTGGAACTGATGCATACAAAATCCCAAAGAGTTACAATCATATATAGTCAGAAAGAATTGATCTACTTCAGAGAATGAATATGATAAACATTGTTGATGGGGTGGTTTTGTTTAATTTTGGTGTTTTGTTGTTGCTGTGGTTCTCTTGAGCTATTGAAGTGCTGCCTGTGCCTAAGAACAATTTTGTTTGAGTTAATTGAGGACTTTTGCCAGAATGGGGATTTTATGGATTTCTGTTGTTGTGTGGTACATAATCAATCACACTGAATCTGCATGGGTATAATTCTGTGTGCCAAGACATCTTGCTTCTCTACAAGCCAGCTGTTTGAAAATTGAAACCCATAAAGATCTCCTTAGCTTATTAGTTAGAGTTTCCAACTAGAGAGACTGTGGTTGCCCTTTAATTAAGGGAGGGAATTGGATCAGCCACATATGTGTTATGCTAACTTCCACCCTAGCTAACAGTTCACAAAATCTTCTGTTCCAACATTCCATTTAGAGCCAGAATTCCTGTTAGAGTCTTAAGTACATTATACACAGAACTAGAAAAGCAGGAAGAAGAGAGTAAACCCTATAAATGTTAGATTAGCTGTCCTCTCAACCTTTCTATCTGAAATACTCATGTTTTGAACAGCTGACAGGGAGTTATTCACCTGTTTCCTAAACATAACAGCTAGGATGGAGGTAAAGGAGACCAACAGAGCCTTGCAGAGAGATGATTTTCAGCAATCTACATTAACTTTCCTTCCACTATTCCTCAGAATAGAATTTTTAGAGGGGGCAAACGAAGAATTGATTCTTTGGATCTCAAGCCATGGCTTGACAATCTCCTTGAGTAATTAAGTTTGTATAGTAAATGCTGAGATAAAAGAATGATTTAATCTTTCTTAGCAGCTACCCACTTTTTCTAAGGTGGAGCCAGCAGCTAGAAGTCTGGTTGTTTGGGGATTTTTTTCCCCTAAAATGGTATAAGAATAAACAGACCTAACAAATTTGGAGTTAGAGTTTAAAGGCAGCTGAGACTCAAAAAATGTACACAGCAGAGACTACATCATTTGGTTCAGAAGAATAGGAAAAAGTAGTTTCCCTGCTAGTGTGATTGCACAGATGCTTTTAAAAGACATGGGGGTGTCAAAAAAAATTATAGCTTTTGTGTAGAATGAGCATTAAAATCACTTTAATCCCTTTCTCTTCTACCAGATGATTGGTTTATATTTTAGAGAGAGCTCCCAAACAACATGCAGTATATCCTGGTGCTTTGGGGTTTTTGTCTGCAACTTCTGCAGTCATCTGAAACATACCATTTAAAAATCATCAAAACCTGTGGCAGAAAATTAGTAATAGGTCTTACATAATGGAAGAAAATTAATAATTTGTAATTAAGCAAGCATCACAGAATGTTGGGGGTTGGAAGGGACCTCTGGAGATCATCTAGTCTAGCTTGAACTTTCCCCAGGAGGGACACAGCTCCCAGTGGCCTGATCTGTCCTTTAATCCTTAAACTAGGAGAAATGTTAAGTCTGCATCATAATTCTTCAGGTTAGTTGCCAGGGTGATTTCTATCACTGTTTTAGAGGAATAGATTTCTATGGAAACCATTTTTATGAAGTGTTTTGCTCTGTGTGTTATCTGTCACCCCCTTCCTAAATAACATTTCAGTGCATTGGCTGGACTTTACCAAGGTTGTCTTGGAGATAATTGTTTCTGGCATCTTGTTGGGTTGTGTCTTACACTTGGTTGTTATTTATTTTAAAGGCACAGCTTGGTTTAGGGGGTGGAGAGAATAAAGACTATAGAGCATACTGACATAATTTTCACTGATTCCTTCTTTTACAGGTGGTAATCTGCCTAAATGGCTCTGTGGAAGGACAGATGTGAATGGAAGAGGAGCAAAAATACTCTGCTGTGACTTGGTGTTTGAGCTGCTGTGCTTGTGTGGTGAGTAACTTGGTGCTTAAAAGGGCACATTTATACTAGCCTCTGGAATGCAATATGAGTGCAGGTAATAGAGCAGCTGATGGTGCCATCTAAAGCCTTTCCTCCTTCCTAGAAGTGGAATTTATCCTTCCAGAAATGAAGTGCAATTAAAAGAAGAATAAATGATGTGATGGTTGTGGTGAGGATGGCATGGGGTGGATAACCACAGACAGCAGTTGGAGTAGCACACTGGCTAATAAATTCAGTTCCAGTTCACATCAGTGGAGTCTACTCTAAATGATTTAAAGTACTGAACAAGTGTTAGAAGAGCTCTGGAGGCTCTGCAGGAACAATCATTTAAACTTTTATCTTGCTTTCTAAATTGGCAATAACTAAATTAGTCGATAGGTTAGGATCTAAGTGGACTATAAGAGAATGTGTGAAAACAGTTTGGACAAAAATCAATTAGTAAGATTTCTATTTGTGACAGAACTATAATGCAAATATGCTTTATGTTATTTGATTTGATAAAAATATTTCTTTGGCTAAAATGGCCAAGTTTTTCCTAGTCAGTAATAATACCATATTTCCTATTGAATTTACTATATGCAATTCAGAAATGGTATGCAAGAGGTAACTTTCTTGAGCAGTATGGTCAACTTCTGTGTGACATTCCAAGCGTATTTTAGGTTGTTATCAACCTGGCAGATGCAGATAACAGTACTGTTGGGTTTGAGAGACCATTGCCATGCATAGCTCAACTGGTGGATAAAGAGGTAGTGTTGGAACGAGCTGTGCAATGAAGTAAATTTAGGCACCAAAGGAACTATTATTGGAGTAAGCTGTTTGCAACTGATTTCCATCCTCCTGTAACTTGAAACAGTAGCTATGTAGAGATAGAATCAGTAGCTCCTGAGAGTGTTGGACTGTGGTGAGCATGCCCTAGGCAGCTTGGAGTGCCCTTATATCTTTCTGGCTTTCCCTTAAGTTCATGTTTATGTTTGTGTTGGCCTTTTCTTGAACTGATTGTGCTGTTCATTTTATTTCCTGTTTAATGTCTATCTTTTGAGAGACCATGGTATAGACAAATGTACTCTTCACTGGGTTAAAAACTGGCTGAATGGCTGTTCCCAGAGAGCTGTGATTAATGGACTGAAATCTAGGTGGCTGCCAGGCACCAGTGGTGTCCCTCAGGCTCAGTTTTGGGGCCAGTCTTGTTTGGCATCTTTACTGATGACCTGGATGTGGGGATTGAGAGCACCCTCAGTAAGTTTGCAGATGACACCAAATTGTGTGGGAGTGTTGAT
>VWZO01000029.1:101408-308370 GCA_013396975.1 Bucco capensis | reverse complement strand
TTTGGTTGGTTGGTTTGGTTTGTTTTTTTTTTGGTTGGACTTGGTGATGTGAGAGGTCATTTCCAGCCATGAATGTTCTGTGATTTTGTATTCAGCATTGACCAGAGTTAATGGTGGGTGTATTTCATTACTCTATTTGGAAATAATTCAATTAATTTACTGAAGTAGTGTTAGAGATCTATGTTGTCATATACATGGTGGAACTGAGGAGAAGCTCTGGGTGCCTAGACAAGGACATAAATCCCTATCTTGGGCATCTTCATCTTCTGATGGTATCTCTGATAGGCCTATTGGAGGAGACTTTCACCTGTTTATGTTACTTCAGTGTTGCAGAGTATGAGATAAATTGTTCCTGAGCTTTGTCTCTGTCTAGAACTGTTAAGTGATTGCACTACCAGGAATTCATTCTGTTGAGCCCTTCTCCTATTGCTTTCTTTCTGTACATCCAGACATAAAGTGACAGTCTAGGTGCTTGAATATATTTGGAAAACAGAACAAAATACACAGGCTTCGTTGTGAAAAATAGCTTTTTGTTCCCTTATGTTAACAGGCAGCATATTACTCATCATGAGTAAATTCAGTGCAAAATGTCATCTTTTCAGAATGCAAAATGAGGAGACTGGCTCTGGAGTTAGGGCAGCACTGTAACTGTCAGCAGTCTCAACAGGGGTGCCAAACAGTGTCAGGATAGCTTGTTCTACATGTAAGCAGTGAGGGGGGGGGGAAAGAACTCTGAAATTTCATTGTCTTCTTTCTGCCTTATAATTTCATCATAAATATAAACAGAAGCTTCATCTTGAGGATAAGCAACAGGAATGAAACTATCTTACCCAAACTGGGAGAAAGTAAAATCAAGATAATTCCTTCTTTATTTTAACAACAATCTGATATTTCATTCATTGAGAAGAGCAATACCATTCATTTATAGACAACCTCACTAAGAGGAGATGAAAAGTCTCTTCTCTTCTGTTTAAGAGATCATCACAATTCTTGCAAAGAAACAGAAAGCAAAATTGGAGTGGCATAGAGAAGTTTTTGTTTAGAAAAAGATGAGTTACTTACCTTTTACAAACTTCATGGATTTTTTTTTGAGTAATGGTAATACTAATATTTTTATTTATAATGAAAGTTTCAGTTGTATAATTAAGTGTATTTATTTATCTCGTTATATATATAACTATATATTAGTAACTATATACTATATATATACTATATATAACTATATATATACTAACTATATAACTATATATATAGTTATATATAAATATATAGTATATATTATTTACATATAACTATGTAACTATATATAGCTGTATATATACAGTTGTATATATAATATATATTATAAAAGATATAGTATATATTATTATATTATAATTATATATAATTATATTATATTGATGAATATATAATTAAATATACTAATTATAACATATTATATATAAGTGTATATACTTATATTTATAGAAGTATATATAATTATAAGTCTATATTATATATAGTTATATATATAACTATACTTTTATTCTTTTATAACACAACTTGAAGACAGATGATCTTTAAGGTCCCTTCCAGCCCTTACAATTCAATGATCTTAGTAAAGGTAATGTTCTGGCCAGGAAAGAAATGTATATATTTCCAATTTTTTACCAGCACTTTGGCCTCTGCACATCTAAGATCATTGGGGATGTGAAATAGCATTAACTGTTTTGAACTGTTAGAAAAATAACCTTAATGAGGATATACAGAATTTCACTTTTAAGCATTTTAACTGAGAGTTTCAGCTAGAAACACTGATCTTAACAATTGGTTTTGAAAAGCCTCAAGGGAAAAAAAAACACCCCAACCAATCCCCAAACTCTATTCTTTAAAGATAGCTGACAGTTTCAGAACAATTCTCAAAGGCTTAGTGGTCAGGTCATGGCCACAACTGCAGATTAATGCCAAGTATCATGGTGTAAAAAGAAGTTTGGAACGTATACAGAGGCTTTTGTTCCATTAATTGTTTGACTGCATCTGAGTGCTTTGGCCTTTTACAGCTATTAGACTTTTTAAATGCTTCCTTTCTGAAGATAGTTGTCCTGTTTCGACACTGTTCTGCAAGTTAGGAGTTCAATAAAAGGAGACACACCATAGGAATACAGTAGCTATTGGATCGTGATACAGTCCTTGATGAAAAACAATGAAAAGATTTGATTTATTGAATATTGAAAGACATTTCAGTTGTGATGTAATTATTTTTATGCAGTGGGTAATATTGGCAATAAGATTTTTATTTTTTTTTTCATTCAGGAGAGCTGTGTTTTGAAATCTTAATTTAGTTGAAACTCTATATCTGAGTAGAAAGAGAGATACACCTGATCCTTAATACTGCAAAATAGACATTTTCTGTCAGAAAGGAATTTTCAAGGTACATAAGTGGTAGTAAGGACATGATTAGGAGGCCTAGCACTGTTATGTTTAGTCCCTTGACTGGTTTTCAACATAAATACTTGCAAAAGAACAAATCCTCAGAGGACTGTTTGGTCAGTGTGATGTTTCCAGTGGTTTAGTAAAGACATTGAATCCCTAAATCTTCCTGTATCCAATGTGTGGATTTTCTCTTAAGAGTTCCTGCTTCTATCCTTCTCTGTGCTGCTTCTGTCTTATTTATTTTTATATCACTCTTCAGGCCCCTGAAGCAGAAATGATGATGGATAGGTAGATGGTTTGGTGAGATTTGAAGTCTCTTCCAACCTTAATGGTTCTGTGAGATTGTGAGTGTTGGGGTGACAGTGAGCTCTCTGCATTTCCTACTTGCAGAGCTGCTGAAGAGCTGCTTTGTTTAAGAGCCAGAAGGTGTCCAGTGGACAGCCAGCAGAGCCTGTGTGGGCAGGACTGAAATAAGCTCAGAGGCTGTGGAAAACAATTACTAAATATGGCACAGTTCATCAATTGCTTTGATAGATGTCTGTCAGCTTCTTGTCAGCAGCCTTGGGAGGGTTTGGCTCTATTCCCAACTGCTATTAGAGGATCAAATAACAGCAAGTGTCCAAAATAACCTTTTACCACCTTCCCTGCAATATGAGTTTCTGTCAGCATGTGTACCTGGCTGCTGTGGTTTGTGCTTTTGCCACCTGAGAATTGGATTGTCCCAAATTAGGCCACAGTATCATTTATATGTGTTTAGAAACAGAAGCTAGTTCAGAAATAACTGAGATAGTAGCAGGCAAAAAGTTTAAAGCTAAACTTTAAAGGTCTGCTTATATTTTCTGTGTGTTTCAGAGATAAAAGTTCATACCTGTACTTTAGCATGAACCACTCTGAATAACCTGAGTTCTGGTATGACTGTGGCATACTACATTCTGAGATGCCCTTTGCAGGTCCTTTCAGTCCTCAGGTTAAGAACTGCCAAAATGATCAAAGGTAAAGCTGTAGATGATTTTTTTTGTTTATGCTTTCATGAAAAAACTGTAGATGTTAATATCCAAAATAATCTAAGGCTGATGGAATAACATCCTTCAGGAACAGAGTGCCTTCCCCCACATGATGATTTCTTCTTTGATTGAATTCATACTCTGTTGTTCTGCATGCCATCTGGCTCTAAGATATTAGGTGGCTGTTGGGAGCATCCTATTATATTATCTCAGTATTGTCATAAACTCACAACCTGTTCTGAAAAGCTTGGTAGTGGTAATAGAGTGGTTTTTGTCTCTTAGTAATTCATCCCTCATAGTTGTGCTACTTTTAACTTTCTCTCTGATGGAGTGCAGTATTTGGTGTATTGAAAAAGAATCTTAACATATCTCAATAAAAAGAAAATAACCATCTTTCCTTAATGTAAACTTTCCCCTTATCTGTTATTGAGGGGTTGGTTTGTAAGCTGTATTTTAAGTATTGACATAACATAGAAAATTCTTGAGGAGAGGAAGCAGCACATTCATTTGGCAAGGGAAAAAGAGCTTGTAGAAATGCTTGCTGAAGTGCTTTGTGTGGCAGATGGGCTGAGCACCATCAGAACAGGTTCCTGCTAACTGTGTCATGCAGCATGGGGCTACACTGCATTGGCCTTACTGCCTCTTCAAAGCAATGACAAGAATTAACAGGCCAGAGATACAAGTGCACTTTCATAGAGCTAACTAGACATGTTCAAGTCACCTCATTAGCAAGTACCCTTGGATTAATTAATCCTGTGAAAAGCATCTGGCACTGGAGCTTAAGGTAGAGCAGAAAGACCTTGTTCTCTCTGATACAGACATTCTGCAAAGGTTATGAATAAAGATTGCCTCTAAGGGGACAGTTTATATATTGATCCAAACCATAACCTGGTATCTTTAGCCTGTCAGGTACTTTCCTGTTCCTTGTGTTCAGCCAGCCATCCAACAGACAACAATTAGCTTGTCCAAATGAAAACATCATGTGATTTCTTTTCTTCCCCAACCTGTCACATTGATCTAGCAGGAAAATAAGTCAAATTTCTACTGATGTGACCAAGTTTTGTTTTGGAGCCTTTTGGAATAGCCAACAAATAAGTTGTTTGGTGGTTTTTTTTTTCTCCCTTCTCACACATTCATCCTAAGAGGAGGAAACAAATTAGGAAATGAGTATACATAAACAAACCCAACCATGTGAATTTGACCCTGTGAGGGTCAGTGTAGGATGACTTGTATATGCTCTACTGGTTTTCTTCTTTCTCCATCCCTGAAAGTGTTTTTGTACAGTGTCACTCAACATGTTTCCTCACTGTCAGTAATAAATGAATTAGACCAACTGGAATAACTATCACAGAATCATTAAGGTTGGAAGAGATCTCTAAGATCATTAAGTCTAACTATCTACCTATCACCACTAAACCACGTCCATAAGTGCCACATCTATACATTTCTCAAACCCCTGCAGGGATGGTGACTCCATCACCTCCCTGGGCAGCCTGGGCCAATGCCTGATTTGTAAAATATTTTGAAATCTGAAAGACAAATACTGACTGTGATAAAAGTCCAACATGAGGTAATTACAGACTTAGTATTTTCTTCCACTCGTGTCAGTTTTTCATCACTTTACCTGTATCTCATTAACTGTAGTAAAAGTAAAAACTCTGTGTGTGTGTGTGTGACCACATGGAATTCTTTTCTTGGCTTGCTCCTGGATGCTTTTCCTCCCTCCCACATACACATATCCCAAAAGGCTGCTGAAGGTCTTCCAATCAGTGGCTCTGTGTAAATACTTATTAGTTATGGACTTTGTAGGAAAGCCTACTGAGGCCTGGTGTCTTTTCAGTGAGAGACACTTCTGCCTGCTCATCTGTTTTATTGGCCCTGCCATTCTAACCTTGTGGCAAAACTACTGTTGCTGCATAAATGAGGGAGAACATGTTGTTGCTTCAGCTTCTCAAAAGTCTATAAATGCAAATGCTGGGCACTTAATTGAAACAACACTTAAAAAAACAAAAACAAATTAGTCACCTTCTGAAAATCTTTTTCATGGCAGTGCCATTAAGAACAATTTCTGAAAAGACCAAGAGCTTAACTTTGTGCAGCTTTTGTGTAGGTGAGAGGATTAACCTAGGTTGGTTGCTTGCCTTTTTTTTTAGTAGGAGGAAAATACCATTCTTTCCCCCAGCTCTGCAGGTTAACAGGGTAATAGAGACAATACCAAAGTTCTTTGAAAACACTGGAAGCACCTCTGTCACCTAAAAGGAGTTTCTCAAGAATGTCAGCCTCCCTAAAGAAAAAAAGTTGCCTAAAACAGCACGGTGAAACATTAAAAGACATTTCCCCCTAGATTCAGGAATCCTAACACTCCTTTTCTCCAGCAATAAACCAATCAAAACTACACTTTCAGTTTGAAACTGTAAATGCTTTTACTTCTCATCTTAGATTAAATCATTCATGCAACTGATAGGATCTTTTCCTACACCTACCTCAGACTTTTTTTCTTATGTTGAAGTTATTAATAGGATGTATTTGTGTATGAAGGTCCCTTTAAAATCAAGACTTGAGAACCAAATTCTCAGCCCTGATTAGGGAACTAATGGTGTGGAAATATGTTAGTCTGAGGAGTGGGATGAAATGGCTCATTTGAAATGCTACTTGGAAAATAATAATTCTTGGAGAGTTAAATAAGAGATTTAAATGTAATAATCTGTCTCCAATTATGAAAAAGATCTGGAAGTATTTATGCAAATACAAGTCACAATACTCTTTCCTTGTGGATCTCTACTGCTGGCCATGGAAGGGCTGCTAACCATTGCATTAGAATTCAGGGCATACAGTTGGTTTTAACACTAATGAATGCCAACCTTCTTTAATATTTTATGTGCATTTATAAGCTCTATTAATATACTGAAGAGCTGACTGTTACAACCAGAATTATGCTATCAATAAAATTTAGAGGAAGCATTTAACCAAAATCACCAAGGCAGCAAAGCAAATAGAGTATTCTGACTATCTTGATGGAAGGAGTTTTATTTACTGCTTATGATTATTTTTTTTAATTAATATAAGTCTGTATGGACGTACTAGTGCTCAAGTGTCACTATTTTATTGAAATTTTTAATAATGCCCAATTAATACTGGAAGCAACATCAAATAACAAGTCTTTGAAAGAGAAGAGCATTGTCAGCACATTCCTACATAATTTAAACAGTGGCATAGAAAAAGTAATCAGCTTGACAATGAGCTAACTCTTCTCAATCTTTCCTTTTATGCTGGTAATGAAATAATTAGTAAAATTCTTGGAAATCAATGCTAAATGTAGAATTTTTAAATCAGAAGTCATCCAAATGAGAAGAATTTGTGACTTGATAAACTTTCCTCAAGACATAGATGGTTAGAAGTTGGATACTGGTGAAAAGATGATATAGCTGAGTCCATCTTTAAAGTCTGAAGAAATATTTGACTCTATATGGACAGAAAAAGGCAGCATTGCCATGAGGGTTTAGGGGAACAACTTCACCATTTTCCTGGAATATTCAAGTGTTAAGTTTAGGAGAAGCCCTAACATACTGTAGTTGCAGTCTGGATGGCTGAATACAATCAATTCATATTAAATCTTTCCCCTTTTTCACCTTTAGGTGCTAGACTTCTAGATTGTTCATCTTGAGTTTATTCATCTAATTTAGGGCTAGACTTCTAGTTTGTTCAGCTCTCACTGCAAGCTTAATGTATGTATTAATAGATTGACTTTTTAATGCTATTTAGGGTCATAGTCAATCTATCATTTTCTCCCTGTGACATGATCATGATGCACCTCATATGCCAAGTATTCTTGCTTGGTGCACTTGGGATGCTCAGACACTTGCATGTTGTTTTAGGAAACATGGTTACACATGCAGGAGACTCTTACATTAAAGTAGGTTATACAAATTCTTCTTCTAAGTCACAATTGTGACAGCTGACATAAATCACTGGGGTGTTTTCTCTCCCATAAGCACACCTGACATGGCTCACATGGTTGGTAAGAACCTCCTGAGGAATCTCTCATTTTCAATCCACAATTTGAATAATTTGTGGCAGACTTCTACCTGAAATATCTCATTAGAGATCAGACTTGCTTTGCTGTTCTGGTCTTGCAAAAAGAGTGACTCTGAGGTTTTCCACACTTCCAAAACCTTGTCCTTTTCAACAAATCACCCTTGGTTTGTCATGGCTTATTGTCTTTCATTGAAACTGCAAATGAATACATTTCAGTGGTGAAAAGCAGCCTATTCTCCATCTCCTTGGAGCATTAAATAAGCCTAGCTCAGGTCCCCCCTGGTGCCTTTTTTACTGTTTTTACTGAACTCTGGCAAATTATCTATTCCTGCTGCTCAGAAAATCTCAAGTTGCATAACTCAAACAGTTTTCTGGCAGCTGTTCTGAGGTGATTTGGAACCATCTAATTTCTTTGGAGAAAAGCAGCTGTATATCTGCTCTATTCCTAAGTAGCATTTTCTTACTGAGGCTGTCAGAGGCAGGCAGTGTAAGCATTAAACACAATGGCACCATACCTGATGCTGACAGCTGTGCCTATCACTGCAGCCTTGGGTGACATCTGCACAATTGCCAGCTTGCCTAGCTCTCAATTAATCTACTGGGGAAGAGAGCCCATTTCTAGGGTACAAAACATCTAGGAATGGGCCCATTGTTCCCCGAGTGCACCAGAGCACTGTGCTGCTTACCTAGTCAACTGTTTGCATACCTGAGCATGAGAGATGTTTTTATGCCCTGGGTGCCCTGACAACATCCTCTCTGGTTTTGTGATCATGACTCTAAGTACCTCTGGGTAATAAGAAATGTCTCTCTTTTGCCCATTATGTCTCCCCATGCTCCCTTCCCTCAGCTACTGATTTGGATACAGTTAGAAGATGCCTTTATAGCAGAGCACAGCTCTGATATGGAAAGGGAAATAAGAATTCCATTAAAAAGAATATCTATACTTATATGATGACACTTGTTAGGGGCTTTTGACTGACATTAAGTACCAAATTTTTATTGATTGATTGATTTTTAAAAACCCAGCAGAACCAGGACATTCAATGTTACGTTTTAAAAAAACCATATCAGTTTTTTAGAAGAGCATAAAACCCCAAATTGAGCTGGTTTACTTCTTTTAAAAAGCATTTCTCTGTTGTTAATAATGTCATTTCATTAGAAAATGTATTTAAAAACCTTGCAAAACTTACTGGAATGAGGAAAAAATAATTTAATCTGGTTTAATAATCAGTTACTTGCATGGTTCTACTATTCAATGTAGCTACTTTTATGTTATACCTCTGTAGGTAATTTTTCTTTTCAAACCCTCACAAAAACCAGCAGAGATTTTGTTAGTGGCTGAAGAAGAATGGATAAAATATTCCAGCAGTGAAAAACAACTTAGTGATTTCTTTTCTAATTAGGTAGCTTGATATATCCTATATCAGTGCAGCACCTACACAGCAGATAAAGCACATCCTTATTTTCACTTATATTCATGTATTTTTTAAATGTTTAAAGATTAAGCCCTTTTAGCTCACATGGTTTGAGAATTCTTAAATTGGGACTATTATATTGCATGATTTTGTACATTCAGAAGTAAAGTTTAGATATTTTTAAAGGAAGATTGAGTTCAGGAGAAGTTGGGCTTTGGGACATGTAGCATTTCAACTTCTAAGTAAATGCCTATTCACACAGCTCAATAGAGCTATTTGATGCCAGGCTTGTGTAAACCTTCAAGTGAACTTTCAGTTGTACTCCTAGACTTGTTCTATATTGTTAAATATTTGGATTCTCTGCTTGTCTTTATGTTGTGTGACTTAACACTGTTCTTCAGTTAACTGCCAGCACTGTTAGACCAGAAGCAGTGATGTACTCCTTTCCTTGTGTGATCAGCAGATGACTGATGGGATCCAAGGTGCTTGAAAGGGAGAGGAAATGCAGTGTGCTCCAGAAGCCACCTGAAGTTTGTGTTAGGAGAAGCCAAAGTACAAGGCACACTGTGAAGCTTATCTGCCTTGTTAAATGATTGTAACCATTTAACAACAGCTCATGGGAGGTGATCCTGTCTCTCTGCTCAGCTCTGGTGAGGCCCCACCTGTAGTACTGTGCTCAGTTTTGAGCTCCTCAGTACAAGAGAGTCATGGAGTGTCTCTCCTCCATGAGCTCCTGAAGTGAGTCCAACAGAAAGCTACAAAAATGATGAGGGAGCTGGAGCATCTCCCTTCTGAGGAAAGGCTGAGGGAGCTGGGCTTAGTTAGCCTGGAGAAGGGGAAGCTGAGAGAGGATCTTATCAATGTATCTAAGTATCTCAAGGGAGGGTGTCAAGAGGATGGAACCAGCCTCTTCTTGATGGTACCAAGCAATAGGATGTGAGGAAATGGGCTCCAAGTGTAACACAGGAAATGCACATGTATCTGGAAGAAGGCTTGTATAGGAGCAAAGATTTAAATAGAAACACTGTGGATGTTCCAGCTCTCCCTTCCTCTGATTTGTTTCTCAGATGCCTTTCAGAACAGTGCTCATTTCCAACGAAGCTTTGTGTCCCTGTGCTGTCACTGAGGCTGGGAGCCAATGTGTTTAATGATATTACTTAATGGAACGTGGACGTTCCGTGCCTAGCTGCATTATCACAGCGTGTAAAAGCTTATCTTCACACAGCAGTAAGGGGAAAGCACACTGCTTCCCCATCACTCACAGTGCATCAGCCTGTCTAGTATCAATAACTGTCTGAACATCACCTGCAACCACTGGCAAGGTTGACACAAGCTCCATATAGGTCTCTGTGGGTCTTAAGGAATCCTCTCTGGGATCATGTATCTTTGCCAAGTCAGCAGATGTCACCAGCCCTTGAACCAGCTGCCCTCCTCCATCACCCATCACACTTTCCTCTTTTTAACCTCTTGGCTAACAGCCCTAAACTGGATGTTGTTGGTTGTTTTTTTTTTCCTTTGGTCTATTTACTATCTGGATTAAAAAGGGCAAACCTTTTTTTCCTAGGAACCAATGGGAGAAGAAATGAGTGAGAAGTTTCAAGGCTGTAAACACCTAACTGTGATAATGACTGGCTTAATTAGTGCTGAGCCAGGCTGCTGCTACCCAGCAGCAAAACAGACTACTAAAGGCTGAATTGAAGCAGGATAAATGTGCCTGTCTAATATTAAGTGTTGCTTTTTCATTCATTTTGCCTAATTTAGGCCAGTGCTTCATTTTCAGTAGAGTTCAGAGTGAAAAAAACCCCCACCTCTTTAACTGTGTAAATAGTCTACTTCTGTACTGACATATCCAGTTGTGGAGTTTGGTGGTCTGCCCACAGACATCCAGTTATCCTTCAGCACCTCAGATAATAATGTAGAACTTGAGATTCAAAACCTTGGTGATGTAGAATTTGCCAGCATGGTCTCCTTCTGCCTTGGAGCAATCTGCAGCAGTATCTGAAAAGAAAACCACTGCAAGTCAGCTTCCAGATCCCAACTCAGGTACTCAAACTGAGGCATGCTATATGCCACTGTGTTTGTAGTCATGATAGTCCTCATCAGGTCAATGATATCACTGCTTTTGGGGATGAACAAAAGTATGAGCTAACATATCATGTGGTGTTATGCTGAATGTTTGGGTAGGAAGCACTGGGCTACCTGTTTTCAAGTCTTTTCAAATAGTCTTGTGTAACATAGACCAGATACAATACCTCAATATAAACTTAAAACCTCTCTTGTCCTGAGCTTTCATTAAGGTCTCTTCAGCTGCTTTCCTGATATTCCAAAATGAGGAGGAAAACTGCTGCTTCATAAATTATTTTTTCTCTCACAGTGCAACAAGGAGTTGATTCAAAATTTCATTTGGCAGCATGCAAAAAAAAAAAAAATATGTCCAAAACAAATGTGGTGTTGTTTTTTGTTGCTCTGTATACCTAATTTACAAGACAGGAAACTGATTTGAATAACCAGTAGTATATAATTTAAATAACATTTGGCAAAAAACCTTGGAGTCAAGTTTCAGTAAGATATAAATTTAAATGAACAAGTCTCTTGGCCTTCTCCAATGGACCTGTAACAGAAATCTGCAGGCAGATTTGTAAATAGAGAAGCAACATTAGTCACCTCTGTAATGGAAAATGTCTAATATCATGCATACATTCATCAGGGTAATTACACTGCAAAAAGTTACCAGATGGCACAGAGGTTTATATAGGTTTGAAATGAATTAAGGTTGTTGGAGCCCAGAGAGAGGTTGTTAAAAGGCAATTCTGTACATAAACTGTGAAATCTAAAGAAGTAAGCAAAAAATACTCTTTGTTGAGGGAATAGTTAAAATAATTACAAGATAAGTAATGAAACTCTGAGGACCTGATTTTTTCCAAACATGAACATCAACAGAGTCTTGTTAACATGCTGGTTTCAGGATTATAGTCAAATAGCAGCTGGGAAATTACTGTCCCTTGCCTTAAAACATGCACAGATAGAGAACAGAAATAATCTGTCTAGTGATCAGCTCTATCTGCTAAACCAGATCTGCTCCACTGATGTCTGAAATCCTCAGAACAATTTTCATTGCTGAGGATAGTGATCAAATGGGGTTGCTTCACCTCTTTTACTGGTTACTAAGAGTCCTGTGCTGCACCTTTCTGAATGTAAAATAAATCCTTCACTAATGGCAGTGGAGGCAGTGGTAAGTTTTGCTAACTGATTTAGCAACAAGGGACCAGAAGAAGTTTGGTAGCAGGTGTGTGGCTTGTGTCCATATTGCTGCCAAACCAGGAGATCATTTCATTTAGCTTGGTGAAGGGTTGGTTTGGACCTGAAGGGCCAGCTGATGGAAAAAGCACATGAGGATGGAGCATAGCAATACCTATTAGTCTTTGAGGGAGGCTACAATGAAAGAGTTGTCTATCCTGGCCATTTTTAAGAAGGATAGTGATGAGACTTCTGTGTTGGCCTGGGAATCACTGCAGTGAAGTGGCACTCCTTCATTCACACATCTGTAAGAAGTCAATAAGAAGTCTGCAGGAAGTTGGACAAGAATTCAGGAAAAGCAGAGGAAATTCTTGGCAATGTTTTGTCAAAAGCATCTTGCAAATATCTACTTTATTGTCCCTAGGGAAGCCATCTCAGGCTAGAAAGATCTGTAGATTACTTAGAAACTATTCCAAAATCAGGAGTAAAATGGAGGAAGACATCTCAAGTTGATATGGATCACCAACTTTTCAACAGATTCTGATTCTAATTCCCTAGAAGAAGTATTCAGTGTTTGCATCTGTTGGCTGTGTTGGTCTAGACTTACTGCCAACTCGTATCACAGACTATCTGAAGATCTGGTAGTCATTAGCCTCTTTATTTTCAGAGCAGCAGCTGATGGTTTACCATAGATGTATTGATACAGTGCTGGAGTTTTTCTTTTAAATAGAATAGAAGGGTAGTTGTGTTAGGTGGCTGGAGAGAGTATGAACTGACAATTGGATAAAACAAGCTTTTTTCCCTAGATTCTTTTTTTAATGGCCTTCTGTATGTCTGGAGACAAAACACTCACTGCTGTGTCCCAGCCTTTTTTATCTGTTAAAATGAAGCTAATGATAGTGATATCCTGCATTAAACACCTTCAGCTCACTAATCCAAGCTGCTACTTAAGAGTTAAGTATTACTTATTACTGAATTCCCCACTTCTCCAATGATCCCCGTGCAGAATGTGAGGCTTGAGCACATGCTTCACTGACTTCCAAAATTGAAATAGACTGAAGCATATGTTTAACATCTGCCTTTAATTGGGGACCTATAGATGGAGAATAAGCCATGAAGCATTTGCAGGTCTTTGAATTTTGAGTTTGCTTCTTTCCAATGCACACCAAAACTCACATTTGCTCATCCTTAGGGGAATATTACAGAGCTCATGCTTCTGAACAGCCTTTCCAAGATGAGTGGTGTGCTCTGTCTGAAAGTTTTATTAGCCAAACCAGTTTCTGAATACATTTAACTGCTTACAGTTAAATTGCTCGTTTCCTTCCTTTCTCTGAACTAGAAAAATAGCCCTATATGGTTTATTATATTGTAGGGTTGTTTTTTTCAGATTGCATCCATATTATATTTATTAATTCTTTGTTGGATTTCAACTGTTGATGGAGGTAATTACTGCTTTGTCCTGGAAGCTTCTCTTTTAGATATGTGGTCATGACAACTGGCTCCATTTCATCTGGTCAGTCTCCTCTTCTACTGTAACATTTTACACCAGAGAATCATCTCTAGCATTAAATTAGGTCCTGAATTAGTCTGTTGTTTATTACTGGAATTAGTCTGTTGTTTATTACTGGAATTAGTCTGTTGTTTATTACTGCAGTTTCAGATTGTATATGAGATTGGTTTTGTCCTGCTAAAATGAGAATGGAGAATTTCAGCAGTTCACATTACCAAAAAACCCCAGAAATAGCAGACAACTTCAGTGTAACACAAAGCAGAAGTGAGCTGATGATCTTAGAGTTCTCTTCCAGCCTTAATGATTCTGTGGTTCTGTGCTTAATGATGCTATCAGGCTAGCTACTGTTGTGCTTCTAATACAGAGAGTATTCTGTAGCAATTACTCAGTGTTGTAGAAGCTGCTGTAGTCTGTGAATTAAATATTTGTTAAAATTGGATTGGTTTTGTAAAGGATAAAAGGAGGCAAGTTCTTCATAGCAGGGTACTGCTATTCCCCAGGCTCCAATGTATATTGAGGGAGGGTTATTTGGACTGTTTAATGAGTATTTTATAACTTTTAAGAGTGAGATGGTTAGTGATACAAATCTGCATGCTTGTACTAGATAAATGGAGGCCAAATCCTTACACAAGCTGTGTGGGATCAGCACTTTCATCTTGTTCCAGCACTTTGCTCTTCATGCTGTTGGATTTGATGATTTTAGAGGTCTCTTCCAACTCTATTGATTCTGTGATCCTGTTCATTATGGGCAGATAGTAAATGGAGGCTGAGTTTGCAGTAGCCACTTAAAGATAAAGCAGGAAAGAGATGTTCAGAGGCTTGGGTTTTGGTTTACCTGTTACATGTAGATTGACAGAAGTAATTAATTTTGGGGCTCCAGATGCAAATTTTTAAAGAGTTGTTTGAAACTGGGGGAACTCATTTTTAGACACAATCAGCATTTTTAAGGATTTTGTGCTGGTAATAGAGTATGCTTCAATATAGGAATTAAAATAAATCAAGATGAAATACCTGCATAATGGGTCTTGAGCACAGCAAGGTTTACAACAGGAGGCTAGAAATCATGTGTAATTTGAACTCAAATTCAACTAAATCAGCAAAGATTAGAAAGTAACTGTCATCTGTGCTTTGAGGAATGACTGACCTGCTTGCTGTGCTTGCCACCTTAAAAAACAGGAATTTACTGCTGCTTCTGAGAATTGTGAAAGCACTAATCTAATTGTTAAGTGGGTAGCAAAGTCCAGAGCATCATGCTGCTTCCTTAGTCAATGAAATTTTTTTGCAGGGTTGCTGTAGAGAAGCACACTACAGTAAAGCTTATTAAAGCTGCTGTAATGTAACAAAGAGATTAAATGCATTATCTTCAATGTGACAGCTACATTTTGTTCTCTAGGGAGTGTTTTGAAGCATTTATTCCCTGCCAGAAAAAAACCCCAAAACCAATCGGCCAAAAACCCAACCCATAATTTCTGGTCTGACTCATTGAAGTTTCACAGAAGAAATAATAGTGTAAAATTAGTGGACCTCCTCATGAATAATTCAGGATTTCTAATTTCATCCAAGGCCTGTCTTTACAAATTAAGTTAATGGTAAACTTAATGGTAAATACTGATTTGAATGAGATCATAGACTTTTTTTCTTCATGAAAAATTTAAATACTGGGACCAATTATAAAAATGAGATGAAAGAGACCTAAACTTCTTCAACTATTCATTGGATTTATAGTTCTGTTTAAATCCTTCAGTAAGTGACAAATGTGACCAAGGAAAATAGTATTGATTGTAGAGAATGGATTAAAAAAAAGAGTTGCCAGTAAGCAGTCCATATTCTGTGTGGTTATTGAAACTACTCAATAGCCTCATCTGGACTAAAGTTTATGCACTTAAATATGCTAGTTACAACTCTTAGAAGAAACTGGACTCTGTTGCTCTGTCATGAAACATGGTGTAGAGTGAAGATATGCAGGTACTGATGGTTCTCCAAACCAGATTATAACAGCTCCTTAGCACACCATCAATGAGCTGGGAATCAGTCAGAAGCCTGGAAAAACTGGGGGCTTGCAGCCATAAGCTTTAATCCTAAAGACCTGCTTCTGAGCTCCTGCTGGGATGAAAGAAGTGCTTTTCATCATTCCAAGGAAGTCCAGCTACCTGCAGGGCCAGAATAAATCATTCACTGCAAATGCAAGTTGAACAAGCTTCAACTTCTGGGGAGAGTCTTTGTTTTATTGAATAGATTATCATATTACATAGTTAAAAGTGTTTTTTTATGTGAAGAAAACAAAATGATCTAAAAATGTCTTTTTTACAAAAGGTTGCCATACCTGCTGCCTCCTCCTACATTCTGCAGCCCTTCCTAGGAGCTTCTTCAGCCCATAATCCTGTTGGAGATCAGAGGCCTGCTGAGTAAAAGCTAATCTTACAGAATGAAGGACACAGGCAGTAACTTCAGAGTCTCAAATATAAGAAACTAAAGTTCTCTGCCTGCTGATGTAGCTGATGCTTCACTGGAAAGGCATGAAAAGGATTTTGTTTGGTTTTTTTTCAGAATCCCTAAATATCCTAAATAAAGCCCTTTGCACTATTGCAGAAACACATGAGGGTTTTATAACATGAATCACAGCTGATGGGAAGAGTCTTAGTTAAATCTGATGGGATCACCATGTGCAGAGGAAAGGAAAATACTATTCTTAAGTTCCTGAACCTCCTGTTCAGATCTTAGGATGAATTGGGGCACCAGATATGTCATTTGAGTATCTCTGCCCCAAGACTGTTGTTTATCAGGCAAATAAGAACAACTTGCATTTAGAATATTTCCATGCTCTTTGCTACTGAGATCTCTTTCTGTAAGAAGGAGATTTTGCAAGGCTTGAAAATTTGCTTATACCATACACAGGATAATGTTTATGTCAGGATATGTAGTAAAAATATGTGATTTTAAGTGTGGGAGTAGTCTAGTGGGAAGCTGTTAAGATCACTTGTGCATTTAAGCCTGTATGTAAATGTGTAGAAGAAAAGCCTTAATTACTGGGTAGGTGTGTGCATAAATATTTATATACTCCTGTTAATGCACGTACAAGTCTAAGCTTTTATACAGATATAACTTACTATATATTTAATAATTAATGTTAAAACACAAGAGAGTAGTAGAAAACATTATATCTCTAAGTAGTCTGCAGAGCAAATGCACAAATAAACAACAAAAATCAGGTTTGGGGAACCTACTGGCAAAGAGTTGAATTCTTTTATGGGATCTCCTATATTCCGAGCTTGTTCATATGGCTTTGTCTTTTATGTTCTCTGAGCCCTGCACATGTTAGTACTCAGACCAGCAGTAAATTGAGCATCTGACAGCTCTTAAAATCTGTGTTCTGTTGCTTTCAGGTTGAATACCTTCTGAAATCAAGGCAAGAAAATGTACAATTTTCATACATTTAATACATTTCGAGAAGGAAAGGTCAAATGAAGTGGAACATCTCATTTTCAGTGATCTCTCTCGTGTGTGTGTGTGGTGGCAGATGAGAATTATGTTGCTCAGATGAAGCTGGGAGACTGCAAAGCTCTTGCAAGGGGTAGACAGGGCTGTGCCTCAGCAAGTGGAGGGGAAGGTACACAAGTGTCATGCAAATAGCACAAATACATTAACCCATGCACTTAACCTCCTGCTTGTAGATTCAATATGCTCCAGTTAATTACTTTGATGTTGAAGCAGAAGTTCTATTTTGCAACCACTAAAGTGTTGCAGTCCTGTTTCCTGTTGCTTGGGAAGTATCCATAAGGTTACAATAGAGAGATGGCTGTGTATGCATATATACACAGCCACATGTTCTTAAAGCATCTTCCTCTGGATGGCAATAACATCTAAAACATCTCCTTCCTAGCCTAATAGTTGGTGAAAAATGTATTAAGTAATCTGATATCTAGTGTAGGCATGGAATTGAATTGACTAAAAGTGAAGGTAACTGAAAGCTACTGTGTAATATTTTATCCAGGTTTTAGCAACAGAACTTGTTGCAACATTATAACATTTCTTATTTCTCTCAGATATTAAATACCTGAGTGGAGAGAATTAAACTAAAAACATTCAGGGGCAGAAGATTAGAGCTTTTTAAAAGTAAACAATTTTGATTGTCAGTGACTTCCTTAGTTTTTAATCTGAGGTTCAAACAGATGAATGTCCTCAAATTTGCTTTTGATTTTTCAGATTCCAAGTGAATTCTGTCTGTAAACAATTAAGATCCCTGTGCTGAGCTGAAGTTTTTGTGGTCAGGATAGGACCTCTTCTCAGATCTAAAAAGGTCTATTGCTTAACAGATTAGTGGATGGACAGCTGGAAATTTTACCAAGCTATCAAATTTTGCACGCTGGAAGTTGCAGTTGGATAGTTTACCCTTGTATAGTCAGGGAACCAGATCTTCTTAGGAGGGGAAATGCAGTTTTCCTGACAGACCCACTCCATCAAAGTACTAGTATCAACTTCTTTTATCTTCAGTGACTGTTGTGAGACCTCTGGCTCACCCCTTCTCTACCTGCACCAGCAAATCACTTCATACTGCTGAATAGATGTGACAGATGAAGTGAGAGGAAGAGACAAAAGTCCAGAAGTCTCAGGCTGAATCTTGACATTTGTAGCAAAGGTAATCTGAGTTGTGTATCTTGAAAAGGGAATTATTTTGCTTCCTTTGATACTTCTGCAAAGTTTCAGCAGGTGCCATACTTTTTAAAGTGTGAGAGTTGAATCATCTGATCTACTTTGTCTCACTGATAAAAGGCCAGAACCTGTCTGTTACCTCAATGGTGCTGTAGAAAGAGTGCAGAAGATGCCAAGTTGAGGTAATAGATGCTTAGTTTTGTCTTAACTGGGTTTTTCTGCTGCACTGATTCAGTATACACCAGCAGATAGCTTTGCCCCTTCTCTTTCACAAAGTGCTGTTCATGGGAGATGTTTTGAGCCACAATTTATATTTCATCATGAAAGGAATCTCTATCTGAACCTGTAGGGACCAATTTCTGCATGGGTGCTGGCCACTTTTTTTCCTTTTTAGACATTAAGTGCAAAGGTGCCACCATGTAGGTCCTAACATTTACATTCAAATCCTTGTTTTCCAGACTTTGTTTAGGGATCATAGGAAAAATCCAACGTGTAGGATACACTGGGGAGCATCCCACAGAGATATTATTCATGGGGAGTCTGCTCAGGTCTCTTAGTAATTAAAGTTTGGTTTTTTTTAATGCTTCATATTCCCAGTTTGTGGAAGGATTATTAGATTCCAGCAAGGAGAAAGAAAATGCAGGGACTTGGGCTGAGTATGGTTTTGCATCCTTGCCTTAACCCTTGTAGCCAGAGCATCTACAAACACTGAGCACTAAAAAGTGCTGTGCAGAACCCACCCAAGTGCTTTTGCTGAGGTCAGTCAAAGCTCATTAGGTTTTAGTGCTGCTGCAAGGGCTGCTGCAGCTGCTGAGCACCACGGAGCTTCTCTTGGAAGCAGTGCAGCTCTACAGCTCACAGAATTGTTTGGGCTGGAAGGGACCTCTGGAGCTCCTCTGCTCCATATCTGTCCTGATCAATCCTGGGAACTGAGCTTGCTTATCATGGCATCAGCCACTTCTCCTCCCCTTTGCAAATCTGCTTCCAGAGATTTTTTTTTCCTCCTTCTGTTCCCCACAGCACAGGCTGAGATATTCATGGCTCTCAGGCATACACAGATTTTCCTGAGCATCTTGCAGGCTAACAGCTCTTTGGTTCTACTAGCAAAAAATGGAAAAATTAACAACAAAATAGATAAGTGGATTTTGAAACTGAGCACACAATAGTGTCTTGTAAGCTTTTACAAGTCTAAGTCTTCATTCTTGTAGAAGGCTCAGGTGTATAAGCTGTGCATATGACTGCTGATAAAAAAGAAAATAAGGCAGTCCTAGAACTACCACTAGGGTTCATTAAAATCAGCTATAATGACTGAAGGCCACTATTTATGAAAATAGGTATTAGGAGTAGTGTGTGAAGTAACTACCTACAGTAAGCTTTACTTTAAAAATTTGAATCATGTAGTTGTTATTTGGTTAATGTTGAATTAAACTGAAATTTAAGATTGGTAAAGATACAAAGTAAAACCAAAAGAAAACGTGTCAAGGAAAATCAGTCTTAACCAGATAGTTGTAACACCATCAGAATCTCTTCCAAAGTTTGTTTTCATTCCTGTTTTTCAAATAAATGTGCTCTCTAGAAATGGATATCTGGGCTGAATTCTCCTTTGTATGATCCACTCTTCAGTGTGGACTAGGAACTCCAGTCCAGCAGATATAAAGCTGTTCAAACTGCCACTCCTGCAAATGGCCTTCTTGAAAGACTTGGAGCAACATACAGAAGATCCCATGGTCTAAATAGCTGGCTTCACCAGGATGGATTAAGCCCCTCATGAGTATTCTGACCTTGCTGCACAGCATTTTGTGGCTGCTTGTGGTTGTGAATGGAAGTATCAGGACTTCCCATATTGCTTGTAGCCACCAATGGGCTTTAAAGAAATTCATGCCAAGCAGCATAAAGATTTCATTCTAGGAAGTGAAAGCATTTGCTCCTCCTACTGAGACACTGAGGTCACTATCTAGTTGAGGTTTAGTCCATACCTTAGTTGCAGCCTAACCTGGTATGAAAGGCTTTGCACTGAAGCAAATGTATGTATTTTTCTGTGCTTCCTTTACCTATCTTTAAGCCGTTTATAAATTCTGAAGGGAGCTGCTCTTTGAAACAAAAGAAAATGCTTAAGAAATTGCACCAGGGGAGGTTTAGATTGGATAGTAGGAAAAATTTGTTTGTAGAAAGAGTTGTTAGGCATTGGCCCAGGCTGCCAAGGGAGGTGGTGGAGTTACCATCCCTGGAGGGGTTCAAAAATGGGCAGATGTGGCAGTTTGTGTGACATGGTTTAGTGGCATAGGGGTGAGAGGCTGAGGGTTGGACTTGATGATCTTAGAGGTCTCTTCCAACCATAATGATTCTGTGTGATTTCACTTGAGCTCAGAAGGCACAAAACATTGTGTGTAGCAGGATACTTGTGGAGTATGTAGCCCAAATGTGCAAGCCCAGTGTCTTCTCAGTAGATGCAACTGTGTTGTGCTGGAGTATTCTGTGGGACTCATACTCTTGTGGTTTGTTATCATGACTTGGACTTGATCTGTAACCTAATGTAGTTGATAGGAAAATATCTTAAGTATTATGGCTCAGGTTTTTTCATACTTTGTGTTAACAGTGAGTCTGATTTTAAGGTTATCAAAGGCTAGGCTCTATTAACACTTTTATTTTTCCTAGTAATGGATATTTTGTGAACAGGAAAGATCAAAACCACTCTATTTTATAGTCGTAGATTTTCATAGGACATTATTAATGGTAAGTGATTTTCAGAAGGTACAGACTTGAGTTATTATTCTGTCAAACCTTAAATGATTAAAATTTCTGAATCTCACAAATACAATCCCTGAAAATTTACTTTTCCTTCTTTCCCCTGAGCCCCTGACCCTCGTGTACAAGGCCTCATTTGAAACACATTACTTCTAAAACCAAAGCTCTTTTCAGCCCCAGGAGATGTAGATGATTGGAGAGTTACTAAGCACTTTAACACAATCACTCAGGCTGTAAGGAAGAAATATATTAATGGAAGGAGATCAGCAAGAATCAATAATTTGCTGGAAGACCTCAAGAGAGATGGAAAAGAAGTCCCTCTGGCTCTTGATTTTGGAATTGGCATTAAGATATGCTGGGTGCTCATGATCCTCATGGGATTTGCCTTTTGTTATTAACAGTGGATAGGATGGTTTGTTTGGAAAAGGTACACGTGACAAGGATGGAGGGAAAAACACCAAGATTTCATTCTTGACATGATTTGAGAAAGCCCCTGAGTAGATGACATGTTTGAAATAAGTTCAATTACATGCATGAGAATGCTTGAAGTGAGCAAAACCTAAGAGCTGTAGTTGCCTATTCTGGGACCATGACCTTTGGGTGACTTACCCAAAATAATGTGATGCCTCCTCCTCCTCCCAATACAATCATCTGTTGGATCTAATAATGGCTCAGAGAGTGTAATTTGGAGTTTTCTGAGAGTGTATTTCCCATTACTTCCACAGCTGTAGAGATAATCTGATAACAGAGAAATTGAGCTGAATTTTCTGATCTGGGCCACAGTGCAAACCTAGAGTGTCTTGTCTGTGCTTTAGTGTATTCATGCACATGCCCATAAATATGTGTGTACATGTACCTGTGGCATCACACACACAGTTGTGTTTTTTAAGGTAGCAAGGGACTGTACTTAGCCCCAGAAAGACCATTCTGGCACAAAGAGATTACAGAACCACTGCACTAATTTTCCTGTTCCTGGATTGAATATTTTATATTTACATCTCTATTATATGTGGCTGCATATGTGATAAGCAATTATTTACTGTATTGCTACAATGTGGTTGGAAAAAGGACTTACTCCCATTTTACAGGTAAGGAAGTGAGAAACAGAAATATTCAGGACTCCTGAAATCATTTTGAAGTCTATGACAGTACCAAAAAATCAGAATTACTAAGCATCATCTCAGTTTTTAACCAGATAATCCTTTCTATCTGTGAAAAGTTCTATATTCCCTCTGTCTGCAAATCCTCTACTAACACATTAGAAGGATGCTATGGTCTCTTCACACTGTCAGGAAGAGTGACAGAAAAAGTTATGGAGTTTGGTCTAATCTACCTTTATTTTGAAATTGTTGAACTATCCAGGATGAATTAGTTTTTACCTCCTTTCTAATGCTTCTGTCAGATATGACTATAGATTACTTATTCCACTGGAGAGGACTCCTTAATGGCATGTCTGTACTGGAGGAATTGCTTCCATGAATATATACACACTCATTTATGTACTTAGTTATTTAATATTCTCTTCTGACCTGTTTCTTAGATTTTACCTGACTTGGCATGACCTCATTGTTCCAAAGTGCAAAATAGTCACCAACAAAATAGGAGTTAGCATAACTGATGTACACAGAACTCATCTAAAGGTATTCAAATGTCTAGAAGATCATGCCACATGACTGTGAAGTGTGCATTTAGGGTGACTTAGCTCCATAATACAGTGCAATCAGATGGGATACAGAAGGAGGCTGCCCCAAACCTGCTATAGTAACCTGTGTGTCATGACAGCTCAAACCAGAGCCTTTTGAGGTAGAAAGAACAGGTAGTTAGCTGGGCTTTGCCCAGGAAAATAGTATCAAACTCACTTCTTACTGAAATTTGCTGCACAAACTCTGGTTAAAATAATAGGTTAGAATAATACTGCAGAAAATTTCTAGTGGAAAACAGATGTTGTTTTTGTAATGCTCAAACACTTCAAGGCAGTAATAGACTAGATTGGTAACTGCAAGATTGCAGAGATTATACATTATATTGTAGGAATATAGTTATGTAACACTCTGTAGCAGCCAAATTGGGTCCATAGTAAGTAGAAACAGAGATCCCATTGATGAATAGCTTCAGTATCCCCTTTGGGCTAAGCCTTTTACCTCTCAGCCTTAGTAAGCAGACTTCTTGTGTATTCACCCAAATCCACTGCTCTTGACTCTAACCTCTATTTTATTTATTTATTGCTATATGGAGAGGGTTATTTTTGGAAAGCAGAGCATAACTAGTGCTGCATCTTTATACCCTGCTGTTATTTTCTCTCATAGAAAAATATTCAGCTCTATTTTTGCCTCTCTCTGTGGTCTCCTCTGCTCCAGCTGTGTTGTTTTAACACCTAATATCACTTTGCATTACATTCGCTTACAAATCAGTGTGCATCCTGATGACCTACATTAAACCTAATGACCCTTCTTGTAGCCAGGGAAAATCAAATCAATACAAGGACATGGAGGAAGCACAAATTCCATTTCAGACTTGAATATAATAAATAGAAACAGGTGTGTCACAGAGGTTACTGAGTCGGAGTTAAACCTCCTGAGCAGAAACCTGGGAGCTCCAAACTGAGTCTTGCAACAATTTGATTCCTAAGGAAGTGGAAAGAAATCAATAGAAAGTTAGTCATCCATTTTCAGAGGCCCTTCTTTGTTTTAGTTTCTATTTTCCTGGCCAAGTTTCTGTCACTATTAGGCATATCAGTGGATTAAACTGGCATTGGTCTCTAAACATAAATAAGTGTTGTTCTTGGTCTTGTACCTTTGAAAGGTTTTGCTTATGCTATACAAGATAGTCACTCTGGTGTTCAGACAAATAATCCATTTTCTAATGTAATTGATGCTTTAGCAGGAAAGGTTTTTATATTTTGTGCATATATATTCCCTCTCCTCCTTATTACACTGTACACACACACGTGCCCATACACACAATCCTCTGTGTATTACAAGAAGCAATGATAGACTGTGATCTCAAGATCTTAGAAGTTTTATCACTGCATTTCTTTTGGCTGGCAAACATATGCAATAATGCTTTATGGATGTTAACAAGGCAGAGATACACTAATTGGGAGAAAAAAAATCTCTGTAGAGTACAAGAGCACTTTTGGCAGCAGAAAGGATGAAATTACGTGCAGATCAGCTAAGCTGTGGTAACCAGGATGTTGATGGAGCACGCTGTGGTGCAAAATCAATGCTTTATTGCCTTCCATGTGCTGAGGTGTTGGATCAAGAGCAAGGGAAAGAGCCACTGGATGTGCTGCTTCACTCCATTTTCTGACCCAGCTCTCCCCACTTCAGCTCCATGGCTGGTTTCTGTTGCATTAGAGCATGCAAAAAGATACTCGTAGCAGCAAGGATACAGAGTTTGCAGCTAGCTATATGCAGGCTCTTTTCCCTTTTTTTCTGGGGGCAATGAGGCTGCCTTGAAAGTTGCTGCAATCTTCTTTTCTCTCTGGGACTGTTAATCCTCTGAGTCCTCTTGTGCTGGCAGCCTTGTGCAACCTCAATAGCTCTGCCTGTGCAACTGAATTTCTCTGAGCTGAGTCTCCTCAGTTTTGCCATTGACACTGTCAGCTTTGGAATAACTTGTAAAAAACAAAACAAAACAAAAAACCCCCAAAATTTGCTTTTCAGCTTCCCTACTCTTCTTAACCTGAGATTTAATTACTTGCTATGCTTCTTTTAGTGTAAACATTGAAGTATCTGTGAATGGAAAGAAGGAGCTTTGAGCACAAACACTACATACCAGCAAGGCAAAGAGCACCTCAAGCCCAAGTAAAGGATGAATTTCATGCTGCTGTTGCTGTTTGTGCTTTCCAGACTTTACTAGCTGAGGTCAATTTTCCATTGTAAATCCAGTTTTTAATATCTCTGAAAAATAACATAGTCCATACCAAAAGAAGGAAAGCACTGATGGTAGATTTAGGGATTGGGTAGAGGGTTTTGCCCCTTTGTATATTTGGCTTTGGTTTGATTGATTTTGCTTTTTGGTTTAATGACAAGGTGAAGAGGAATACTATTCTAATGTTTTAGGGAATAATTTTTTTAGTTGAAGTTTTAAATTTCAAGATTAAGCCCTGACCTTCTGGAGTCAGTGTCAATGTGATATTTAAAAAAAAACCAAACCAAAACAAAACCAACAACCAAACATCTATTTATTTCTTTTTGAAGAAGCTTTATTCTTCATACACCTAAAACAGCACAGGCTGATGATGCCATAATTATTTTAATTGCTGAGAATATAATCTTGTTGTTCACTAGTTGGAGCCTTTGGTTACAACCTAGCTTCATAATAGGAAGGACTATATTTTTCTGACATAAGAGACAGTCTGATTTTGGCTTCAAGTGAGCATTTAATGTTAAACTGTAAATATTTAATATGTGAAAAGCTAAATGGTAGCAGTAATTGAAAAATGTGGCTGTGAGACTTTGCTGTGCAGTGTAACTGCAGCGGGCTGGAACTCTTAGTTTATGTTGTACTAGAACAATATTTTGTACTGTTCTTGCTAGTGCTTTGCTCTGTACATCAGTAAATCTTAATACTAAGAGAGATATTTCCCAGAGCTCTTCTGAACCTTTTTCTTTAATAGACTATAGTGTTTCTTCAAGCCTTTGGATGGGCTGTGATCTGTGCTTCTCCCCAGCAGTGGCACATCAGTTCCTGCTGAAAAGTAACTGTCAGCAGTAAAGTAATTCTCCTCTGATTTTCATTCTTTTTTTTTTTTTTTACATAAAAAACCCAAACAAGACTCAGAAATCATAACTCTAGGAATCTAGAGAAGGCATTTACTCTGTTTGCAGAGGGTTCTAGCAATTGTGTAGCATTAACATGAACACTGTTAAACATTAACAGTCTTAAACAGTCTCTTGTGTACATTTTTCTTAAGCTTCTCTCTAAGTTGTTGTGGTGATGTGTCAGAATGTCTTGACATTTGGGAGGCTGCTGAAGAATGATGGATTTTTACCACTGTCTTATTCTTTTAAGTAGCATAAAAAGCTGCATCTCCATTTAAACATCAGGCAAACTGAGACTGACTTAGGCAGCTGAGCTGCAGTGCTTTTAGAAACTGTACCCTTGTGGCCTTCAACATCTTGCACATGCACAAGAAAATTGTTGATAAATTGTGGTCTTTGAAATATGTTTGCATTTCATATAAGATAAAAATAGGTATCCATGGTAATTTTCCAGAGAAAATAGGTATTTCTGATGGAGAAGCATAAAACTGAGGTTGATAGAATTCTAGTCTCTGAATTTTAAGCTCCTCTTTATGCTCATGTTATGCCATTCTGAGCTAATATCACTTGGAAAAGCACTGGGTTTTGTGAGGCAGACAAGTGAAAAATAAAACAAACCTTTGAACTGTAGAGGGAAATATGAAGAGCTTTTGATATAGCTCAGTGTGATATCTTCTAATAACTTTTTCAGACTAGGATGTCCCAGTACTTGAGATCTACAAAAATATGGATTATTTCAGTTTGATTTTTTTTTTCCCCACCAAACTAAAGCTTTTGGGAATTCATAAACATTGTAGTTTTGTGTGTGTGTCTGTAGAAATCAATCCAGAAACGCAACTTTGAGGGGAAAAAAGATACTTATGGTGTGTGTGTGTGGGGGGGAAGAAGTAATTCTACTCCTTGTTTTGTTTTCTTATTGCTTTAAAAATCTAAACAAGGTCATGGAAACTTTACCATAGGTTCCATATCTAGACACTTCTGTACAGATTTGGATCTGAAAAAGCACCCATTGGGTGAAATCTTGCCTCATCTAGTATCTGACAGCAATTTTTCCATTGATTTCAATGGAGCTTTGTGTTGATTTTTATTCTTTTTCCTGGATATATTTGTTAGTCTGTACCAATGTAGGAGTGAGTAGTAGGACTGTCATAAATCTTTCTCCTAAAACTTTGACAGATACTGAAGTATGACTCATTTTTTTTCAACTTAATCTTTTTTTCCACTGCTTTTTTCTCTCTAATTTTTCTTTTTTCATTTCAAACTTTCAGACACATAGGTTGAGTTACTTAGTGGGCAGAATATCTTTCTGTAATTGTATCTTCCAAAGCCTATTTCTCAGCAAAATGCTCTTCTCTATTTCAGTGTTTCCTTGCTGACTCCATTGCACAATGCCAGGCACTGATGGACTTCACAAGCTCACTCTAGTTTTGTTGCTCTACAAGTCTGTGCCCTGTTAGATGCATGACTCAAGAGGAAACTGGGCAGGATAGTTAGGATGTTATTGGTTAAGCAACACATTTGTAAGAAATGAATGAACCCTTGATTGACTAATAAACTGCTATTAGTATTGATACAGACCTATATTTGGATAAAGAAATATTATAAATTACCTATATGAGCACTATTAACTTGCCCTTCTAGTTCCTTTCCTCCTGCACTGAATATGAAAGTACAAGTCTATTCCTCCTAGCAGATATGTGTCCTCATACTTCTAACTGTCTAACTTTTCCTCATGGGCCTCATTTCTCTTATACAAATACCCAAACTCAATGTTTTTGGTGCTGACTTAGGCAGGCAAGCAAAGCAGCAGCTACAGCTATCCAAATGAAGGGGACTTTGTGTCTTAAGTCTCCTTTGTCCCTCTGTGGTTTGCAGTAGATGTATTTCATCTGTTATTTGCTCTTTGGATATCCTCTTCCTTTTAGCCTCAGCTCCTCTACCTAGTTTCACTTAAGCTCTTGCAGTGTCTTGCCTTGTCCACACAAAGCTTGTAAACCAGAGCAACAGCATAAACTATTTTGTGCTCGCACACTTGGCAGAGTTTTTGTCCACACTCCTGGTCCCATCAGGAACCTTCATTACCTCAAAGGTCTGCAGTTTCTGGAGCACCTTGTTCTCTCAAGGTTCTCAGTTTGATATCTTTTAAGAACTGTAGTTATTAACTGGTTTCAAATCAACTAACCTTTTACCTCATGTTAGATGCTAATAAGAATTGCTGTTGTCATCATCATCACTGGTGCCCTTTAAAAAGGACTGAACAATTGTATGTTTTCCTTATCCTTGTCATATAGCACCAGCTAAAAATCCATATTGTTAATCAAGAGTGAGCATATTAAGATCTCTAGGTAACTTCTCCTATCTCTATGGATCTGAGTGCATTCTTGTCATTAATATTGATAGAAGTTAGGAGCTTTAGCTCAAGGACAGAAGAACCAATAGAAAATTAAATATTCATAAAAGGGACACCATAATTAGCAATCCAAGGAGGATGTTATTAAAAATTGGTGACTGTTTAATCCCTCCTTTGGATAGAATGGAAATCCTTTCATTGTTTTGGGCTGGTTTCACTGGGAGAAATGGTTATAGAGAGGGAATTCTTCAAAAGTTCCATTTACCTCCAGTCTGTAGCTCTCATAATAATTAGTTTTTTCCTTCATCCATCAGGTTCCCAGGACATGTATGAAATGGGATTGCTGCAAAGATTTCTTTGCCCTTAATCTACTTGTTTGGTTTTTACTAAGGGAGAAGTTCTGATGCCTGGGATTTAAAAAAAAAAAATTAAAAAATGGGATTTTGAGACTGACAATCTACACTAGAGTGTTAAGTGTTTTGAAGACAAGTATGGAGGTATTAGATTGTTTGTGATTGATGTGCAGCACATATCAAATCCATGGCATCCTCATATTTTAGACTGAGGGGATTTTAGCAGGCTGTAATGCAGCTGAAGCACATTCTATGGGTTTATGTAAGTTTTATTAGGTACACTTGTAATAGCTGAAGCTTGTACAAATTATTTTCAGTCAAGTCGTCTTTGTGAACAAGATCATCTAATACTTGATCTTTTCCATTTTGATCAGTATCAACATGTCAGCTTTGATCTGCTTCTTCCACGCTTGCTGTCAGGGCACTGCATGGGCACTGTGTGTGGTATCCATGGAATTTCCTCCCTGGTCCTTTTAAACCCAATTTCTGGCTGATTTGGGTGAGATCAGCTGTTTGGAACAAGTAGGCGAGTTCATTGAGAGTCCCTGCTAATTTTGCTTGCAGGAGGTGGTGAAACAACAGCAAGTAATCTCCTCAGCTTCCTCTTTGCTCTCTTCAGTCTAACTGACATGAATGGTAAGCATGTCATTTAAACTTTGGCAACCTGGAAATTATTCACCAGATAAAATGCCACATTTACAGCAATATCCCTGAAAGATAATCATACCATCACAGAACAAGAGGAGAATGGGGAAATTCATTATAGCACAAACCACTCAAATGCTAGAACAAATTGGAGTTCTCATTTCTGTAACTTGGTTACACCTGCAGGTTTTCTTTCACTATTGTTCTGCCATGTGAACATTAAGAAAAACCCACCAAAGCACTCTGTAACTCATGTCACTAAAAGTATGTGTAGGCTTAAGTCCCATGGATGGATTGAGAAAGATCAGGTTTTCTTTGATCTGACTCTACAGATAAGAACTATTTAATCTAGAATCAGAGAATCATTATGATTGGAAATGAACTCTGAGATCACTGAGTCCAATCATACACCCAACAGTCCCATGCTCACCACTAAACCATGTGCCCAAGCACCACAGCTACACATTTTCTGAACACTTCCAGGCATGATGATTCCACCACCTCCCTGGTAGCCTGTGCCAATGCCTGATAACCCTCTTGGTAAGGAAATTGTTCCTAATATCTAATCTGAACCTTCCCTAGTGCAACTTGAAGCCATTTCTTCTCATCTTGTTGCTTGCTACCTGGGAGGACAGACAAAGCCTGCCTTACTACCACCTCCTTTCAAGTAGTTGTAGAGAGCAAGAAGGTCTCCCCTGAACCTTCTCCTCTCCAAACTAAACAACCCCAATTCCCTTAGCTGCTCCTCATAACACTTGTGTTCTAGGCCCTTCAACAGCTTTGTTGCCCTTCTTTGGACAACCTCTAACAGCTCAATGTCATTCCTGAAGTGAGGGGCTCAAAACTGAGCACAATACTTGAGGTGTAGCTTCACCAGTTCCAAGTCCAGGGGGAGAAAGTGTAGGCCAGAGTTTGAATTTTGGACTCTAGTGAAAGCACCTTGTTATAGATAGAGACCTATAATACAAACGATGAGATTTGTATGATTGAAATAGGAGTAGGAAGATAAGGCTGTGGTAGCACCAGAAGATTCAATGAATAGAAGGATAAATAAGGCAAGGTTTGATGGCACCTGGAGCAGCAAGATCACAGCACTGTTACATAAAGGCTTTCCAGATCTTTAGACTGAGAAGACAAAGGACAGAGTTAAATAATGGGCAGATAGAAGCTGTTGGGAAGGTAAAGAACAGGACTGCAACCAACAGACACTCAAAAAGACAAAAGACAGAGTAAATAACTGACATTGTCATATTCCCTTAGGGGTAGGACAGAATGGAGAGTCTAAAAGGTATGTCAAGCACAAACATATTCTCTCTCTGTAAGAACAGTCCTGCACATATGAAACGTTAATAGCTGAGGTCTGTTTTAAAAGCTTTATGACAGTACAAGTTGTAGTGGACAGAATACTTCAAGGCATGTTCTTCTGTGCTTGCCAGTGTGTGGGGGTGAGAACATGACTGCAAGTGATTTGATTAAATTTTTCATTTAATTCATTATTAAGTATGATCATCTCCCTCTCTTCTAGAGGCCTTCCTGCAGTCACTTAGCCTCCTTGTCACAATATGGCTATGATATTGCAAGTAAATATTATAGCCTCAAAAACTGCCCTGGCTGATTCATAAATAAGTACAAATTCTGCTTGATTTTGGGGGAATCAGTATAGCATAGAGAGATGAAATATGTCTGAGGCAGATGTATGGCTGACTTCTCTGTAATGTCTGTAGTTCTATTACAATTACAGTTAAAAGGTGTAAAAGTGTCCAAAGTTGGATATTTCTCTGAAGAAGAGCAAAACACTGTTTTTCCTCCTCCTTCCCCTTTTTATTCACTTGTGCTCTTTGTTGAGTATCTCTAATTACAATGACTTTGAAAAGTCTACTCATATATCTCATCTTTTGGCTTGTAGAGTTTTCTCCTTTTTAGATGCGTAAGAGCTCTTGCTGCAAAATTTACTACATACAGAGTTGGGCTTTGCTCCTTGATTATAGTTCTCCTGTTCCATGATAATTACAGGCTATGATTACAGATATAAAATTAATTACAACGTTTCTCTTACACTGTTTTATACAATGATGCTGTTATTTACATGACACTGTAAAAATACTTGGAAGTATAGCTGTAGAAAATACAAGAAAACTTCCCTTCTCCTAGAGTCTTTGCCTGGGATTTAGTTAACATTTGAAGAGTGAAGATGTTTGAGGAAACAAGAATAAGAATATAGGAGACAAAATATGATTCATTCTAGCTCCTGACCAGAGCCATGGCACACTGCTTTTGGTTTTGTGTATAGATCAGAGGTTTTGAGAATCATAGAATCATTAAGGTTGGAGGAGACCTCCAGGATCATCAAGTCCAACCTATCACCCCCATGCCACTAAATCATATCACAAACTGCCACATCTACATATTTTGAACACCTCCAGGAACAAGTGACTTCACCACCTTCCTGGGCAGCCAACACCCAACAACTCTTCCAGTAAAGAAATGTTTCCTAACATCCAATCTAAACCTCCCCTGGTGCAACTTGAGGCCAGTTCCTAATGATGATGATGATACTACAAGTATGTTCTGTGTTAGTACAACACATGCACATGTGTGTACACTGCCTCTGTTTCTTTTCTCCCTATGTTTAGTCATTAACTGTTCTTTGCTGTTTAAGCATGATGATGAACATAGCATCCCTACATTTAGCATTTTATTTATGTTTCAAGATTTGATTGAGGTTTTTTCCTTTATGTAATGTTTTCTTATTTGTGTGGGGTTTTTTTAAGTTAGCTGTCATTGGAATCAATGAGAGAACTTCTACTCATGTGAATGGCACTTAGTGTCAAAACAAAATTTGTTAGCATCTATTTTACCTTGCAATGAAACTTGCAATGGTATATTAGCTGCATAACCAAGAACATTATGAAAATTAACTCCTCCACCTGCTCAGTACTTAATAATATTCACTCTTGCATAAAAATATCTGGCTCATTCCAAGTAGTTTCACCACAACGTGTAAAGATCTATTCCAAGGAGGCTTGGTAGACAAAGTTTAATCATTTTAACTTTTCTTTAGGGGACAGAAACAGCCTTAACTGAGGTTGCAGTCATGTTTTGTAAAGGTCCAGGCTGCCAACCCACTTAATGGATTTCAATATTTTTCTGATACCATGACATGGCATTACAGCCTAGTTTGCTTGTGGTGCTAAATTTTAGGCAGCTGAGATCTGAATCCTTTCAGATGGTGACTCTGAAAATCTGTTCATAAAGCAAACACCAGCTCAGCCTTACATGTTGCCCTGCTGCTAGCAAAAAAACAATAGCATTTTGAGGTTAAAGAATCTTTTCTCTAAGTGAGATGTCAGGAGGCAGATATTAAGTATACCAGAGTCTTTACAAATCTTTTGTACTTTTTAATCCCAAACCACAGTTACTTGCAGAACACTGGAGATTACACAGCAATTCTAAACACATCTAATCCTTAGAACCACTGAAGCTGGTGGCACATCACAAGCATTCTCAATAAAGCTGCAGAACTTCTGTCTGGTTTTGCTTTGCCAGAGTGTGCAAGCTGATCTCAGCCTGGAAAGGCAATGGTATGTCTGTAAGGAGTGAGTGAGCAATGAGGAGAACTGAAGGAGCACATGATGAGAGAGAGATGCTTTTGAACCATATCTCTACACAGTCTTGAGGTCAGATTAGGCTCCTATGTATGTGTAGGATAAGAAAGCAAAGCTGTATTACTGTGCCTGGCTTAGTGTATCTGAGTTGAGCAGAGTGCAAACAGATTTTACACCTCAGCAGCCTCCTATGTAGTCTGTGGACAGGCCAAGATGTATGGTGTCAGGAACCCATTTAGCACGGATGCTGCCAGGCACAGGGTCTTGCTTTGTGATAGAACACTTCTCCTCAGGAAGATTTCTTTAGGGGACAGAAACAGCCTTAACTGAGGTTGCAGTCATGTTTTGTAAAGGTCCAGGCTGCAGTTTCCCCTTGACTGCATTTTTTTGCAATGATAACGTTATCATTTTATTCTTAAGGTGAAATGCATCCTGTGTAAATATCCAGGGCTACAGAAATGATCTGAACATCTCTCTTATGGGGAAAGGCTGAGGGAGCTGAGGCTGTTCAGCCTGGACAAGAGAAGACTGAGAGGGGATCTCAGCAATGCTTATAAACTCTTAATTGGTGGTGTCAGGAGGCTGGGGCCAGTCATTTCAGTGGCGCCCAGTGATAGGACAGGAGGTAACTGACACAAACTTGAACACAGGAAGTTCCATCTAAACAGAAGGAGGAACTTCTTTCCTTTGAGGGTGGTGGAGCACTAGAACAGGCTGCCCAGAGAGGTTGTGGAGTCTCTGTCTCTGGAGACATTCAAAACCCACCCAGACATCATCCTGTGCAACTTGCTCTAGGTCAACCTGCTCTAACAGGGGAGTTGGACTAGATGATCTCCAGAGGTCCCTTCCAACCCCTAGCATTCTGTGATTCTGCAGTCCTTATCTTGCATTGCTGATGCCTGCTCCTTTGTTTATGGAGTTGCGTGTGCTGTGCTGTAGGAAGGATGATTTCTTTTCATTCTTCCACATGAAAACCTGTTATTAGAGTCCCCCCTTCATTTTTCAAAGTGTTCTTCAGTCTCTGCTGGTTGGTATGTATTTTCTTTTTCAGCTCTAGTAGCTGTAGAAGCATCTTGCATCTCCTTTTTGTTGTTACTTGGGAGAGCTTCTGTTAACTATTTTTATCTGCATGCAGCTTTTAGCTTTCAGTGAACTTATGCAGAGACCTGTGCTCCCTTTCCACCAAGACTTTGGAATGCTGCTCAGCAGCAGGCTTGGACCTTGGTGCTTTTACTATGTGAGCCAGAGAGATCCCTGGGTCTATTAATGTTAATTCATATCTCCCAACACTGCAGTTGATCCTCTTACTAGCAGTGGCAGTAATATGAATGAAAAGAAAGAAATCAATACCATGGAGCTCATCTCTTCACATCATGACCTAAATCACACTTAGAGCAACTTCAGTGCTTTTGCTCAGAATATATTGAGATTTCATTCCAGAATCTTTTGTTATAATTAAAACTGTTTCTTTTATTCCCAATGTTAGTAAGAGCTTGGTAGCCTATAGCGTAGAAATGAACTTTAACCTGTATTGAGGGTTTTTGCAATGCCTTATTAGTCTACTTTCTATGTCCATTGATAAGTGTAGATGGAGCCTGCAGCCTTTGTCTCACAGGGGCCTGGTCCAATACCAGATGCAGCAAAAAATGACCTCCAGTTGAGAAAAGCAACCAGGGAAATTTGCTTCTGTGCTCAGCATGAGGATGAGTTTTCATGTGTGGTTCATAAACAAAAGGGCATAACATCCTAATGAGAACAGGAAAGGAATATTGGCCTCTGGTATCACCTGTACTATATGCATTTTAGGAAGCTGGAAAATTAATATATGCTAGAGAATTTTTCAATTTCCAGCAGTGGCATCCCCTAATTAAAGAACTGAGCAAAATAACTTGGGGAAAGAAGGAGAGAACTACTTTCCTGAATGTTTTCTTGTCCTACATAAAGATTTGAAATAGTTTCAGGAGCTGAAAAATGAACATTTTTTCCATAACTGGAAAATATTTTCAGTATAGTTCATGGAATTTTATAAAAAAATTATGGGGCAAGTATAAATTCTACAGAATTTCCTTTCTTATTTCCCTGTTCTTCCCTTTTTTAGCCTTCATTCTTCCATGAAACTTGTAAAGAAAATTAAAATTTTGGGATATTTTAATATATCTTTCCTATAAGGATCATCTACTGCTTAAATCTATAACTAAATCTGTTACTTTATATGGAGACACAGAAACATGTTGTGCATGTACACACAGAGCATAAAATACCAGATAATATATTTCATGCTCCAGATGCTATTTGATTCAATAATCTGTTAATAATGTGTTGATTCAATAATTATGCAATAAGTCCTGGAAAAGAATAGTTAAGGAGTACAGTAAGGAGTCTAGTAATGAGCCACCAAAGGAATTATCATGATAACTTTTAGAAGTCATAAGGTTTTCTGAGACATTGTCCTTGGGTCTATTTTAGCAGTTTATTCTACCAAAGGAAATGTGTTTTCATGGTCCCAGTAAAACTCCCCCTCCCTTTTGTTTTGGTCAGTAAAACAGAAGATGGAAGAAAAGCTAAGCATGGCACAGGAGTGGACTCTGCACCATCTGCCAAAGCATAACTAGATTAGGAGAAGTAGTCCTCACAATTGGAGGGTTGTTGTAAGACATGTCCTTTGAATAGAATTAGTTTTTGCCTGAATTAAATTACGCACATGAAGAATGACTACAGGCAAGCCTCAAGACTAAAAAAGATTAATTATGGGCCTATTATTAGAAGCTTCTTTTGCATAATCCTATTAGTTTGATCATATGTTCATTTTTCCCCATATGTGTGGGAGCATATTTACTAATTTTATGTAATTGAATACAGTGCTGTTTGTTTGGGGTTTTCTTTGTTGCTTTAGTTTAGCTTTATTTGCCAACATCATTTCAGTCTCTTCTCCCTCTCCAAAGATGGATTTCCTTTAGATATTACACAGAATAGTTAATTGTGAGGAACAATTGACTCTACAGAGCATTAGACCTCTTCCCCCAGTAGTGACTCTCTCTGTTGGGACATTGGGAGTATGAAAAAGCCAACCAAATGTAAAAGGTTGATTTAGGTACTTTAAGATTTATCATTTCTGATAAATGAACAGTTATCACAATGTTGGTGATATGATTGACTTCTGCCTTCAAGTGAAAAGCACTTTATTTGGCTGATACAGTACATTTCCTAGAAATTATGTAGAGTTTCTGTTTGAAGAAACAAATTCTATTGAAGGTTGGATTTTAAGCTTTTTTGCTTTCTCAAGGCAAGATGATGAATCTGTTGGGTTTACTCTGTTCCTCCCATGGTTGGCATCCTCCAGCTGTCAGACTGCAGGTAGATTTTATGCACAACTCTCATTCAGGATGTTACAGCTCCTGGCAGGTTCATGTACCAGAGACAGGTGCTGGTGTGGGAAGAATACTAATGGCAACATTGAGGAGAAAAATTGGGAAAGTAATTGTTTTATATATTCAGTGCAGGAGATGGATGTGGACATAATGTGGAGATAATATGGATGTGACCTGGAAACCAAAAGAACCATCCATGTCCTGGGGTGTATCCACCAGTGCATTGTTAGCTGGCCAAGGGAAGTGACAGTCCCACTCTGCTCTGTGTTGATGTGGCCTCTCCCCAAATACTGTGTGCAGTTTGGGGCACTACAATATGAAAAGGATATAAATCTACTAAAGAGCATCCAGAGGAGGCCACAAAGATCATAAAGAGTCTAGAGGGGAAGCTGTATGACGAACAGCTAAAGTCACTTGGTTCATTGAGCCTGGAGAAGAGACCTCATCATGGTCTATAAGTTTCTCATGAGGGGAAGCAGAGGAGCAGGAGCTGATCTCTTCTCTCTGGTGACCAGTGACAGGAGCAGAGGGAATGGCATGAAGCTGTGTCAGGGGAGGTTTAGGTTGGATATTAGGAAAGGGTTCTTCACCCAGAAGGTGGTGGAGCACTGGCACAGGCTCCCCAGGCAAGGAGTCATGGTTCCAAGCCTGACAGAATTCAAGAAGCATCTGGACAAGGTCCTGAGGCACGTGGTGTGATTTTTGAGGTTGTCCTGTGCATAGACAGGACTTGGACTTGATGCTCCTTGTGGGTCCCTTCCAGCTCAGGACATTCTCTTAATGAACTGGACTGGTCATTTACTTCTTAGTGTATGGGAATTATCTGTTGTGGGCACTTAGAGCCAAGGCTTCAGAGGGGGAGGAAATCCAGTATTTTAATAATTGTATCTCAATTGTACAATAAAGAAGTAGAATTAAAATTGCACCAATCCAAATATTTTCTTCACTTTTGATGGCACTTTCTACCTTAATCTGGAATTATTTGAGTGTAAATACAGGCTCATATAAATTGGAAGCAAGGGCACAGTCAAGGGTTGAGAACACTCCATATGACAACTGAATCACACTGAAAAGAAGAGGACATGCACAGGTTGGGCTGGAGCTATGAGCAGCTGAAGAGTTGCTGCTTTATGTTTTGTGCAAAACCACAGGTGGCCCTTCAGAGGTAATTTGAAATTATTCCTCTGAAGATCTATCTGTGCAACAGCTCTTTCATACTTAATATCTCCAGCTTCCCCAATCCCAGTCTGCAGTTCTTCCTTGAAACTCTCATTCCTGGTTTTGGTGTAAAATTCTCCCCTCCAGAAGAGTCATGGTCCCTGCTCTGTAGCAGGATTACTTTATTCTGGTGCTATTTCTTATCTTGGGGTTGAAGTAGAGAATAGGATGCAGAAAATAGCTCTGTGAAATACCTTTTTTTTCCCCTCTCCTTACCCTTCCTTTCCCCCCACAAATGGTTTGCCTTCCTGCTTTGACTTAATAGAATGTGCCTACTTGCAGATGAAAATAGCAAAAGATATAGCAGGATTAATCAAAATGTAATATATCTGTTTTCAAATGATTGTGTGTTTGCCAGATTTTTATGTCAGGCACAATAAAAGCCACAGGTCTCTAGCTCTTGAAATTTCAATGATTTCTTAGGCAGTAAAGTAATAACTGAATGTTGTTAGCTTTGGGGCAGTTGTTTCCCAACTGCACTCTGATATTAAAAAAGAACAAAGAAAAAGCATCTTGCTTATTATAATCTAAAAAATGTTTACAAAACTCACCTGGCTATCCATCAAACCAAAAAGCCTTCCTATTGTGTTGCTGGTGAAGAAAAACTGTTGGCTTATGTAAACAGGAGAACAACATCTATCCCTAGTCCCCAGCAGTAAAATTGAACAATTCCCAGCATGACCTCACTCCTGCCTTCTTAGCAGCCTTCTCAGCATATACAAGTCACTGCTGGAAGAATGCACAGCTTCTCACCTTTTTTTCAGAGTATAATTACAGGTATGTACTCTATAGTTTGGGTATATACTGTAGTTACAGGCAAGTACTGTTACATGATGCATTTTTAAGTCAAAGTGTAAATTTGCTAATGTTACCAATAGGAATGAGGAGGTATACAATGAAAAGTAAAAGGAATTGTACTTTCTCTTCAAGATTTTTTTTTTATTTTCTGGAAAGGACTTTGGGTTTCTTTTCCATTTTTTTGTTGTTGTTTTAGTTTGGATTTTTGTTGTTTAATTCTAAATGTTACTTGCTCTGATGCAAAGTAAGCTCAACCCAGCTCATGTTGACAATGGCATCAGCAGTTCCATACAGAAGTATGTGCCTGTATCTAGTTCATTAAACCAAAAATGTTGATGTTCCTTTAAGTTGTTGTCACCTGGTTGGTGTATTTCCTTCTCCAAAATGCTGTCTTTAAGGGAATATCAAATAAACCAGAGCATTATAGTGACCAAGAGGCCATGCCCTGCCTGGTTTTGGTGATGCAGCAGTAGCTGTCACACGGGCAGCTAAGAGAATAGCTGTTTTCAAACATCACCTACAACACAAATCCTATTTAAGAGGGTAGATTTCCCCAAGCAGTTGGAGTTTAGTGGGAATACATCTTTTGTCATTCCCATCTTGGTCTCTTGGCAGGGGTTCCTGCTGCCTAAAGAAGGAACATGACACGTGGTGTGAGTGAACAACTGTAGAATTAAAGGCTGCAGTGTAAAACAACATCCTACCCTTTCAGCTTCTTTGTCCTCTGTTTCTGTCTGTCTGTAGTCTTTTTTTCTGGTTAAGCCTGGGGTTAATTCTCTTCCTTTTGTCTTGGGAACAAAGAACTAGCCTGGGCTTTGCTCAAAGCACTTCAGGAAGACAGAGGCCAGTTGTCCTCACAACTCCTTGTGGACCAGCTGAGCCAATTCACTGCTGGAGGTCAGGTGATAGATTTCTCTTGGAGTTTAAACAAAAGATGCTGTGTTGTAGTTCCTGGACATGCAACACTATTTCTTTTCATTTTTGTATGCTGCTTGGGGTTTGCTTGTTTTTAGGGTTTGGGGTTTTCTTTTGCTTTGGAGCTTTGTGAGTATGAAAAGTAAGACTATTGCTTCAGGCAGTCCTTTAACATGGGATACTTATCTCAATAGATAAATCCTTCTCCAAGATTTGATGAGACAAAGTATAGAGCATCTCTGTAAGAGAAAGAACTAATTGCTTGCTTAATTTTGCTGTGCTTATTGACCTGAAGGAAGCATTAGTGCTTATCCTGAAGCATCTCTGGCTGTTGAGGCTTCAAAAGGATTTTCCTCTTCTCCAAGTCTTGCTATATATATAATATTTCATTGTAGTGGATGCCTTGATTTCTTTCCTGTCTGCCCAGTTAAAGCTCTGCACTGAGCATGTGCTGCCCTTCAGTTTGCTATTCTTTTTCGTTAAAGCAAAGAAATTATTTTTGTGTGCTGGCTTTTCAACTTATGCACCTATTCCCTACTGCATCTGGAAAGGAAATTTTAATACATGGAGCCATACCCAATTAGTATTAACTTCAGCTGAGTGAAGATGTGGCACAAGAACAGAAGGCATGATCCTTAAATGCATACCTGTGGTTTCACTCTGGCCCTGGATAAGTCACCCACAGCAGTTCTTGCCTGGCTGTCAGTGATTTTGTACACAGATCATAAATTATCTCTGGGTTGACTTTTAAAATAAGACAAAAACTGGTGAGAGGGGAGCAAAAGCAAAGACAAAAGCAATAAGTGCTCTCCTTGTCAGATCACAGCCTTGATCTCAGGGAGGGGTGCATGGCATGTGTGTGTGTACACAATGGGAGTCCTAGGTTCTGCATAGTTGTGCTAAATGTTGTGCTAAATAAGTATAGGATTATTGAACAACACCTAGTGGTGTGTACCTCTTATTTTTTTCCAATAAAGCATGTCCTCAAAATCACTATTGCTAGAGGTGCTGTGCCTTTAACAGCCAGGGTGGAATAGAGATATCTGTAACCCAGGTTGGTGCTAGCCTAATCCTGCTGGGACTGGAGAGCTCCCAGGCATCATTTAGGGATTTCTGGGAGTCTGTTTTAATTTAATTTAATTATGACTGTCTTGTTCACTTCTGCAGCAGCAGAAGAAATCTTTGCAGTACTGCAGTGCACATGTGCCTGAGTCTAATGTACCCTTGAAGGTTGTGATCCTACCTGAAAATTGTTCTCTTACAGTAATAAAAAACACCAAGGTATCAAATGATACCAAAATTCCTTGGGTTGTACTTTACCTTTCCCACCTCATTTGTGACTGTGTAACTCAAGCTGAAGTGACCAGGTGACTGAAGGGTTTGGCACTGGTCAGTTATCCTTTGTTCAATAACTAAAGTGAGCAAATGGCCTCAAGCTGCAGCAGGGGAGGCTCAGGTTGCTTATTAGGAAAAATTTGTTCCCAGAAAGAGTTGTTAGACATTGGCCCAGGCTGCCCAGGGAAGTGGTGGAGTCACCATGCCTGGAGGGGTTCAAAACGTGCAGATGTGGCACACAGGGCCATGCTTTAGTGGCATGGAGGTGATAAGTTGACAGTTGGACTTGATCTTAAGAGGTCTCTTCCAGCCTCAGTGATGAAGCTGAACTATATTATTATTGTTTTAATAATTCAAAGTCATTCTAAATATACTATTAATAAAAAATAAAAACAAACAAAAAACCCAAAGAGAACTTATTTTTCTTAACACTACTTTGTGCATGTTTACTTTGAGGCTTTGCTTTGTGTTGGTTGGTTGTTTGTTTGTAGGAAGATTGCTATGCACTTTGGGCTTTTTATAGGTGCTCAACATCACAGTAACATATTTCAGTAGGAATAGCAATAGGTTGACATAAAGAGCTTCTAAAAAAATCTCATTTTCTGTTTAGCTTAAAGTTTCTTGGGTCCTAATCCATATCACAGAGATTTTCTCCAATATAGGCTTGGTCAATTTGCTCTGCTTGTATTGGGAAAGAAAAATGAGAAAGATGGATTGATTTTTGTGCAAATGATTTAATATGGAAGCATAATTGTGAAACCTCAGAACTTAGCAGCATGCTCTATAGGTAGCAAAATACTAATCTTGTTTCAAGGAATTAGCTTTAAGTTGATGAACATAAAGGAAGTAATTTTTTTCCTTCTTGATGGAACAAGATATAATCAACCTTATTGTGTTAAAGGATGAGAGAGTAGATCCTTGTGTGGGAGGTGGCAAATTTGTCTTCACCTTTTTATTTTTTGTGCATAAAACTTCATACTCTGAAAAACTAAGTATTTGTAAAGACTCAACTTGCCTTGAAAGTCCAACTGGAGAAATGGAGCAGCTTAGAGGGCCCTTGGAGATCTTCCAACTTACCCATCAAATAAACCTTTTATTCCTCTTCAACCAGCTGTTAGGAAGCAGAGAGAAACAGGATGGTTTAGGATGCTGATGAAAGCAGTAATCTAAGTGTGTGCTTTATTCAACAAAGAAAGATGCACTGATGAAACAGTGATAAGCAGGCAAATTACTGCCTCAGGTTAACAAACCTGCAATCACTTCTGGGCTTTTTCCACCCCTCCAGTGGCTGGTTTTTTTTCTTAGCTTCCTTGAACAACTGTATTTTAGTCTAACCAGATGTTTAATCATTTCACTTTAATCATGTCTCGATACTCAGTGACAAGAGATTGAAGTGAATGAAGGCCTGACCTTGAATTCTTAAAATCACTGATTTTGGTACAAGCTTGGTATGGATGAAATGATAACTGAGATGTTATGATTGCTTGAGCATCTGTGTGCCACAGCAAAGTCTTTAAAAGTTGATTGCATCTCACACAAGTACAGTAATCTGTCCCACTGTATGCAATTGCAGACTCATGGCCACAGCTGTTTTAATTTAGCATAATATGTCCAACAGTTTTGAGGTCTTCCTTGGTGTTGATTTTACTGCTGTTATAACTTTGGATTTTGTGCTAATTTCTCAGGAAGATCTGTCCCTGAATTGATATTCTCTGACAGTGTTTGTGTTGTGATGCAGCTGCTATTTTTAACCTGCATCAACACAATAAATGTAATCTTCTGTTCTATTTCCTTTTCAAAACTCTCATAGAAAAAAAAAAACACAACCCTGAATCTCTTTTTCATTCTAGTAACTTTTCATGTGGTCCCTGCTTGGTTTATATATATGTGTATGGTTTATATATATGTGGAGAATTCTCTCTATTCAGATCAGCAGAGGTACTTCTTGATACTTTACAGCTTGCCTTTTGAAAAATATCTGGACAGGAGAATGCATAGCAACTCTTGAGCTCTTTATAGATCTCCACCACCCTGATCCCCATTTTATGTTTAATGGGCTAGAACATAGCTTAGCAGACTTGGCCATCTTTAAGCTTCCTGCTCATCAATGATAGAGCTGATAGCACAAGTCCCTTGAATGCAGGCTAGCTGTTGTAACTTGGTCTCAAGTGCTAGGACTGAGGAGTGGTTTGATACCTACACACTGCATCAGGTTTCTACACTGGCATGCAGCATAAACTAAGGAAATATTTGGAATTTCTGTGAAAGAAAGAGTCAAAGTGGAAGATCATCTTCTTTATAGATTGCCATAAATACATACTTAGTAGCCTGGAAACCCTTAAAGTCTAAGGTAGGCACCTGAGAGCTTGTAGGAAAATGGAAAATGTGGGTAGGGTGAGAAGGTAAATTACCTCAGCCAGATTATTCCTGGCTAAATCTTTTATTCTTATTCTATTTTATATTTGAATAGTCCTTGTCACCAGATTAGTACAAATAGGTGCTCTTTATGAATTGATAGTGTAATCCATTTCCAGTTGCCTTGTTCAATGCTGCTGAGCTGCATAAACATCATTAAGCATTGTAGAGTCCACAGATAGATGTGTGTGTGTATACAGGTAGGAGTGCTACACAGATACAACCTCTGTCAGTGCTCATTTCAGATCTACTATCTAAGCAGGCTTAAGACAGAGCATTTGTGATTTTTCAAGCAAGATCATCAACAAAGCTGTGCTGCTTTTTAAGAGCATCCTGTTGATGCCCTCTGTAATGATTTACATTTTAAGAGAAATGAAAGAATACATTATGGTATAGCACAGGCAAACACTCTGGTGTTTGGTTCTATTTTTGTTGGAGGTCAAAAGTTGGGAGTGAGGTTGTTTAATGTCATCAAAACTAAGGTGCAAATTTCCTAAGGCTTGTTTGCAGCCAAGTGAGCAAGGCAGTTGTTGTTTTCAGGATGCTGGCAGCAAAAGCAATCCAGCATAGGAAGCCAGACGAGGGCTTCTTTATTATCACTCAATCCAGACTGTGCTGGAACTTCATCTAGAAATGGAACATATTTTCCCTGCAGTGATAGGTTTTGAGATGAAATGCTGTTCAGACTTGTGACAAACAACTGAAAATGCAGTCCTTTTTCAAGCAGGCTGTCTGAAAAAGGGTTAAGAGGAGAAAAAGTTGACTGAAACTTTGTAGTTTATGCATTTATATTTTTCCAGTTTAGAAGCACTGCATTTGCTTTGAAGATTAGCTTACCTTAATTACTTTTGCAATAAAGTCAGCACTTCCTGCATTATCTTATACTAACCAAGTTTGTCTTGATACTCAGTTCTTCAAATCTGGGTAAATAATTTCAAGTTGCAGAGATAACAACTGCATGTAGCAATGCCAGATGAAGTAAGTGGACAGTAATGGTTTATCTCTTCTTATTTACCTTTCTATTTCCATACAGGAATGAAAAACAGGAGGGCATGAGAGATAAAAATACTATCTGCCTGAAATCCATTTTTTTGATGATCCTCTTCAGAAGGAATCTCTTGTGCTAAGGTGTAGGGGTGCTTGTGGGACACCTCTCTAGCTCTGCTCCAGCCTTAGTAAAATAAAGTGGCTGGATGAAAATCTCTGCTGAGTGTGTGTGTAAACAGTATGTGTAATGGATTACCCCAAACCCTGCAGAGGTGGATGGAAAAGTCCCAGGGGATGCAGAGGTCTATGCTTGTAGCTCACCCTTCGTGCTGAGAGGGTTCATGCCTGTAGATCTCTGTGTGTGATCAGGACTTCTTGGGGGTTAGTTATAGAGGAGTATTTAGAAAAATATAGGTATTAACATTGTGTAAACGTTGAATGCTGTGGTTTAACTGTGGTTTTATTGCAGATATTGATCCTGAAGGTATAGTTCCTGATTCCAGATAATTATGTCATTAATGAATCAATAGACTGCTCCAATGCTGATTGGACTTGAAACTCTGAGCACATTTTCCCTGTGGCACCAAGGAATCTTTCATTAAGTTTAGTGAACCTGCACATCATAACATTTCTGCTTTTTGTGAGTGAAAAACTGCTCAGCACAGAAGTTTAGCTTTTACAGCTTGGCGAGGGGTTTGAAAAGAAACCAACAAGTTCCAGGCATCATCTGCTTTAATACTGTACCTTGTAAGCTTCAGGAGTCCAAGGACAGGCTTCAGTTAGTCCTTTCACATGGGGTACCCTGTGTGACTAAGGGAAAAATGGGCAAAGTCAGTCACTTGAACAGACCAGTCAATAGGGCCATTTGCTGAGAGGATCCTAGAGCCCATTGCTCCAGGCATATTAAAGTGTGCAGTATGTGTTAAATTGCAGGGAGCACTGATGGTCACACTAGGAATTAATGGTAACAAAATAAATGAATTTAAATTCCACATTTTATGGGTCACTAAAATTTTTCTTCATATCAAGGGAAAGTTACCTTGCAGTCATAAATTTTAGAGCTACTGAGAAGAGATGGGAATAAGTGTACAACAGAACACCAAAAGGGAAAAAAAAGAGCAATTGCCTTTTTTTTTTTTTTGCTGGCACTTGCTATAAAAGGGGAAAGAACCAAATCCTTACATGCACTTGCAGAAAAGCTAAGCTGAAGAACTTCCTAATAAACAAAATATTGAGGAAAAAAAAACAAAATATTCACTGATCTGTGCTGCACTCTCTCCTGTGTGATTACTTCCCAGCCTCTTACAATAAGCTTAAACATCTGGTGGAAAGCCAGTGGTCAGTATGGGTTTTGGTCTAGGACGAAAAAAATCAACAAAGCAAATGATGTGCCAAGGACATTAGTGGCTCTGGGTGGTAGAGCTCTAATCCTGCCTGGATCCTGCACCCATCCAGTGGAAACCCTTGGTGATTTGGATTACAGTGATATATACACAAGGTGCAAAGATAAAGTGAATTACTTTCTTTTCAAAAGACTTCAGAGGAGCACAGATCACTGATAAATTCATGGTTGGACACTTGATTTTTCTTTGTAGGGAATCATATACACAGAGTCTGCTTCATAATTTTAATGTTAGCGTGAAAGGTTTCAGAAATTCACTTCTCATATGGCCAGAAAATTTCTTATATAATTATTAGTTAGCAATTTGTATTGATTTTGTCTAGTGCCAGTATTTACACCTTAAAAAAAAAATCTGGTTTGATAGTGGAATAGAATATATTCCTTTTTACAGATGCAGTCTGAAGTGTACAAGCCTAGGAGTAAACTTCCCCACAAACCATTCTGGTGCCAATATTTGTTCTGAGAAGACTTGTGCCCCAGCAGAACTCCATTTAATACAGTCCAATGGAATGATTTGCAGATGAATTAAAGTTGCACAGGTTTCTGACACAAGAGATAATTTTTTTTTCACCACAATTGTGCTGGGTTATCATTAACATCATCATCTTCTTTTTCACTGGGCTGACAGTGCCACAACCAGAAACATCCCTAAAGTAGCCTGGGTAGCATCCTGTTCACTTGCACCATAAGGGCATGGGTTTGCTTTTACTTCTGCACAGATCATTTAAAACCTAAAGGAAGGTTTAGATTCCTGCTTCTTCTAGATTGCCCCAACCCCTTCTCTAATTGTAAAGACACAAGAAAATAAAATAGATAATATAAAATACAATATAAATTACCTGTCACAAATTGGATTTATTCTCTCTGAAGGTAGCTAATAGATCTTCTCCAGTGGAAGTCTGCTGAGTGTTCCTTTAAGGAAATGTGTTTCCTCTCATCCCATGAAATGGTTTCCTTGCTGGTTCCCAAAGCTCATGTTTTGGGTAATTACATCAAGTTTAGGAAGTATCTGGATATGGAAAGCTGAGTTCAAGAGTAAGCAATTTAAATTACCTTGATTCTTAATTATTAGTATTTCATAATTCAGTGGGTGAGTGCTACATTCAGTAGCATTTTGGGGATTATGTTATATTTAGGTCATTTTTTTTTCTAAGGCAGAAATGTTCTCTTCTATTTAAAACAACAACAAAAAACAAACTTTTGCTGTATTTTCCACTTAATCTTAGGAAAAATCAGATGGGTCTAGAACCCCTCCAGTAATCACAGATTACTCCATATTGCAAATTGCTCATATGTATGTATAAAATCTTTTCAGCTCTTATAAATAACATTTTTTCTTAGTTTTTGTTGGTTTTGCTGTTGCAGTATCTTAGAAAAGATAAATCTGTCTCTCTAAATGACTTTATTCTTTCTGATAATCCAGTTGATGAGGCAGATGTATAAAAATCCCACTAATGTAGGCTGAGACATGTCCCAAAGTAGCTTGCTTCTCTAGTCAGAAAATCATAGAAGCACTTAATAATCCTTCAGCCTTGAGAAACATATAATGATATTATGTTTGCTCAGATTTTATTTAATCCTTTCAGAATATTGCATTAGGCTAGGAGGCTGTATTTACTCTTGTGTGTTTCCAGTTAGCAAAGGATAAAGTTGGAAAAAGGAATTTAGGTTAAATTGACTTCTAATAGGAAACTATTCTGCTGAAACTCAGAAGTGTGGCTGTGTGTGATAAAAGGACCACATCACTTGGACTTCTAGTCATAGAAGTGACTAAATTTTTGAAGCTGTAATTAAGCATGTGCTGCTTTCATATTATTAGCATATCAGTTTGGTTTTCTCCCTTCCACTGTCCTCCAGGAAGAAGCATTAGTGCTTCAAACTGGCTATGTGACTTGATTAACTGCTGCTGCAGTGTTACAGTGCAAGGCTCCCCAGAGCAGGCAGGCACAGAAAACTCTGATGAGGAGGAACACAAAACAGTCTGAGCACTCTTGTTGCTAAAATAGGTCTGAGAGATGCTTAACTACAGCCAAACTTTTGAAGTCTCTCGATGCTACAAAAATGAGCTACATGTCCCAACAAAGCAGTGCATGAAGTAGTTTCAGAATGCACTGTTATCCTTCTATTGACCTTAACATCTACACATGGCACTTTTTTAAGGTCAGACTTGTTTAGAAATCATGGTTCTCTACTCAAAGGAGTAGAAAGCAACCCTGAAGAAGGCAGCTGGAGACTGCATGAGACTTTAACAGGAGATACATCAAAGTGAGTACTGTTAAGTTGGTTCCAGTATATTGTACTACAGAAATCTGAGAGCAGGTGTGTTGTCCCAAATGTGAGGTCCAATCTCACACACACAGACAAAATACTGTTGCACAAATTCGGGTGCTAGGTGCTTTTCCAATCAGCTAGTATTTTCTACAACTCTATACATAAGTTTATCAGTTAACATGTTCCACAAATCCACCCTTTTATACTAATTGCTTAGTAATTTACATACCATTTCATAACACTTATTCTTTCTGTGCATGTTTGGAGGGCAAGGGTCTTAGGTTGGGCTGGGATCTGCCAAATCCTAGGTGTGATTTTTAGTGTTATAATGAGGAAAGTTCACTTCAGGATTCATTTTGTTGCTTCTTTTATATAGGGTTTACATATCCTCCAGGATGTTGTTCCTGCAAGGGCAACTGTCTCCCAGTTAGACTCAACTAATAATTCCTGACAACTTCAAGGATGGTTATCCTGGTCTGAGGGTTAAATGCATATATTTAGGTTCCTTAATTAAAGCAAATGATTGCCTGCCCTAAGCTCCATAGCCAAGTCACAGAATGAAGGAGTGAGTGGCTCAATGATCTCTAGATAACAGTTGGTTTCTCCTTGGGAGCTCAACCTGGCTCCAGTTGGTATGAAGCAGTTTAATTTTCTACAAGACTCTAAGAACTCTTCTAATTCTACACACATGCAACTTGTATTTTCAGTTGTCATGATTTAAAAATAATTGTTTGGTTTGGTTTTCTGTAGTGGGTGAGTGAGTGATAGCTTCACACAGTTGCTCCACTGAAAATGGTTAGCACTTGGTCTGGGATTTGAGGAGTTATCATAAAGTACTTATATGTTTGTAGCTTCCCTAGGCATTATCTTCTGATCAAGGCACAGAATTATTGTCCCTTGTTCTGGCTCAGGACAGGTGTTTTGTTCTGATGTAGACAGGAGACTGTAAACCTTGCCCAGAGACAGTTCACCTCATCAACAGCATCTCTGACCAATGTTTGTCAGAGTTTGTTTCTTTTATTGTGACTTGGGTAAAGAACTTTGCCTGGATATGCTTAGGAGAGTATTTATGTTACATTCTTGACTTCTGCTGTTCTCCAAGTAATGAATAATATAAGCAGTGATATGCCAACAACACACATTTTGCTTGTCTGTGTATTAAGGCATTCTGTAATGTTTAAATTCTACTTTGTGACTTGGGAGTGAAAAATGCATGAATAAACAGAGAAAGAAATTAATTCTGGACACAATAAACTTGAAGAAGAAAACCTGCTAGGCAAAATTCAGCACTGGGAGACTATGAAAAATAGTTAACATCAATTGTTAACATATTGTTAGCATGAAATCTTGTCTTGAATTGTAATTAGTACTTAAGGGGAGAGGAAAAAAAAAGTAAGAAAAAGTAAAGAGCTGTTTCTGAACAGACTTGTTAAAAGCAGCACAGACTCTGTTAACCTTTGTGGGTTAAATAGCTATTGGAGAGGCTGGCAGGAAAATAATTTCCCTTCCAAGATGCCTTCAGTGCATCATTAGATCAAGGATCAGCTTCAAGGACTCATTGCCAGTGTTTGCTTTTTGGAGTTTCTGCTTCTCCTGCCTCCTTCCACCAGCTTTTAAGTGAATAACCAAGTAATAGACACAGGGAGAGTCTCTTTGTGGTTCTCCCACAGGTTTCTTGGAAAACTGACTTTTCCATTAGCTAGCAGTGGTCCTTATTTGTAGGTTTTTCACAGTCCCATGTTTTCTTTTTATAGCAAGAGAACATTAGACATGTGAAAGTCAAGCAAAAGTTTTTTGCTATTAGTATTGATTAATGAGCAGTGTAAAGGAAATACTGGAGGAGATTGGCTATGTCTTTGTGTTTGTAGAGTTTCTAATATAAAGGAGAATTCTTGGGGAAATAGAATTTATTGTAGAGATTTGAGAAGTCTTTAGGTGAAATGATATTTTTCTTTTTTTTGGGGGGGGGGGAAGAGTATGTATTCTAAAGAAAATGTGAACCAAAGATCTTTGAACGCAGTGCTTAATTCTTATTATTCTTGTTAACTGTCTTTCTGAATGTATTGAATGTATTTTTCTAGTCAGAGCACTATATTCACTTAAAATCTATTTGGGAAGCCCTACTGGGACACCATTCCTCTGAATCAAACTGATAATGGAAATTGATGAGGGAAAAACAGTACAATGTTGATGTGAATAATAGCCTTTAAAACAATCAAAGGAAATTTCAAACACAAATGGGTTTTCTAATCATGTTTGCCTTAGGATTGCATCATATACAAAAGGAAATAGCACATTATTGGAGTGTATTGCATGTCTAACTTGAACCAACAGCACAATTTACCTTATGTCATTAAGTCTTACACAAATAGACATTATTTTCCCACAAGGGGAATATTTACTTCCTCTTGAAATATGAAGTAATAAGTCTAATAGAAGTAGGAATGTGTAATATATTGTAAAGCAATGTTGTGTACCAACAGAATTTCCAATAAGCCTACTTTTTGCATTCAGCAGCTCTGCTGTAAATAATTTACAAGGACAATGGATATTGCAAGGTTTATGTGGGACAGAAGGGGGGAAATACACTCTGGGCCATAATTAGCATTAGACTTGATCTATGATTTTATTTTTTTAAGGTATGTGAATATAAAAGAGATGGTGAGAACTCTTCAGGTTTAATGGCAATCTTAGTGTTTTTGATGTAGGAATACTCGGAGAATAAAGGACAGGGGTTTGATTACACTTTTTATGAGAAGGTCTGGCTTTGAAATTAAGAAAATGCATGTTGTAGCAGATTTTTTGCAGTGACCAGTGTGAGTTGGTAGTGTGTGGTGTCTACTGAGATTAGAATTTTGTTCTTAACCAAAAGAAGGTGCTGTTTTCACTCTCTAGGGGTTAATTTAATTTCATGTCCATTAAAACATGTTGAAGAATGGACAAACTGTGGATTAATGAGGTATTTTTTTGATTTACCAACAATCATTCTTTAGCATTGTAGTGTAGAAGCTTTTATTTCAAATTATTTTTTTTAACCTTGGAGTTAAATGTCTAGAATTGCATAGAGGATTTTGGGTAAGATTATAACAATAAATAAAAACATTGAAACACCTGAAAATATCTGCTACTTCCCATTGTTTATCAGCAATAGATTAATTGAGGAATCCATTATTGCATGTGATACCACTGAATCATGTTCTGTGACAGCTCTGGGTCATGCTTTGCCACCAATTAATCTCTGTAGGTGAGATCTTGCTCTCTTCAAGGGCAGCCAAGTGACTGCCTACAAGACAAGAAGTGGTGCTATCAAAACCACAGGTAATATCTGCCTTCTCTTCTTTAATTGGGGAAATTTTCCTTTGAGAGATGTTGAGTTAGTCCAAAGTGATGTGGCTTGATTACCTAGGGTAGCATTTTAAGAAACATTCTTTTTATATCTCTCTTGATAATCCAAATCTCCCACTGCAGTCTTCCATTCATTTGAGATTAATTACTCAAGACCTTTCCTGATCTTTTCAAGTTTCTACTTAGATTAAAATAAATAAATAGCATTTCCTCCTTTATAAAAGGCTTATTGCAGTACTTATTACTGGATATGCAAAAACATGGATGTGTTTGTCTAGGTTCATGGACTCAGATTATTTCACTTTGCATATTATTTCAGATTTGGTATTTGATGCTTCTTTCTCTGGTCTCCCACTCCTGTTTACCTTTGCACTTTTATTCTACCTTTTTGTTATTTTTAAAAGGGTGATATTTCAATTTAATTTGAGCTCTGGTTAGATTATCTTTAGTCTCAATGTCTAGCTGTGTACATTTTTCTTCTTTTACTGCTTATAGCATTAAAGCCTTTTTCTAGTTTCATGAATTTCTTTCTCAACCTATGGCAATTCTGATTTTTCTTTTCATTGTTGCAGCAGTAGTAGTCTGTCAGTCTTGTTCTGCTAATAAGAATATTAAGCATATCTCTGTTTATGCCAGTTTTATTTCTTCACAATACTGAGATAGCATCTTGATAATAAAAGAGACTTTCACTTCAGAATTGATAGTTATCTGAGTTGTCAGAATATGTGGCAAAAAGCACATCAGATTTTGTGTGGCATAGTGAGAACAGTACTGTTTCATCTCTTTAAGCAGAAACCTAAACCTTGACTGATTGCTAGAGTAAATAATAGTTTACTACACTAGATATTGTGAAGGAATGAATAAAACTAGAATCAGGAAAATTCTGGCCTGCTATATCTGTTATCTACATCAGCAAAATTTTCATCACTAAAGGACATTTCTCCTTTGTCTGTGTTCCTAAATTGTTTGCTTAATGGAATAAAGTGTCCCAGTGGCTTTTGGGGATAGTTGTTGTGGGTTTTATATATTTGGGGAGGAACCATCAGGTATTCCAAACTACCAAAGCAGTAAACAGGTTTTTCAGCTCTTTGGAAGAGCAGCAAAACAAAAGCCACATGTGAACAAACTTCATTCAGTCCTTGTTTCATTGTATAGACTCAGCACTTCTGGGTGAAACGTGGGACAAGTGTACAAAGAATTTACAACCAGCTGGAGTTTCATAAAGCTTTGAAGGGAGAGATGTACTTTTTGAGGAGAGGAAGAGTTCAGTTGTGGACTTAATTATCAGCTCTAAATCCATGTGTTCATTTCTGTGGAGATTCCTCTTTGTGGTTGGAGTAAGGGAAAAGGCAATTTGCTGCTTCTCTAACTCTGTCCCCCATGAACCTCTCCTTTACTGAGACCCTGGTGAGGAGAGCTAGGGAAGTGAAGAGATGTCACATACTGGCAGATGGCTATTTTACATCTCTCAGCTCCTGTGCTAGTGCTGTTACAGGGACCTTAGTTTTGGACAGATGTGCAGATCATTACATGAATAGGCTAATAACAGAGACTGTTGGTGTTTCTCTGATAATCTGCCCAAGTTGGAAATGGCTGTGTTGAAAGTTGAAGTGTGTTCTTCCATGAAGTAGGAACAGGTAGGATAAGAGTCAAAAAGGCTTGCAGAATAATGTCACTTGCTGGAGCCTCTGAGGATCTTACTATGAAAGCAGCACATTTCTTTATCAAAATTATTATGGACTCTTTCATGGGTAGTTGTACATGTTTGTTTGAGGGAAAGGTTAGGATAAGGGGTTTAAGTGTTTGTAAAACCCTGCTATTTCTCTAAAAATTCAGTGCCATTCCTTTGAAGTGAAATCTCAAGAAGATGGTAGATTTGGCAGGAACTCAGGAGTGGCAACAACTGAGAAGTTTCAGTTTTAATTCACTGTAACTTCACTGCCAATCTCTACTTCTTTAACCTTATTAAGTGGAAGAGACAAAACCACTATCCAAGAGCTAGCAGAGAGAGAGTGGATGGCACTTTAACTCCCTGCTAATATCTTTGTAAATGAAAGAGCTCTTTTGAAGGCAGAGTGCAGTAATCGGATGACAGATCCTGGGATAGTTGGACACTTTTTAATGGCTTGGATCCTGAAAGGTCACAGCTCCACAGCTGGAAAACAGGTAGCGCTTCTGGAGGGACAGGACTTCTCCTGCCTCAGAAGTCATCTTCTATTCCTGGATGACTGCTCTGTAATTGAGTTAAAAGAGCAGCTGTGTTGGTTGAATAGAGAAATTTTTTATAGAGAGCAGTACCATTAATTCCTTACAGGAACAAACATTCTGCTGGCAGAAGGATGTTACATGGGACTATCTTCCAAAGTCAAGGATAGGGAACCAATTATAGAAGCAAAAGATGAGAAGGAAATGGCTAACAGCTCAGTGAGCTGCAGTCTCACTGTAGCAGAGTTATGAAAATATTGACTTTGCCAGGTCCAGATAAAAACAGGTCTGCAGTTAACAGCCTGTGGCCATACTCTCTTGCTGCCTCTCTCCATCTATCAGAGGTGTTCACGATATGCTTATCGAAAGTGAAATTTTCTTTTCTCCTTAGATTATGCTTTAGCATGCTGTTATTTCACTTCTGTGAATGTTTGGGTCTTATCTTTTAATCCTGCTTCTTTGCTTTGCTATTAATAATACTGCAATAGTAACAGCAGAGACTTGAGTGCAGTTAAGCTCACTAGAAAGTTCTCTGGGATAACTAACAATTGTAGCAAGGTTTGTAAAGGTTTTCCCAGTCATACCTGTTTTCAAGAAGATAAAGACTGATTGGGTGTATATGAAGGACTCAGGCTCCTGCAAGTTGCTTAAAATCACACTTGGTTATGCACCTTTCAGTGCTTCCTTTTTTTCTTCTTTACTCTGGTTTTCTGTTCAGTGTTTCTAGGCAAACTCCTTTCCTAACAGCAGGAAAAGGTACTTTGTTCATGTTCATTCTCAGCAGATAACACAAGAAGCTCCCTGCAGAAGGGTGTAAACACTTGAGGAGTGTCTGACCGCTCTCAGGCATCCAACAGGCAAAGACTTTCATGGAAGTGTGCAAAGTCACTGTAAAACCAGTGACCAGTACTGCCCTGTTCCTCATCAGCCTGTCTGAACTTAGGATAATACCTATTCTTTTGCATGTCCCAGCAGAGTATGAAGCACATGAGGCTGCAGCTGTTGACCTGCAGCCCATGCAAAGGGGAGTTGAATAAGCTATGGGGAAACATAGCCAACCCATTTGTAAAAGGTTTTCCCCTTCTACTTACCATTTTAAAAGTAAACATTGGGGTTTTGTTGTGGTGTTTTTTGGTTTAATAGGTTGCAATCTGTCTCCTGTACCTGAATAAAAGCCCTATTGAAATCAGTGGGGAGGTTTTACTTCAGAAAGTTCAAGTCATAGCATGAAAAGCTAGTCTTAAATGATTTTGAAAACAGTGTCGCTCTTTTCAGAGATCAATGTAATATACTCCAGAGGGTACAGTTTCCCTTTATGAAACATGCATGACTTGTATTAGCTGCTGTTTATTGTGCCTCTGGTTAGTACTCAAGTGGCAACTGAATAATTTAAAATTGCAGATGTGAGTCATTAACTCTCCTCTCTTCTAAGGTTTTATCAGAAACTGACCTCTACCAAGTGTGTCTGCAAAGCAGAGGGAAAAGCAATAGTGAAGCTTGGGTTGGTGCTTCCAGCTGCTCTGTAACCAACTTCACTTCTGTGATAAATACAGGTGGCTTGGAAAAAGAAAATAGAATTCTTACAGGATTTCTAGAACCTTTTATCAAAAGCTTGGTCGCAGCACAAGACATGTGAGAAAGATTGATTGGACTTTTCTTAAAAAGATTATATTTGCTGCAGTTTTTTTGGGTAAAGAAGGGTATATTTTCTCTTATTTTTGTCAGTAGCTATTGGTGTTCACCATAGCAACAGGGAGCACCAGAAATGTGGCACAGAATGTCTTTTCCACTTGCTAAATAATTTGGGGGTTTGTACTTACTCTTTTGCTGGTGGAACATGAAATAAGGCTTGATCTTTGTAACAAATGTTTCAAAGAACTTTTGTCGAAGTTTCTACTCTATCATGCGTGCAAGGATAAAACTGAAAACTCACTCAGTAGGGACAAAAGTCATGACCACCCTGTGCATTTGTCTGGGAGGGAACAAGCAATCTGGGAAGGTCCTGGGACACTGAGCACATCTTAGGTGCTTAAGGGCAGTTGCCCTGTAAGATGTTGTTCCTCTATTATAAGTTGCCAGGTGGTGACCCTGAGGCAGGGAGCAGATGAAAATCCTCCTAAGCAGCAAATTCAGGCTGCTGGATGTGCTTTCATATTTTGCCTAGGCAAGCACATCCTAAACCTCATTCACAAGCAGCCCTAATCTGTGATTAACATGACAGGCATTGAGTATAGGTGAGAGGATGTCCTTCAAGATGAACTTGGGAATTGCTGTTCTCCTCTGACTTGAGGGAAAAGAACTTGATACTGTTGTAATAGTGATGCTTAGCAACCAAGCTGAATTGGAGTCCCGCTGCGGTGCGTGCTGAGCTCAGGCAGTGTGCACTGCAGGCACACCATGTCTGCTGGGCTCTCCTGGCTGCTACTCCTAGGAGCTGGATGCCATTACTTTGTGCCACATGCCATGAAGGAAGCACTCTAGAGGGGGGAGAACTGCTCTGATTCCTAATTCATGGCCACATTGCTTGTTCTGACAGACTGGATGTGAAAGTCAGATGTGACCATAATATGCAAATTGCCTAAGATCATTATTCCATGATCTCATAGGACTACCTAACCCTGTTATTCAGCATCGTGACAAGGATTGTACAAAACTGGAAGGCAAAGGACAGATTACATTTTTCTGTGTGACTTTTTAAGCTCAACAGCTCAGTGCTTTATTCCTGCCCACAATTAGAGCAGTGAGTGGCTGGGAAATAACAGAAGAGGCTGTTAAAAAAAGTGCTTGGTGGTTTTTCTCTTCTGAAGAGGGATAAATGGACAAAAAGACTTGCCATCCTCATGTTTTTCTTTTCCAAACCATGCCTGAAGTGGAAACTGTTTTAAGATGATGTGAACTATAAAATGAAGGCTTTCATAAATTATAGTCCTGTAGTTGCCTTTATAGATACATATGTGTAAAATGTGATATAAACAGTCTTATGTATGCATACATATCTATAACTATTCTGTATTGAAGCAGCAGATATTTTTAGATGGTTTAGTGGGCATGGTGGTGATAGGTTGACAGTTGGATGTGATGATCTTAGAGGTTTCTTCCAACCTTAATGGTTGTGTGCTGAAGGACAAGTCCTCTCTTGTTGGCCATGTATTCATGATTTTTGAGGGGAAAGGAGTAATTACATAGTAAAAAGTGCAGTGGAAGGAAAAATGAGCATGCTATTTGCAGAGCAAAGCCTCCTGTGTGATGTGCATAATGTGCAAAGTCATCTTGATGCATGTGGCCCAACCATTCAGATAGGTCACTGAAAGGCCTTCAGGCAAGAGCAGCTGAAAGGTACCACAGAATCTGCAGCTTTTAATAGCAGCAGTTCTGGACCAAAATTGAGTTCCTGTCCTACTTTCAGTTCATATCTTCCCATCCTGGAAAGCAAATGCTTAGCTAAGTTTTTAAGGCCATGGTTACAAAACAATAGGGAAGAGAACTGTTACTACAGATGAAAATAGGTATTATTAGATGTGTTCCACAAAACTTCTGTTGGCACAACTGCCCTCACAGCACTGTCATCCAGTGGTTTTATGCCATGCTTTATAGACCTGGAAAGCTGGGAAGTAGAAGGTTACAGTAAATGACTTGTCTGAACTTCCACAATGAGTTAGAGAGGACTTGAATTTACTGTCTGCTCTGTAAAAATCCTAAACTGCTAAGCAGAAAAAGCAGTAAATAGACTCTCATGTTATTCCTTTTTGCACCCACTTTCCAGATATTCAAATGTACATTTTGAAGTCAAGCTCCAAGAAGTTTGACTGTGTTATTAAAAGCAATAGAGCATCTAAATTTCAGCAACTTAAATCCATTCTCACTGTATTTTGTAAGTCTATAAAATATTTGTTTAGAGAATCATTTTAATCTTCCTCTTTCTTCCTTTTCCTTGAGGAAAATTAACAGGCCTTCTGACAGGGCAAGAGAAATTTGACCTCACTAGCACCTGAACTGGTCAGGGAGTGATAATGTGAAAGAGGCATAGAAGCAGAGAAATGACAGAGGCTCAGAGGTTTTATAGCCTCTAAAGCAATGCCTAAGAAATGAGTGGGGCTTAGTGAGGGGGAGGGAGTCCAGCTGATTTGGTATTAAGCAGCAGGGTGGATATTTCTGCCACAGAAATGATTGGAGCAGTAAACTGAAGGGTCTTGACTCTGACCAGGAGCTCCTGTGCATCCTACTGAAGGTATTTGGAGTGAGCAAACTGAACTAAGAGGAGCTATTGCTGAGCAAGCTATGAAAATAAAGCAGATGAGCAGAAAAAGGAAGTCTTGTGGAGCTCTCTGCTAGTTGTGACCTTCCCCACATGAAAGATATCTGTTTACTTGTCAACTGGGGTAATTTCCTGGTGCTTTTGAACTGCCAAATGTGTCAGCAAGGGAAGATTCCTTCCTGTATTTTTCTTTTTTTAACTACTATAAAGGCAGATTTCTGAATCTTGCTGGGTTTGTTGGTTTGTTTGTTTTATGACACATACGAGATAAAAATCAAGCATTACAGCAGCTTCAGAAATCTTCTCCCATGCCTCCTAGCAGTTTAAAATGACCTAAAGACAGCAAGGGATACCACTTCAACATAGCAAATGATGCTTTTTGGCTGAAACCCAGTGAATTCAGGAAGAAAAATCACCTCAGGAACTTATCTAAAACTTGATGTGGATCAAAACTGGGTTCTTAGCAGGGTGAGTAACAAACAATGCATGGTGCAAATGACCACGCAATGAAAAGAGAGCTGTACATTCCCTGAACAGGAAAACAAGTGAATTCCTTGAAAAATTGATAGTAATTCAAAGCAGAGTAGTGTATATTGTCTAGGGGACATTTTCTTTTACATGCTATGTAAAGAGCTTCACTTGAAGTAGAATTTTGTACATGAGCGGACAGAAGATAGTCTAAACACTTAGGAGGAAACATGTTCTCCACACTTGGGGCATTTCAGCATCACAGATCATGTGTGTAATGTTAGCTTAATGGTGATGACACTTGGTATGTTGTACTACTTGATTTTATTTCCTCTCCATTGGTTTTGAATAAATGAGTATGCTTTTATCTTCACTCAGAAAGCACAGCTTCTATTAGACCTCTTTGGCTTTCCCAACAGCTTGCTATTAGTTGCAACAGTAACTTAAAAACAGCTGATTCTTTTAAGAAGCTATTGCTAAACATTATTAATTAGGTAAAATGAATTTCTAGGAGGAGGATGTTGCTAAATAAAGAAGTCTCTCTCATAATGTCCCACATTGGGCACCAATATGGATGCTTTTGCAACCTCACACCTGTCCCCAAATTGTCCTGACAATCAGAATTGTATGCATGATCTTTAAGGTCCCTTCCAACCCTGACAATTCTATGACTCTCTAACACTTTAATAGGAAAACACAGAATAAACAAGATAATCGGCTGAGATAAATTAGCATTTCCCTTTGAGTTCAGCTCCAGCCAGTGGCAGCAGTTGGCTTTGTCCCTGGTGCCCTGTGCTTTAAGACTAATGGCTTTACTAAAGTTGTCACTAAAGCAAACACACGGTGGCAAAATGAATGATGCTTCAGAAAATTCCTTCCAAGAGTACAAGAGCTCCACTTTCCACATGTCCTGCATAACCCAAAAATCATAGAGAAAGGAATGGCATCTGAATTTCTAAACAAAATGTGAAAAGAGGCTTGGGATATAAGTCACTTTTAAAAATGCTTAGATGAAATTTCGTAAATGAGCTTGAATGCAATAAATATTGTTTCCTTTTTTTAGTGAATGGACTCCACACCAAATAGGAAGCATTCTGGTATACTGCAGTAGTGTTAGTGATGTGAAACGTGGATATTTTCTTTATGACTTTGCAAACAGATAATATATATCACATCACTTCTTACTCCATTACTCAGCTGAGAAAACAACATTTTGCAGAGACTGAAAAATATATTAGCTGTCATCAGGCATACTTTAGGGCTTTTTCTTTAATCTCTGGAACAATCTGTTCTTCATTGCAGCCTGTAGGACTGTCTTTCCCTGAAATCAGACTGAAGTCATGATGATGATGATGTAAGATTTACCTCACAGCATCAGCTCACACAATTCTTCCTTGCTGATTTTTGAGACAAGCAAAAATTAACTAGTTCTAGTAAAAGTAATGAAGTAAGGGGAAATAGAAATCAATAAGGGAAGGTGGAAAAATGAAATACTGCATTAATTGCTAAGACTTTAATTTAGATTCACTTAATCTGGGAAAATCAAACAACTTTTTTTTGAAGCTTGTTCTGTCAGTAAATTACTTAGTAAAACCATAAATTGGGATTTTATTCCAGAAGGTGAAACTAGCAGATGAACCAAAGACACTGTGAGCAACTGTGCAGGATAACATCATGCTCTCTAGAACTCCTTTTGGGCCAGGAATGCTTTTGCCATGCATTCATGAATTTAATACATGCTGACAAATGAATAACAGCAGCAGCAATGAATATATAATTTTTTCTCTTTTTTTTTTCCAGACTGTGCCCACAGTAGGGAAGAGGGAACCATTTTATTTGGGATATTGCCTGCTTTACCTGCCTGCCTAAGCTGCAATTTGGTTTTGGTCTTATTCACATTAAAGTAGGTATTTTCTGTCAAGAAGAGTTGCCATGTCTCACATAATCAGGACCTAAGATGGAAATTACTATGATTTTATGAGAACAATGGAATTATTTTGAGTAGTCACAAGTTTCCTGAAGATATTACACAAAACTCCAAATTCTCTTTGATGGTCTAGGGTGGTTTTACTCACATAAAACAAAGAAAACAAACCATAATTCTCTGAGAAGAAATCTAATAACTTTCAGAGGTAAGAGATAAGGCATAAACCACACAGGATTACAGTCTTTACTACCTAAGAAAGCAGAATTTCAAGATTAAAAGTAGTGATTAAGATCTTATTATCTAGTTTTAAATATATACAGGCAATAACCACTTCCTGATTTAGCAGGTCAATTAATATGACTTTAAGTTCTCTCTAGGATTATTCAGTGCTATTTGTCTGTACTCCAGAGATTTTAGAATTATACTTTGGAAAGAAAACTCTATGAAGGATGCATTACTCAATTAAAATAACCACCCCAAACTATTTTTCATGTAAACTAATTACCCCACCCAGACCTCCATAATTAACAGAGACAAGAACCATGTCAGTAAAATATCACTCTTCCAAAAGACTGAAGAGATGCTTCTTATTCCCAGAGGATACTTTTAACACCTCTCTCTCAAATTCACCTAAGATGATTAGTTGGAGAAAATGTCACTGTTCACTTGTGTTTATTATTTCTTCTTGTAGCCCTTTCCTATTGTTTCCAATTTCTTTTCATCCAGATGTGGACAATTGAGGAGTAATTAGAACTATCTTTTTATCTTGAAAAAGTTTGAAAGTAATACTGATGGAAGTATTTAGCTGCTAGAAAGGTTCTCCCTGAACAACTTTGATATTCTGCTGGGGAGGAAGCATGAGCATCTCCAGGGCTCATCTGTGTTTGTGCTTCTGGCTGAGCAGTGCTTGGGGCACACATCTGCAAGAGTAAAGCTTTCCTTGATGCAGCCCATGCTCCATTAAGGTCCACTTGCTGTGTCCTAGTGTCTGGTGATCCTGTTTCCTTCATTTAAGGAAAGAGGAAAAAAACCCTCACAATGAAAGCAATGCCAATTTATGGGAAAGAGTAGCAAAACACTGCTTAACCATTCTTTATCCTGACAGTTTATTCAGTATGAGAGCAATGTTTTGTTTGGTTTTTTTCCCCCTTCTGAAATGATTGGAATCAGGAGGCACTATGGAATCTGTGCCAAAATTCTAACAATAAGAAATCTAGCTTGTTTGCTTTCATTTCCAAGCTCAGTGGTGGGTTCACTACATAATCCTTGCATGAGGTGTGGGCATGTATAGTGTGTGTGTATACATATATGTGTATGGAAGTATATGTATAGGCTTAGTCTACAGGGAGTGACTGGAATACAAAGCAGTGCATACATGCATTGAAAGCTTCAGCACACAAAGGAATTTTGAAGTTGTGGCATTAAGACCACAAGTGTAGCAGCATCCATTTGAATAAGGTGTGAACTGGTGTGCTACTTTGACCAGATAAAGAAAGAGCAGACATTTATATATGCTGACCTTAATCTGTAGCTAAATCACAGAATCATTAAGGTTGGCAGAGACCTCTAAGCTCATCAAGTCCAACCATACCTAGCACTACCATAGCACTAAACCATGGCCCTAAGGAGAGCATCTAAATGTCTCTTAAACCCCTCCAGGGATGGTGACTCCACAACTGCCCCAGGCAGCCTATTCCAAGACTCAACAACCCTGTCAGTAAATAATACAGGTTAACTCAAAGACAAAACATAAATACATTGCATAACATGAAGAAAGAGATTATAAACTTTGAACAATGGCAAGGTATAGATACAGAGCTATGACCTTTTTCTGTTTACCTGATTATTCTGCTAAGTCTTTCCTCTGTGTTCTTAGCCTTTTTCTTTGCTTGTTTTTATTTATTCCTTGTTATAGTTCAATGGCCTACTAAATGTGTTATTTTCCACAATATTTCTTTTTCCTTGCTGTTTAATTCTTCTAAATATTTATAGATGGCTATATTCTCACTCAGTAGGCACTTGGCTAATCTATACACATTTATCTCCTTTATAAATTATGCTTTCTAGCCCCTTGCCAGATTACACATAACTGCATGCAAATTAAATATGCTTCAAGCCTTATCAATCAGCAACCCAAGAACAACAGCTCCTCTTATTAAAGTGCAATGACTCAAGCCAAAAGAATGGAAACTTCAGTTTTTCATGAGACTATTTGGCAAAGCCAAACAAAGTGCCCATTCCTGAGCTAATCAGCTACCTGGTGAAGTGCTGCAGGTCACTGTTGCTTCTTTGGCCACATTTCAGTTCTGTTTGAGACCACAGAACAGGAGATCAAGGAGCCCCAAACCCCTGGATAGGAGCAAACGTATGATACAGACATGCAGCAAATGTTTGTTGGTTCTCTGAATGATATTAGAGAGTTGGTGATACTCTTCTGCCTGAGGGCATCCTGGAAGCTTTCTAATTATTGAGAGCCTTTGGATTTAAACAAAACAAACCCCACTGCAACATAACATAATTACAAAATTCAATAGCTTTTCAGAATATTTGATTTGTAGCTATTTTGATCTTTTATCAGCATCAGCAGCAAAGTCTGTGAAAATTGTTTGAGCTTTATGAAGGGTTTTGATTAGTTGGGTTTTTTTCTCTTTTTAGTGGAAAGCTTTAATATATAGACATGGATTTTAAAAGTTTTGGAGGTTATTCTCACTAAACAGATTTCCTGGAGGGGGAGAGGGAATAAAAAAAAAATAAAAAATAAAGGAAATCCTTGATTTTTGCTTGCAAATATCCACTGCAGGAGAAGATATGTAACAGTATGATTCATGCTTAATTATGGAGTGACTGTCAAGCTTACTTCTTGAGATTATCCCTTCTTAGAGTATTTGGGCTTGATTTGACTCAGTTTAACTGTGCTATAAGTAAAAGAAAAGTTAAGCTGCTTCTTGATATTTAGGAGCAATGGAGGAATGTCAATAACATGGAAATAACATCTGTGGGCAAAATCCCTGAAGTCAACTGGAATATTCCAAAAAGCTTTTGTGACTTTGGCTCAAACATGTCTCTGTAAGTTTGGGAGGAAATTTGCATGCAGCTCCATTTCCCATGCAGCTGTCTGTTCTGTATTCAGGATAAACAACTGCACACATCAGCAACTGTTTTCACTTGCAAATAGGGGTTACTGTGCATATGGATTTTATGGGAGCTTTATGGAAACAGTCCCTGTACTAACATAGCCAACAGCACCTCCTGTTTCCCTGGTGTTACTCTGGAATGATCATTGCTGCCACAGTTGGGAAATTCTCCCTCTGAAATTGCATGTTTGTAGCTTACCTCAAGTCACCTTTGGATTAGAGCAAGACAAACCAACAGTGGTTCAGTGATGAATATGATGTTGGAGTTTAAAAGCTTACATGTTTTGTTAGCTTTAATAACTCTTAAGTTTAGCCATTTAAAAATGATAAGGTGAAATCTCTAACCTAACTAGGTCACCTAGACTCTCAAGTCAACCCAATATATAAGGTGTCACCAGAAAGGCTTCATGGACACTGCTGTAAGATTGGTCTGTAAGACACCTACTGGGTCATAATTTACTTTGGGACCTGCTTATCTTTCTCTGATCCTCTAGAGGTCTCAAGGGACATGAAATCTACCTTTCACCTGGGCATGAACCTAATAATACTAATTTCTTATTAATGATTAATATTATTTTCTTAATTTCTTCTAAGAGTAATTAATTTCTGATATCTTTATTTGTATAAAATATTTTTCTAACATCATCATCATATGTTTCTACAGAAACTTGAGATTTTCCTTTGCTAAAATGTGTGAAATAAAAGGTAAATAGACCAAGTTTTATTCAGTCTGGAGAAGAGGAGACTGAGGGAAGTCCTGACTGGAGTCAATAAATTCCTGACAAGGGGAAGCAGAGGGGCAGGAGCTGATCTCTTCTCTCTGGTGAACAAAGACTGGACCCAAGGGAACGGCATGAAGCTGTGCCAGAGGAGCTTTAGGCTGGATATTAGGAAAAGCTTCTTTACTCAGAGGGGTGGTGGAGCACTGGAACAGGCTCCCCAGGGAAGCAGTCATGGCTCTAAGCCTGACAGAATTCAAGAAGCATCTGGACAGTGCTCTCAGACACATGGTGTGATGTGATTTTGTTGTTGTTGTTGTCCTGTGCATAGACAGGAGTTGGACTCAATGATTCCTGTGGGTCCCTTCCAACTCAGGACATTGTGATATGACTCTAGGTAAGAAGGAACACAAGAGAGATCTCACTTTGGCATGGCCTTTTGTTTTCCTTCAGTGCACTACAGAAGCTGAGCCTTGCAGAAATGATAATGGTAGCAGATTTTTGGCATTGTCACTTGGAAGAGAAATGTTGCCTTTTAGATATAGCTATAGGGCTAGTCCTACAATTCCTCCTGAGGAGCCTCCTCTCAGTTTCCACCCATTGCTCCAGGGAGTCTGCAGTTTGCTGCTGGCCTGTGGCAGCAGATGGTTTGGATGCCTTTGTTCACCCTCAGTCACTGATTCAGCTATGGCAAGGAGAGGAATTGCTGGCACTTGAGAGCTTGCAGCACCAGCATGCCCAGACCCAGTGCTCGTATTGATTGCATTAGTGGATGGAGGCCAAGGGACAACTGAGCCCTAGCCATGTACAAATATGTTTAGCTTGGATTCAAATCCATAAATATAAAACTGTTTGGTGTTTGGTTTTTGTTTTGTTATTTCCTAAAGCAGCTCACATCTGCAGTGGCTGAATATCCCCTATCAGCATGCAGCCATTACATTTTTCTTTGCATGGGTAATGCCTTCTAGCCATGAATCAGAACAAAAAGGGGCTTTATATATCACTTACTGTCTCTCTTTGCTGGAAGCACAAAGACTGTGCTGCATTTGTCATAGGTGTTGACAGAAAGCATATGGCTATAGGTATTCCTTGTTGCAGTGCTGCTGACAACCCAAGAAAAATCTCTAGGCTGCTCCAATTTTTCTTACTCACTGCATTCGGTGTTTAATGGCACAAGTGTAGCAATTTGGGTTTATTATGCAGAATAGAGGAGGATGTTTAATTTCATAATGCTTGGAATGGCTGCTTATTTATATTTAACAACTGGAGACCCTTTTACTTACCAGGCCTAGCCTAAACTTTGCAGAAAACTAGTAGGTGCTCTACAGTGTAAAAGCAGTCCAAGCAATTGCTTGTTTCCCCTGTCTACAGGGCACTAACATGACATGGTCAATCCTCAAAAAGCCTTGACGTGCTGCTGTGAGTTAGCTAAGCACATGCAGGCTTTCACTCTGCATAATGTACCTTGGCTTGCAGCTCCAGAAAGGCTGCAGGGACAGGGCACAGCATCAGTACCCTGATTCCAGGGGTGGGATGTGTTGTGGGAACTGTGTTAAACTTCTGGTCTTTAGGTACTTTTTATTTTCAGCTTTTTTTGTTTGCTGATAAAAAAAGCATTAAGTGCCTAGGTCAGATAATTCCCTTTAAATCTAAACTCACTTAGAACTCAGGTAAAATTTCCACTTTTACTCAATGCAAACAAATGGATGAATTTGTTTGAAGACACCCTTATTGGTGTCTTCTGCCTCTACCATCTCTTTGCTACAGATGTTGCTAATGGAAGCACTAAGGGCTAAGAAAGATATGATACCATTTTGACATCAATTCAAAATTGCCACTAGCTTGATGGATACATGGATAAGAGAAACCTGAATCTCCCAAATATGTTCCTTTGTAAGACTAGGAGAGACACTGAGCTATTCTAGACTCATCCTAATTACATTCTGAACTCATCTTAAGAGAAATTGGACCAGACTCCCTAGAGATTTTTTGCTTCCCCTAGAAAATACTTCTGATCATATCTGCAAGCATCCTGTACCAGATGGGAAGCCAACAAAAAGAAGCAAAAAGCAGTTTAATTGCATACCCCATACATGATCAGTCCCTTTAGTAGAGCTGAAAACCAACAGGTAAAGAACTCTAGGAATGAAACTGCAAAACCAGACCTTGGAAACACTCATGTTAGAGGTTCCTATTAATGTAGGAAATTACCTTAAGGACTGTCAGAAACATTAGTATCAAAAAAAAGAAAGCCTATCATTCTTCTGTCTCATCTACACTTCATTCCATCCTGTCACATTCAGGTGGGACTTTTTTCCCCCTACAGTTTTCTGTACTTTTCCACTGCAGAAGTTCTATTCAATCTGAATAAACAACTAAATGAAATTAGAGGAAGCTGCTGAGTTGAGTGTCTTGTAACATGACAATTTCTAATGCAAAATGAAAGTCCCTAATATGATATAACAGCCCCAAGTATGTTCTGCCATCTGCATGGCACTTGCAGACATTTACCTTAGTTGACCTTGACTTTCAAAAGCATTCTAGAATTAAGCATTTAATATTCAGCTGCATATTAATATCTTGAGTGTAATTGGGAAGATCTCAGCAAGAGATACTATGAGAAAGGAAAATGATGGCAGCATCCAAGCCTGTCCATTTTTATTTGCATGGTAATGGTTTTCTAGACTAGGAGACCACACAAGCTTAGCATTTCAGCTGCTGGGAATTTTTCCCTCATGTCTTTTGTGTATACTATAAAAAAATAGATGCTAGATTAAAAGCACAAGCATGCTCTATTTTTTTTATCTTTAAGCATGAGTTCAACAGATTAATTCAAATAGTGCATGCTATTGCCATATGTACTCAGTTTGTTTCAAGTATAAATTGCTATTTATTTGAGGTTAGATTTCTGGATTGGTTTCATTGTCTTAAGCAGAAGATGATAATGGCAATATTATAGGAGTGCCTATATATAAGGACATTAAATTTACAGATGTGTCACTCTAGCCTTGTCTGACTTTATGAAATACAGCAGTAGCTGTTTCTAATGCTTTTATGTGGAATGTGTTTTAAACTTGGCAACCATTGATTCTTCTCATATATAGGTGCTAGTTTTAAAAAATCTTAAGCTTTTAAAAAGCTCACTTCACCCAAAATATAGTAAAAAAAAAACAACTTGGAAATATCTCTGCTTTTGGAGGTGATGTTTTAATATAATTACAGCATGAATACTCTCACTCAGTTTTGTGTCCAAAACTCATTGGGAAGCAGGAATGAGATACTGAGAAGTAATTTTACCTACATTTGTTGTCATTGTGGAGAGCTCAAATTGGTATTTTAATTTTAGATACACTATTTCAGTCTTTGGAAATATTAAAAACACAGAGCCAGCCAACACTTGTAACTCTATTTCTTTGGCTTTTGCAGATTGTTTTCCTTCATCTTCCAAGCTGTTTCCAGCTTCACAGACCTTACAGGAGTGGTAGTGTCTCGTATCGTATGGTGAGGTAAGAACATAAAGCTACAACATTTTTTTGAGTCTGTTTTCTTGCAGTCTACTTATTATTGTCAGGTGGCTACTCAGGACAGCATTCTTTGCTTTAGAAGTTACTGATTTTTCCTTACAAATACTAAGAAACAGTGGTTTTGAAGGTATAGTAGCTACATATTAGAAGCTTAAAGACTCCTAAGTCTCACAAGACTTATTCTCCAGACCCTTCACCAGCTTTGTTGGCCTTCTCTGGCCATTGAAGTCCTCCTTGACTTTGTCCCCCACAGGTCTCATATAAAGCTCAAAGGCAGAAGGGAATATTAAAAGGAGATTTGGAGTTTAATACAGATTAAAATATTCTTTAGTGTCTGGGGCAACTCCTCTGTGTGTTTGAAAATTTCAGCTGATGCTGTAGAACAGAAGTCAGGGCTGTGTCTTTATAAACAGGGAACTAAATGCCTTTCAATTGGTACAATAAAAATAAGATTAACTTAATTACACCAGGAAATGTACTTTGGATCCTAATATCACAAGATGTACTGCATAAATTCATGTCCTGAGGGACTGCTAACAAGAACTTCTGTAGTTCATCATTTGAAAGTTACAGAAGAGCTAAAAAACCATGGGTGTATTTGTAGTTTACTATGGCTGTGACCAATGGATGTGCCACTGCCAAGAGAAAACTTGTGCAATTTTCATGTAGCAGGCATGGTGTTTTCTGGCATAATCAAAGTTAAATACTGTAAACCCCCTTGGTATGCTTTCATTTACATCACCATAAGCACTGTAGCTGTATTGCTGTTAAGATGGTTTGATTCAGACTAAATGGAGTGATATATTTGCATACCTTAGTAGCAAAATTCCTGTAGCTGCTGTGTGTGATGACAAATCTGCTGCTGCTGGCCTGAATTTGCATTTTTCGTCACCCTTTTTCTTTGCCTTTAGAAGAACTAACAGCCCAGGGGCAGGCAGTCTCACAGTAGACTTTAGTTGCATTTGAAAATGGAGTGCCAAGTTCCATACAGCTGAAATGAAAGAATTAACCATTACCTTCAGTTGCCTTTAATTACTTGTGTTTCGTTCCTCTCTAGAGACTCTGTAGGAAGCAATGTACAAACACCCTGTTTGTACAAATCCAGCTGTTTCGCCCAAATTTACTGATATATTTATTCAGTAGCATCCAGATGCTTTTTCCTCAGCATCTTTTGCTGCTGTTGTTAGCTTCTGATAGGTATCTGCACCAATTTGACTGTAATTATTTCTGGTGTACGTGTATTTATCAGGCCCTTTGAGTTTTGGTGAACTGGGAAGATCTAAAAGAGCACTCAGAGTCACTTACTCAAAATGCTTTGAGTATATTATTTTGATGAGAGTCCAACCAAATCTGTTCATCATGGATATAGCTCCCTTTGAAAGCAAGAGCATGCTTCTGAGCTATCTTCAAAGGAGCTTTCTACAAGGAGACATCAGAAGCCCCTGATGAAATCCCCTGTGATTTCAGGAGACAAGGGAAGGTGGTAAGTTTTTCTCAGATTATACTTTAACTCTCCTGGTTGAAAATGACAGAGCAGCCTTCCAGCATTTCAAACAACTAGAAGGGAGGTGAGAATCCAGGGGAAATAGGAAGCTGAGTGAGTCCAAGACAATAGACTGAGGTTAAATTGGACAGGACAGGTAATCAGATTGGACTTGTAGTCCCTGCAGTCCTCCTGGAGGTAAAAGTCTAGCCATAAATAAGACTATTAGAGCACAATTTTGGAAAGGTCAGCTGAGGGACAAAAAATGAGGAGTAAGGTGAACTAAGTAAGCTTATTTTTTAGCAAATTTCATGCACACAATAAATTTTACAAGTGCTGTGCTCAGAAGTGCAATCCAGAATGGAATTTCAATTATTTCAGGGGAAGATGCATGCTAAAACACCAAACCCCCCCCACAAAAGCATATCATAGAATCATAGAATCCTAGAATGGTTTGGGTTGGAAGGCACCTCTGGAGCTCATCTAGTCCAACCCCCCTGCAGTGGGCAGNAAGAATTAACCATTACCTTCAGTTGCCTTTAATTACTTGTGTTTCGTTCCTCTCTAGAGACTCTGTAGGAAGCAATGTACAAACACCCTGTTTGTACAAATCCAGCTGTTTCGCCCAAATTTACTGATATATTTATTCAGTAGCATCCAGATGCTTTTTCCTCAGCATCTTTTGCTGCTGCTGTTAGCTTCTGATAGGTATCTGCACCAATTTGACTGTAATTATTTCTGGTGTACGTGTATTTATCAGGCCCTTTGAGTTTTGGTGAACTGGGAAGATCTAAAAGAGCACTCAGAGTCACTTACTCAAAATGCTTTGAGTATATTATTTTGATGAGAGTCCAACCAAATCTGTTCATCATGGATATAGCTCCCTTTGAAAGCAAGAGCATGCTTCTGAGCTATCTTCAAAGGAGCTTTCAACAGGGAGACATCAGAAGCCCCTGATGAAATCCCCTGTGATCTCAGGAGACAAGGGAAGGTGGTAAGTTTTTCTCAGATTATACTTTAACTCTCCTGGTTGAAAATGACAGAGCAGCCTTCCAGCATTTCAAACAACTAGAAGGGAGGTGAGAATCCAGGGGAAATAGGAAGCTGAGTGAGTCCAAGACAATAGACTGAGGTTAAATTGGACAGGACAGGTAATCAGATTGGACTTGTAGTCCCTGCAGTCCTCCTGGAGGTAAAAGTCTAGCCATAAATAAGACTATTAGAGCACAATTTTGGAAAGGTCAGCTGAGGGACAAAAAATGAGGAGTAAGGTGAACTAAGTAAGCTTATTTTTTAGCAAATTTCATGCACACAATAAATTTTACAAGTGCTGTGCTCAGAAGTGCAATCCAGAATGGAATTTCAATTATTTCAGGGGAAGATGCATGCTAAAACACCAAAAACCCCCCATAAAAGCATATCATAGAATCCTCGAATCATAGCATGGTTTGGGTTGGAAGGGACCTCTGGAGCTCATCTAGTCCAACCCCCCTGCAGTGGCCAGGGACATCCCCAACTAGATCAGGTTGCCCAGAGCCCTGGCAAGCCTCACCTGCAATGCCTCCAGGGATGGGAACTCAACCACCTCCCTGGGCAACCTGGGCCAGTGTTCCACCACCCTTGTGGGGAGGAACTTCTTGCTAATGTCCAGTTTAAATCTACTCTTCTCCAATTTAAAACCATTGCCCCTTGTCCTTTCACTCTAGGCCTTTGCAAACAGGCCCTCTGCAGCCTTCTTGGAAGTTCCCTTTAGGTACTGGAAAGTCACTAGTAGGTCCCCCCTGAAGTCTTCTCCTCGCCAGGCTGATATTTTACTCTATCTCCTAAATTCACTATGAATATTTTTGTGGTATCACATATCCCTTCTGATGCCTGTGAAATCACCTCAGGGACCTTGTGCTTCTGAGACAGAAGGTGATTTATGTACTACTGAGAAGGAAAAGACTATTGGACATAGTATGTGGAGTCCTCTTTGCCAGTGAATCTTCAAACATTGTTGACCTGCTTCAGGGCCAGACTCTGAGCCTCACAGTTACATCAAAGAACTGAGTGGCTGTGGATGCTTTCGGGCAATTTTAGTTGCAGAGAACTTTTAGACATGATACTCTGATTCATCACAGAGAATACAAATACCACAATTATGCAATTATCTGGTGATTTAAGAATTAAGCTTTTTCAATTTGAAGGCATTATAGCAATCAGAGGCATTTAATCAGCCATGGAAATAGGCAGCCCCATAGGCTGTTGCCCACGTTAGCGCTGCCGGCTGGAGCGCATGCTTTGTTTTCTGATGGGGTCACATTCCTCCTGCCCTTCCAGTCGAGCAAGATTATGATTGCTCATGAATTGTTTTAATCAGTATCATTCTGATGTGCTTAAATGGTGCATGAAGACTGATCATCCCCCAAAGTTGAACTTTATACTTATTTTCTGCAAACATGTTTGAATAACCACTCAGTGACCATGCAGAACACAGTTGGATGATGAACTGTGCCCAGACTTCTCTCTTTCTCACTCTACAATGATACCTGTCTCATTATTTGTACCCAGAAACAAATTTAAATGTTGAACCTGAAAAAAAATGTATTAGGTGAAAAGAGTAACTGGGATTTGTATTCCACTTCTTAGAAATGTCATAGGTTGGTTACTCCCACTAGACTACCATCTTATTGGATTTTTTTTCTCTTTTCCCCTCCCATCATTTCTACATGTGTTCATGTTACTGGTTTTATGAAGTGCCCCCACACTGGCTTCCTGGGATAAATTGAGTGTTACCTTATAAAAGTAACCTCTGTCTCCTTTCAGAAATGAAAGTCATTAGTTCTCTGTTGCTCTCCTATGACAGACATAATTGGTTTACAAGTTAGATAGTAGAAAGAGAACTGCTGCCATTACCCAAGTGCTGTAGCACCTTCTGGATCTAAAAGTAGATATTCCAAGGCATATTTGCCTTCAGGTACACTCCAGATTACAAACCAGTTAACTACACAACAATACAAGGAGATAAGATGAGCCAAAATCAGACTTTTCTCCATGCTTGTCACCAACTTCCCATTTGGTCTAAGCAATAAATATGTGAATTAAGTATGGAATGGCAAATTATATGTAGCCTTTAATCCAAGATACAACTTTGATTCAGTAACCAGAAATGTCAGTCACAGTTTGAACACAGAGACTGTAGAGAACTGCAATAGATGTCTGTGATTGTAGCATTAGAATGAGGACAGGGCACAGGGGCTGGAATCTGAAGGGTGGTTAAATTGGACTGGTTATAAGGTATCTCTCTGACTCTCTTTTTACCTTTTTAAAAATACAGAGGAAAATCATACCTCTTATATCACTTGATTTAAATCAATTTAGCTGTAGCTTTGTCAGATGTTATGCATTTGATGCACCACTTAGTCTGTTTTTTTATCTTGTCTCATGTAAGAAAGGCAGATGAGACCATAAAATTTCTTCAGTGTAAAATGTGTACGTTCATGTTACAGAGAAAATCATCTTGCTCCCAATTTGATGCTTTGATGGACTTGATTCAAAGTCACAATCAAGTTTTCAAAGTATCCTACTTTTTATAACACATGGATATGTTTATTAGGAGATGGGAGGAGTGCCTTGCTGGGCCACAACTTGATAACTTCCATAAAAATGAGTTGCTGGTACATACAATTTACCACCTTATTCCAGGCAGAGAGGTTTTGAATGGTAGGAGTAGCTTCAAGAGACAAAGATAAATGAGCCTTTTTCTTTGGGGAAAGCTAGTAAGTGCGCTTGTATTAGATGTTTTTATGGTATCTGAGTTCTGCTATTAAAAAGGAATATTTTTCTAAACCAGTCAATAGGTGGTACAGAAGTGAAGTGTAAGTTGATGCTATGATTACAGCAATTTGTGTTGCAAGATCATCTGCACACAGGAAAACATATTTTGACTCTTTTGAAAGATCCTGTTAAAGGACAGTGGATGCACTAGCACAGGAAAGTTCTATGTTTCCTAGGGTGGCTTTAGATAATGATGAAACCAAACCAGAACGCTGCAAGCTATTCAGAGCAAACTGTTCCCTCATCTTTTTCCAATTAGATCTCTGAGGATTACTTTTGTGCAGTGCTGCTAAACTTTTAATTGAGTGGAAGGGGGAAACAAGCTTTCTTGGCTGTGAGAGAGGTGTCAGTGGCTGTGGGTCTGCTCCAGCTGCACCTCAAGCTCCTCTCTAGCCGTTGGCACAGAGGGAGTTGCACGTCACCACTTTAGGGCTTCTCTCTTCAGAGGCAAACAAGGCCTAGCCTAAAGATATTTGGAGTGGAGCATCATCATCTCCTTGGACCAAGCCTTCTCTTTCACTGCCTATTTGGAAAAAAAGGAACTTGGAATATGTGCAGCATCTCCTTTTATATTCTAGTCAAAGAAGACTGTCTTGGTGATCTGAGGTGAGTGTGGTTCTGTAGGAAACCATTTTTGCTTAGCTCTGTCCTCAGTGTGCTGTCTTAAGCTATTTCACACAGTAACCGATAGAAGGAAGGTGTTTGCTTCCCTTTCTCCTACTTATATCTGAGCTGCTCATCCTGAGTTTGGACACAAACCAAATTAACAGTCTGTCATTGCCTCAAAATTAGATGACTCTGCCTTTTGGCAGGCTTTACTTCTAAAACATGAGCCCCTGTAGATGAACCATTTAATTCACAGATTGCCAAGTAAGAAACTTGTCCGTATGCTCATCTCGAGTTGTGCCACTGGAGGAGAACCAATCATTGAATGTCCTGAGCTGGAAGGGACCCACAAGGAGCATCAAGTCCAACTCCTGTCTATGCACAGGACAACTCCAAAAGTTACATCATGTACCTCAGGACCTTGTCCCAATGCTTCTTGAATTCTGCCAGGCTTGGAACCATGACTACTTCCTTGGGGAGCCTGTGCCAGTGCTTCACCACCCTCTGAGTAAAGAATCTTTTCCTAATATCCAGCCTAAAGTTCCTCTGGCACAGCTTCATGCCATTCCCTCAGGTCCTGTCACTAGTCACTAGAGAAAAGAGATCAGCTGCTGTCCCTCCTTTTCCCTTGGTGAGGAAGCTGTAGAGAATAGTCCAATTCTTTGTGTACCTGTCCTCTCCCCGCAGGGGATTGAGAGGAAAATATTGGCATCACAAAAAGGTTCATGGCTCTTATGTCAACTTCTCTTTTTACTGTGAATGAGCTCTCTGAAAATTTTCTGTTATGACTATTTTCTAAAAAATGTGGAAGGCATTTTCTGTAGCCTGAAGATGCTTTTTCTAAATTAATTCTAAAAGTAAGTGTAGCTTACCTGAAGGAAAGTGCTGATGGAAAAAAAGTAACTCTGATTTAGGCAAGTGATATGTTTGGAAGCCAAGTTGTTATCAACACTCCATGTTTACTTACCCTTGCATAAAGGAAAAGAAGTGTCATACAGATAAAATAATGACTATTGGTGTAATCTTGTTCCCTAACATTGATGTCCAGTGATGCTGTTGTGTAAGAGGATGTCAGGTCTCTTTATGGCTTGGAAAATCATCTGTGGGGCTTCTGCCATTGAGAGATCCTGGTTTTCCATCTGTAAGAACTCCTTTGGGTTGTAGCTCACATATGCTGATGTTCCTAAATTGTTAAAATGATTTTGCTTTTATATTCTGATACTGCTGGTGTGTTGGACCGTGGTAAATGTATTCCACTAGAGAGAGCAAACATACATGCAATTTAAAATGCTACAGTATTAAGAGTGACCAATCAGGAAATTAGGCTGAATCTCTTTTGTCAGAAATTACTTCTCAGTATGAAGACATTTGAAGTTATTGAACAAATATAAACTTAAATAATTACTTGCTGCTTGCACAGAATGATTATATCCACGCTGACAAAGACATAAAAATTATCAGTCTACCTAACTCTGAGATTCAGCATTTCTGTAATGTTCTCTTTTAAACACTGTTGGGTTGTGTACTGTGCACAGAGAGGACCTTTTGTCTGTGGTAGAGGTCAGCAGAGAGACAAACTAGAGTCCAGGGGCAAGCTAGAGTGCCAAAGCTTGTTTTGCTTAGGCTTAAGCAGCTCTTGTTCTTAGAGGCATTATCAGTTATCACAAATGAATGGCAGGGGCTGCAGCCTACTTGTGTCTCACTTCCAGTATGCATCTCCATCTGTCCATACACCAAATGTGAAGATGTCAGCATCCTAATGATGGGCACCCAAAAATCCAAGGTAAGCAAAGTGCAGAACAAGAGCTAAACCAAAATCCTCTTTCTTATCTACTGTTAGTTTACATGCATAAATAATCTTTTCCCCTCCAGCCCCAGAATGTAGTTCGTGACCCAAAAGAATTACTTTTGGTCCTGCTTACCAGCTTTTCATCTGCCAGCTATAAAATATGCAAACTCATCAGACTGAAACTTCTTCACATGTTCATGTCCTCTTGTACCTCCTCATTGTTAATAGATGTAGTGATGAATCAAAGCCAGGTGCAAATTGCTGTGCCTCTGGGAGCATATGTGTCCAAACCTGTGCACCATTAAAGCAGAACAGAAAGAATACTTAGCTCTACTTGGAATTCTCTAAATTTTGCCACAGTAATGCAAGAAAATGCAGGTAACATTTATCTGCTTTTAGTGACAAGAGGATAGCACAGTAAAACTTTGGGAGGAGGGAGCTAGCTGCTCTGTAGTGCACTTCATGCTCCTCCTGCTTGCACATATCTTTCAGGGAAGGTTGATGGTGATTTAGCTCATGTTGACAGTATCTAAATATCAAAGTGTTGTCACAAAGCAAGCAGATGTGTCCTGTAAGGCTGATTCCTAGAAGGAGCAGGGTCTAGAGTCTGTGGGGTGCTCACAGCCTGCCAGCCTTGACTGAAGCTGGCAGTGGCAGCAGCCAGAGCAGCCCATGCTGAGCCCTCCCACACTATTTGTGTGTGGAGAAACCAATCTGTTACTCTGTGCTCTGCACTGATGGTAGAGCTTCTCTGGCTGTTGGTAAATCAAGTGTGAGCTTCTGACTATGCAGCAAGCCTGGGCAAATGAAGGAATTCCCCAAGCCAACGTTTGAGATCTGCTGGAGCTGGCAAGCCAAATTCTGTGCAGATGCTTAAAAACTATCCTATACTCCTGGGTTGCTTGTGGAACAATATTCTGTTCCCAATGTCCCTTTCTGTCTGTCTGAGTAGAGTTGGAGGCAGTCGTGTAACTGAAATGGTGATGGTTTGGATTAAGGCAAGAAAGGAGATTGGTCAGGTTGTAGTACTTCACAGTTTTGTTACTGAGTCTGTCATCAGGATAATAGATAGATGTGGTATCATTTTGTCCTCCCCTTACAAACTTTCATGAGGCATGGTTATTTTAATGCTTGCGAGGCTGTTTGGGGCTTTTTTTCAGTCACAGAAGCATGGTACATTAACTTGATGTTTCAATTGTCTGCTGCTTATTTTTCTTCTTTGGGTTTGTTATTCCATTTTCTTCTATGTAGATTAATTATCCTCTCATAAACATAGATACTGTTAAATATCATATCCTTCAGAAAGAGAGTATCAGAAAAAATACATTTAGTACAGCCTTCTGTTAACTTCTATTACTTTGTCTTCACTCACTTGAAGAAATGTACATTTATTATGAGGTGTACAGCATAAAACTCTTTTAGACTGAGCTGTAAGGAGAAGACAGCATTGTAGGAGTAATTAATAGTCTGCTGTAGTGTGCATGAACTAATTTCAGGTATACTTACAGGTCTTAGTGGGCTAGTTAGGGAACAACAACAACTGTGTTTTATTTGTCCTGTTGAGGGTCTACACTGACAGACATTCCTTCCTTTCAGGTTTTATTGTACCCTGGCTGAAGGGTATTCAGCAAGAGAAAAATGCCTTACAAAGTCCACACATGTAACAGAATCCTATGGGAAAGGAAACAAAAGGAATATTCTGAAAACATTGATTTTACTCAATAATAAACATAGCTGATAGTGAGCTGGCTCTTCTGGAAAAAAAGCTGGGAAACTGGATGAAGGTTACATTGCAAAAACATAATACTGAAGAGCCAGGAACTGCACTCTGACTTAGGAGTAAGTCATAATCTGCCATACTGGTGCTAGAAGGTGTGGAATAGACCCACTGAGTTTATTACTACTGTTAAATCAGTCTCATGAACGTTATCTCTCTGAAGGAGAAAATAAGGACTTTGTGTAACTTAATTAGGCCCCATGGATACCTCTAGGTGGGACATAGGTCTTAAGGAGAAAGCAGAGAACCTAGGAATTGGAAAGGAAAATGGGTAATATTTTATGAAAGTTGTGTAGAAATGAGTAGCAGAATGGAGCAGATGATCCAGGTAAGCCTATGCTTGGTGTCATGCCATCACAGGATGGCATTTGAATGAGTGGTAGCTACAATGGCTCAGAATTCATCTGATTGATGGATTTCTGTGTTCAAATGTTAAATTTCTCCATTTCAGAAGCATGGGTCATTCTGAACCACATCCAAGGAGAATGCAACCTTAACTACAGCTGAGAGGTTCTTCACAGTGCACATAAGGTACAGTAAATGCTACTCTGCTTTGCAAAGTCCATTTTTTTTACAATACCCAACACGGTTAAATCATGTCTTAAAATTTCTACCAACTGTTCTCCCCAAAATATTTAATCTGTTCAACTGAATGTTTGAGCTATTTGAGATATTACAATCTCCTATTATATTGTTATATTGCTTACACTGACCAAAGTCAGCTCTAATATCCCATAGCCTCAAAGTTTCCTTCCTGAAGTCACTTAAGATGCAGACACAAGTTTATAAAACTACTTTCAGAACTATTTACCTGCAAGAACTTACATTAGGTATTTGTTGTGTGGCTGTGGGGTAACTGAGGAACATTTGCTTAGTTGAGCAGTTAAATAGGTTCTTTTTTTTTTAACATTTGGTCAGCCTCATACTGCAAATTGTGGATAAATATGTAGTCTTTGCCCTGTGAATCACATCTACTGTCTTTACTACTCCTTCATGGGTTTAACTACTGCTGTCTCTCCCTTTCCTGGAAACATGGGATCATATCTACTAACTGACATCCTTTGATTGAAGAGATCTCTTACATTCCTTTTATTTAAGGATTATATTAGTCTGAGGCACAACATCAATATACCAGAGATATTCCCTCCTATAGCAACTTACCTCTAAGGATTACCACATAGATAATTTTTATTAACATTTAAGTATTAAATTAACCAGTACAGTACAAGCCTAACAGACAAATCACATTAATAAGCACAAATATAGGCAAGATGTCAATGAAAGTTCAACTAAATTAGTTTGCTTATTCATAGCTCGAGAGACTGGGGGCATAATAAATCCTCTGTCACAGCTCCTAGACTGCAGATATCAATAATGATTACAACAGTATTTTGCAGCAGGCTACAAAGATTTGTTTCTGAGATTTTTTTAGAAGATTATTTTTTCCCCACAGGAAAAAAATTGGCTTCCAATAAAGTACTTCAGTGTGACAGATTGTCCTGTAATTTCTTGATGGGTGCACAGAGATGTTCAGAAATAAAAGGTAAGCTTTCAAGAGTTCTGATTAAAAACCTCACACCCTATCAAGTCTTTCTATGTGCACTCCTGCAGTTATCTTGTGCTTTCTTTTAACCTTTATATTTCAAATAGCACATGATCAAGAGACATTAAGAACATGCAATCAGGTCACTGTTCTTACAACTAGCAGCACCTTACTCCATGAATGGTTGCCCAGACTCTGTCTGGGATGCACACCAAGAGTAGCCCAACAGTGAACTTCATAGCTAGGCGAACCTCAAGCCTGTGATGATGCCTTCAGGCTTGCAGAGATGTGACTGGAGGACACAGGACACTTCTCAGAGCCTGCCTGCTCTGTTTATCACCAGTGTAGGGACATGTGGGCTCTTGGCAGACTCTCCACAAAAGAACCAGCCTGTGGGAGCTGGATGCTTCCCATCCTGATAAGCACCTTAGAAGCTACTTTTTTCCCCTGCTACGTAGTTACGGCTTTTAACTTGTATTGGAGCTACCTTTTTTTTTAAGCTGGGAATCTCTGGAAATTGGGTGAAGAGCATTTTGTAGCTTTTAGTGGTCACCTTCCATCAGAATTTCTCCAGCCAGGAATCTGTATTTGTTAAGAATCATTTCTATCAGTAGAGGAAAATGAGACTAAATTATCTGAAGCAGAATGAAATCAGAGACATCACTGCTGTATAACTACAATACCCCAGATAACACTAAGTAGCTTCTTTGCCAATTAATTACTTCAAGACAACATCAGCTTCTGTGAAAACTGAAAATGCTTGTCACCAGAGCAATGTGAACCTGACAGACAGCTCAGAAGAGACCATTAGGACTTAGGATACTGCTGATTTGTCTGAATCTTAGGTGCTGTAAATGAGCTACAAAACCCAGACAGAAGTTACAGTTTTAAGTTACAAAGCTTGCTTTCTCTGGAAGCAGGGTTTTTCACAGAAATCTAGAGTACCTCATCTGAAGGCAAGTTTCCAGTTGGCCTGTTGTAGAACAAGTTGTAGTAATAGAAGAAGAAACCAAAGTCACTACAGCTTAGTTTAGTCCACATTTTAGACCTCAAAGCTATCAAGATGTCAAATTTTAGGTTCCTTTCTTTGCTGTGGAGATGCTTTGGGTGAAAATGACTGTTCTATTGGTAGGTCTGAGAATAAGTTTTCTACAAAATATTCAGCATGGCTCAAATTGCATTTCTTTCTTTTTTTGTAATGTGCTATAATATCTGAAAGTGCCTGGTTATTTGTAGGTGCTGTTGCCATGCAACCAGTTCACCTTTCTTGCTTGCTTTTAGAGATGAGCAGGTAGCAATTCCCCTCTAAATGTTTTTAATCAAACTTGCAAGCAACTGGAGAAAAAAAAAAAGGCAAAAAAAAAGCAGCTGTTTTGCTAATGGTTTGAATAGATTCCACCTAAACATAAGATCTGTTGAAAATAAAAGTCCTCCTGAAATGCTTTAAACCTTTTTTTCCAGATAAGTAGCATTTTGTTACATAAACATCCCCAGAAAAATTTATGAAGTCCAAGTGAAAAGTTTACAAAAGCTAGTGAAGTCAACCCAAAGAAAGGGAAAGAAAGAGGAGCTCATCCCAGAAAAAAACCACCTTCACACATATACACCCACCTGACGTAATGAGATACTGAAAGAGCTCATCTCAGCAAACCTTTTATGTATGTGATTATAAAACTATTCATTAAACAACAGAAAACTTGGGCTATGTGATAAAGGCACTAAATGAAAGGCTATATGATATATAAACTGTATTTTTCCCTATCAAAGGAGAGAGTACCTGATGGTAGATGTACCTATACTTAATAAAATGGTAGAAGAATATATTACAACAGTTAACTATCCATATGAAGGTTTGGGCTCTATTATCATCCAGAGGATGTAGCAAGACTGCCTATATTAGGTTTGTCTTGCAATTTGAAGCACTAGAAAAACCAAACCAGCATGCTAGTCTTTCATTGTATTCCAGAACAAGGATAGTCTTTGTTCTTCATGTACAGTATCCCTTTAGGATTTGACTTCCTTCCTTTTGAAGACTGTATGAGCACACAGAGCAGGTGCTGCATTGCTTTTAAATAGTAAAAAGATGCAATCCACAACTGTAACTAATTATCAGTATTCATCAAGGTCACACTACTTCAGCAGCTAAAGTTGGCTTTTTCATGCTCAGTACTTAGAACTTTATAGGAGGTCACAAGCAATGGAATGTACATCTTTAAATATTCATGTTTAAAACTCTTTGTTAAAAGAAATGACATAAGGTACATCCTAAATTAGTAGATAACACAGTATTCTGTTACAACCTCTGTTCTTCATCAATAAATAGTATTGCATAGGTTAGCTAATTCATGCTTGAGAAGTACTTTGATATCACAGCAATGAGTGCCAGAGAGTGGGGAAAGCAGGAGAAAATTAATAGCTCCACCTTCAGAGAGAATTTCAATAGGGAGCAATAAATGAAGCCTGGAATCTTGGATTTCCATATTATGTAAAAGAAGGGGCTTAATTAAGATTACAGAGTACCATAACTGCTTTTTCCAACTTGAATACATGATCTGTTATCTTTAACATTATCATTTGATTATGCTTTCCTCTATGTAAATACATACACCAATATTTACCTTCTTTCTTTTAGTTTGTAACAGTGTCACAGTCCTAGTTCACTAAGCATACATTTTTTCCAATTCAACACTTGATTAAAGTTTTATTAGGAAGAGTGCCAGATGGTTTGTAACAAAGATGGGACATGATGGTACTCATCAGCTGCAATAACAATGCTGAAAGTGGATAAGCTTTTCCATTTAGGTTACTAGTACAAGGTAAGCTTCATTTCTTTGAAGCCAAACAGATTATATGGAGAGGTAGATTAAAAAGGTTTTAACCTCAATTCTGTGTGCTATGTTTACTAGAATATGGATTATCAGCTTAGTGCCTGAAAGGGTTTTGGGGAAAAGACCAATTTCCATTCTGTGGTATCTATCTCTTCAAACAAAAGGGAGGGGATCTCATGACTTTAAGTGGTGGTTATCACACAGTCAGCAATGGTAAGTTGTGTGGCTGAACACTAGGTTGTGGTGGACAGAAGGGTTCCTGGAGCCAGGGAAACACAAGGAAGAGCAGAGAGACCCACTAGGAGCCAGCAGCTCTTGAGAGAGAGGCTGACATGGTGTGGGCATTCCCAGGAGCAACTGCAGGTGTTTATCATCACTCCATGCACCACTATAGGTTAGGAGTTAACCTGCTGGAAAGTAGCTGTGCAGAGAAGGACCTTGGTGGACAAGTTCACCATGAGTCAGCAGTGTGCTTTTGCAGCAAAGAAGACCAATGCCATCCTAGGAGGCATTAAGAATGTGACCAGCAGGTTGAGGGAGGTTCTCCTCCCCCTCTACTCTGCCCTAGTGAGGCCACAGCTGGAATCCTGGGTCCAGCTCTGGTCTGCCCTCTTCGAGAAGGACACAGAGTTACTGGAGAGAGTCCAGTGGAGGCTACAAAGATGCTGAGAGGACTGGAGCATCTCTGTGAGCAGGAAAGGCTGAGATCCTGGGGCTGGTTAGCCTGCAGAAGAGCAGACTCAGAGGGGATCTTATCAATGCTTATCAAGATCTAAAGGGTGGTGGTCAAGAAGATGGGATAGGCTCTTTTCAGTGGTGCCCAATGATAGCACAAGGGGCAATGGGCACAAATTAGAACATAGGAAGTTCCAGTTCCATCTCAACATGAGGAAAAAAATATTTCCTGTGAGGGTGCCAGAACCCTGGCCCAGGCTGCCCAGAGAGGTTGTGGAGTCTCCTTCTCTGCAAAGATTCCAAACCCACCTGGAGGTGACCCTGGGCAACCTGCTGAGTAACTCTGCTTTAGCAGGGGAGTTGGACTAGATGATCCCCAGAGATCCCTTCCAACACTTACTATTCTATGATTACTTCTGAGACTCTTCATTTGTAGAACATCTGCAGAAAGAGGACAATGCTACTGCATATTCCACTCAAATTACTGTAATTTTCTGTCAGGCACTGATAAACCTCAGTAAATCTGTTGCCTGGATTGTGGACTCCACAGAAAGTCATCTTTGTCAGTTCTAGAACATCTTATTTCAAGACTATTTGCTGGAATAAGACTTGTGCTTGGAGACTGATACTGGGTAATATCTATGTGATTTGCAAGTACCTTAAGGTTTTTACTTTCATTAATTGCTGTGGATGTTAATGGTCATTTAATTGTATGTTGTGTAATCCAGCAACCACTATTTTGTAAAGGTTAATGAAGCCTTTAGGCAATTATAATCTTTACAAAATTCCCTGACCTTTGTATAACAGCTTGTTCCTCTAAAAATTGCTATTGACAGTAAGTGTTCCACTGAGGGTGGAAAAAATACCAACCCAACCCTTGCCTTTCTAACTGTTGAGATCAGAGATGGAGGCAGGCAGCAGAAGAGAGGCTGAAGTAAAATGCATCATACAAAGATTCACAATACATAAGCAGAAGGAACATTCTCAGATAACGTTCATAAAATTGATAAGAAATACCTCTACATAATTGCCTAAATATAGCAACTGTAACTAATGGTATCTGTGACTACATGGCCCCATGGAGGATGAGTTCTGGACAATCAGCTCAGAAAACAGCTCCCCACAGGCAGCAGCTGTGCTGGGAAAGGCTCAAACCATCAACTCAGCCCTACCATGAACTCATGCTACAGCTGATCTATGTGTGCACCCAGAATTTACCTTGCTTCCCACAGGAGTAGCAGTAAACCAGATGTAATCCCTCTTTTATGGCTTCTATATTAAGGGGAGCCTCAGCTATAAAGATGGCATTGCTTTTGTGCCTTTTTTCCTCTTCAGGAATTGTGCTGCTATGTCTTGCTTTTATCATACAAATGAGATTTATAAATGGTTTGGGTTTGGTGGGTTTTGGGGTGGGTTGGTTGGTTTGTTTGTTTTTCCCTGGTAAGCTACTATTTGTGCTACTCACCCCAAGAAAAATACAGTAAAAATGTAAAAATACAGTTTAAAAGTCTATTTATCAAGAGTCTAGCTTGTGATATACTTTTGCTTTATGTATTCCTCAGTGCATCCAGAATAAGGGTGGAGAAACACAGTGCTTACTACAATCCCTATTGGACTGAATTGGTAGCATCTGACAAATACAGAAGGACCAAGAGAGTAAAATCCAGAAGGAAAACAATTAGCTTAAGTAGTAATTTTTTAAGTTTGTGGACCTTAGCATGGATCAGATACAACATGTTCAATTTGCTGATAACTTACTCATTGTACATACCTTCTAAGTGCAGAAGCTGCATCCTGTTGGAGCTGCATGCCTCTGTGGCCACTAGCTTCTTCTGCAGGGTTAGCTGAATACCTGCTTGTCCTGTAGCCTTCTCATCATAGTTGTTTTCTTCTTTTAAGCAGTCAGGAGCATGCAGAAGACAGAGTGCCCAAGCTGTAGGACCAGAGGGGTTTAGTTTTTTTATATACAATTGTGCAATTACATTTCTTACTAATAACACAGCAAGATTTTATGGCTATTGTTGCTTCTGTAAAAGTGTCACTTTGAACATATTAAACCCACTTGGAAAATAATAATGATGATAGTAATAAGAGAGTCCTTGCAAACTTCCCTAAATGGAAGCTGAATGGCATATTGATGGCTGACCAGCCAGCTAATTTTTTATAGTCCTAAAGGCAGGCTTGATGTTTGTATTTCTATGCTGCAATGTGATCATAACATTTATTTACTACCCAAACTGCCTGAACTGCAGATTCCTGCCTGTTGTTATGGGTGCTTATAATTATTTTGACAAAATAGTTAAAAGGAGAGAGTGCTGACTATGGTTTGGCTTCTTGACAGGCACTGCTACAAATGGCTCTTCTTGGAAATGCTTTCATTAATTTATTGGCACCTTTGATAGATGCCAGGCTGGATCCTTCTCAGTTAAGGCAGTGTCTTTTTGTTGTCCTGTGTAATTCATCTCGTACCTCACTTGTGTTTTCCAGGGGAAGCACTTCTGTCAGTCTGCCAAAAAACCTATAAAAGCACCTGAAGGCTATTTAATTCCTAACAGCCTTTGGAGCAACTGAAGTTGGAAGAGGAGGAAGGCAGCCAGGCTGGACATAGGGCAAAAGGAAGACAAGGTAGGACAGGAATTCCACCTGGTTATGTGTTCTTTTTCAATTTCCAGCTGCAAATAAGGAGGAGGAGTGTAAAACAGGCCACCCAGAATTCCCACTAAAAGCATTTCCTTAGAACATAGTGATTTGTCAAAGCTGAAGGGTTTCAGGAGAGTTAGTTTACACCAAAACTCAAACACAGGCTGCTGAGAACCACCTTGTTCTCTCCTTTTTCCCTGCCACACTACCTGGGGCAGTGAACATTCCAGAACTGGGGATTCTGAGTCAGAAACCAGAAGTCTCTCTGAAAAAGGAAGCCTGGTTCCATCACCCTGTGGTACTTGCAGGGAATACACAGCTCTGGGTGCCCAACAGCTTCCTCCCTTGGGAGCAAACCTTACCTCTCTTAGCAAGGCAGAGAAGCTCTGTTGGAAGGTTGATCTCTCTAGGCAATCCTCAGCCAGTCACACTCTGTGAAAAGGATTACAGGTCCTAAAACCTTGGGCTCCCAGAAGGTTGCAGAGGTATTTCTGGGGAGATGAGTGTGTGAGCTGCAAGAAATAAGAGATTTTCACTCTAGGCTTTATATCTAGAGGAAATATTTTTAAGCAAGGCTATTTGTTTCATGATTAAAAAAGCCCATTTGCAAATTTCTCACATGCTCCAGTGGTGAAATATAGTCTCTGAAGCTAAAGATGTGTAGTTTAATTTGACCATTCAGCTTTTTTTGGCAAGATGTTTTTTTCTTCAGGAAAGAAATAACCTTAGGTTGAAGAGCCTGTTGCTGACAGCTTATCTTGTTAACCAAACCTTTCTGAGCCAGTTTATAAATATGTATGGTTGAAAACCTTAAAGCCTTCCACCTTTAAGGGTATTATTTTTGCCTAGTGCACTAATCCTCTGCCTCTGGAGAGCTAATCCAAATCTTGGCCTGGTCACACACACATATAACCCTTTTTTTTTCCCTGAGAAGCACAAGTTACATGAGTGGCAGCTTCTCTTTAACAGGGGAGCCCAAAGTACAGCAGAAACTGCAGAGTTTCAGAGCTCTGCAGTATGCTAAGCCACTGCAGTAAAGATAAGCCAACATCTCCTAGTGCTCTATCTACTTTTTTGTGATTTATTGCCAAGTAGCAGCACCACCCATGCACTTTTTAAAGCCACTGTATTGCTGTGTTTTGTGGTTGTTATTTACCCCCAGCAAAGAAGGATCAGCTAAGCAGGATGCAGTAACTTCACTTGCAATCTCACCATCACCAAGAAGATGCCAGTGCTTGAGGAGCTCACCTTGATTCAGTGACCAGTGCCTCTAAAAGAAGTGAGTCCTCACCTGAGGAATATTTGCCATTTAGTCTTGTATTCATTTGAAATTCAATAGCAAAAGATCTAAAGTATGATTAATATTTGCCACTTACAACTTTTCCTTAAAACTCAATTCTAATATGAAAAAAAAACCCAACACTTTTAGAATGTCTAGAAATCTGTAGCTTTTATAGCTTGCTATTGCCCAGAATTTTCTTGTAGTTGCCTTATGTGTTCTCTTAGATTTGTTTTAATCATTAACTATAACTGGTATTTTCTTTGGAGCAGGGGATATTTTTCTTCTCTCTGTGAGACAAGTCTGTGAAGAGAGTTAATATCTTTTATTAAAGAAACTGATAAAGTTAGGACCAAAAAAAATGAGCTTTCAGGCATACAAGCTGGTGGCAGCAACAATTTTATTGCATGTGCTTTTACAGAGAAAGCTCAAAACTTAAGTAAAGCCTCTGGAAAGTACTATAAAAATGGATAGGAATATAAACTGTGCTTAATTCAAATAACATTTCTCATATCTAGACTGCCACTCAAGAATCTCCTTAGACTGTGGATCCTTTAAGGCAAAGAAACCTACTCAGCACTGATTACCACTTCATAATAACTAGAAATTTACTGCAAGGCATTTATCTTAGGATAGCATTTAGTATAAAAATAACATTTTTTCCATCTACTAACTGAGCAGAAACGTTCAGACCTCACAATTCCTCTTCTAAATCATAACATCCATGCAATACATGTAGAGAAATGATGTTCTCTGCTAGCTTTGCTGTACATCAAAGCTGAATAAAATAGTGATAGGCAGAGTAGTGCCCACAGTGATCTAAGCAATCATACCAAACAATTAATTGATTTTTAAATGGGAGGTAAGAGTGCTACATCTAAGCTATGTCAGCATTTTCCTTCTTGTTGTACAGAACTTTAACATTAGCAGATTGAGATCTGGTACATAAGAGGCCAAGTTATGTCCTCTACAAAGAGCCAAAGCACTGTCAAATATGCAAAAAAAAAAAGGTAACATAAAAATCCCAGTGAACTGCAACATGATGTACTCTAGTAGTAGCTAAAGCAATAGCTGTGTTCAGCTTACTGCTGCTCTAGTGATTGCTTCTCTGAGAACAGCAGAGAGTGTAATGGAGAAAGCAGGTGAAGGGATGCAAGAATGATGGGTCAAAAGGAATAGTACACAGCCATAAGCCAAACAGGAAGATTCAAGGTGGCTCTTTTTGCAGCACAAGGCTAAAAGTGCCATTGCTACTTCTCCCCAATGCTTTTATACTTGCAAACATCAACATCAAACCCAGACCAATCAACCAAGAGAGAAATGTAGGTCCTTTCTGTGCAACTGTAATCTTGCTCTTCCAGTGCTCCTCCCGTTTCAAAGCTCTCTGGAGTTTGCTTTGTTTGATTCACTCACAGAGCAAGCAAATGGAAGCATCAAAGATCTTTGCTCGTCTGGGAAAGCAAGAGGAAGAAAAAGCAGAATGGCTGATAGATAATAGCCACTAAAGAAAGAGAAAAAGCATGTTAAAGCTGTATGTGATGTGAAGATTTGAAGGCTGCCTTGTTGGGGCAAAACTCTCAGCTCACCACTTGCCCTGGGCTAACAGCAGCATCTTAATAATCCACTGCTAGGAACCATCAGATCATCGCTATATTGTACATACAACAGATAGCTGTTGGTAAGCATCCATGTGGACTTGTACCTACCTTTGCATGCTGTGCAAAGGATTGTAGTAATTGTGCCAGTTCTGTTGCCATGGATGAAAGAGAAAGCTGTTGAAAAAAGAATTTAAGATAGATAAGTATATAAATGGTAACAGGAAGCTGGAAAAAAAATCCAGATACATATTTTTTAAGTGTTTAGTCCTTAAATTAAATTTTTTAAAGTATTCTAGCTAAACTGAAGGAGCAGGAGAAATACACACTTTATAAAACTGCTCTTCAAATCTCTCTTCTGCTCTGTTGCTCTCAGTCTCAGCCACCTTTTCCAAGCCAACCCCTTCCTTTAGCAGGAATTGTTTTGTGTGCTACGCTCAGCATTCTTCTGCCTGAAAAGAATTTCAAACTGAACACTAGAGTAGATTTTTCCTCCTGGTGTTCGAGCCCAAACTATGAAAGCCAAAGATGGTCAAATAAGCATAGAGCAGAGCCACCAGTTTACAGTTATATCTTATTCTCTGTTCAGGGAAGAAGACCTGTGGTAGCCCTCTACTATTTTTTTATGAATAGCTTTTTTTTCTGTTCACCAGTTAATCCTAGATAAGACCAGACAGAGCTTTCATCTTTGGGTTTTTCATTCTTTCTATTTACACAGGACATTGGCTTGGCTGCAGGAAAGGATGTGGCTAAAGGACAAATTACAGATTGCTGCTTTGCTCCTTTATCTTGAGCTACAAGTAATAAAAAGCAATTAAAAATTAGGGACCCAGAGAATTCCAAATATAAATCTAATACTTCTACAGCTACTCCACATGGTTTCTCAGGAGACAAGGCTTTTAATGATATGGCACTATCAAAGATGCTCAGCTTTATGAAACAGTCAAATGGTCTTAATTTTACTTATGTACAGTTTGCAATAGAAGGAAAACCTAAAGCTCATAGTTTGAAACAAAGCATTAAAAACTCCCATTTGTGCTGGAGGAGAGAGAGCTTTTCCAAAGAACATTTCAAAGGCTGTTTGTTTCAAAAGTCAGCCTGGTGTGTGACTAGTTAGTGATGCACTTTGGAGATTTAAAGTCCAATTTCTTGTTTCTACCTTCTAGCCTCTGGTTCTAATCTTCTCTGGAGCTGAACAGAACAGCTGGCCTGTAATTGGGAGAGACTGCTACAGACACTTAGCTCTGTGGGTGTTACTCCTGTTCTTGCCATTATTGCAGATAAAACAGTTATAATTCCCATCTATAGTGTCTTTCTAAGACACAAATAAGCATGAGCCACTTACCTTTTCAGTATTATTGAATCATTTATGTGTTGAATGATTTTTTTTGTGCTGATCCTGGGGCTGGTTATAGCCTAGCAAAACTTGTACTTTGTTACTACTTCCATGCTATTGAGCAGAAGTGAGTGGGATCTAAATGAGCTTAAAATTCCACTTACCATGATTGGAGTAACAAAATCTTTTATCCTAGCAATGATGAAACAATCCAAATTATTTTATAACTAACTGTGCTCCCAACTTCTACAGTAATTCTGCAGTTTATTCAGATCTTGTTACACTGGCTGCTTTGAGGACATAGCTTACTCTCCTCCTGGGCAGGTGTCCACCTGAGTCAGTAATTTCCTGGGAAGCCCAACTAGGGTGATCAGACTTCACATGAGTATTGAAAGAAGACTTGTAATAAGTAAGTAACAGATTGGGGCTCTAGAAATCTGATTTCAGTTATTATCTTTAGCAAACATTTCTAGTGTGATCTCACTTAATCCATTAATCAGTCTGGATGAGATCTGCATACTAGCAAGAATGAATAAATGGGTTTCTCTGGATTTCAATCAACTTTAGATTCTTCATCCACTAAGCTTAGCCATTGCTTTCTTGTTTCTCATCTTTCTGTGTAAAATAGGTAAAGCATGATGTACATCTAGGCCCCTGGGAAAAACCAAGCATGTGGCTCTGGTGGCATACAAGTGATGCTATTAATGATGGAAGAAAATAATCTTTAGAAGGTCATGTTACTGCACATCCCAAATCCAGAAAGCATTTGTCATGCCCTGAGAATTGATCTGAAATCTGAGCAATCTTGGAGAATAAATCACCACAGAAGAAAACACACATTAGAAGATCTCTTACTGATATTCCCTGTGGAAGCAGTTTTCTGGAAGCAGAATCAAGTATAGTATTGGTAATAGGACTAGCAGTGGTGATGGTACTGTAGCTGCCATCAAGGGCTCTGTGTGTGTGGTATTAGTTTTGTATATATTTCTATATCTATTTCATTTTATTCTTATTATTTTCATTAAAGTAGTTTAAGTTTTCATTTCCAATCTCCAAGTGTGTCAATTCCTTTTCTCTTCCTGGAGTGGAGTAGAAGGGGTAATAGAAAGCATCTGTCACTGCATTAGTGGTGCGCCCAGCCCTAAGCCATGACAATGTCCTTTCCCTGCAACCCAACAGGGACATGGGGTGGGAAGGAGGACAGGAAGCCCTTTTAAAAGGAACCTGTGAGCAGAATGGCGAACAAGATCATCTCAGGCAACATCCTTCCTGCAAATTAATTCCACTCTCACAGTCTCTCATGGGAACAGTAGTAAAAGTGACTCAAGGAAAAAGTGTCATAATATGCCTATTAATTCCAAGCTAAACAGACACATTTAGAAGTAACTCCAGCTTCTGAGAGCGAGCAATAGCATTCACTAGCACTTCCCTGGTGTTTGTACACTTCAAGAACCTCATTTAACATGAGTCTTCACTGAACTGCAGGCATTTTAGCTACAGTTTATTTAATCAATACATTAATGATATAGATTGTTTTTTCTACAGCAAACAAATCCCCTTTTTTTGTGACCACTCACACTGTCTTCACTCCCATCCTCAAATTCTCACTCAGGAGGAAATTTGTATGGGATTATGGAACTGTGTCAAGGTTTCTCCCTGGCTTCTATCACAGGAATGGCAGTAATAAATTCCCAGCCATAAGACACTTTCCTACCTTTAGCATTCAAAGCTGACCAGTTCCTACTGTGTTTCTGTCCTAATGTAACTACTGTGCATATCAAGGAATTGCTAGGCTTGGGAAAGATTGACAGAGCATCTTATCTCTAAAATGTAACCTCTATTCTCTGCTATTTGAGGGGCACAAAAGCAATCAAGAAAATTTAAACCAGCCAACTGAGTTTTAACTGCAGAAGTTTGGGTGGTTTTTTTTCCCTTTTTATGTGGATGGACATGAATATTCCAACCACAGCAAATGTGCTATTTGATTTGAGCTCTGCTTCCAAAGTAAAGAACAATGTTGCGTAACTAAGTCCTGAAAACATTGGAAGAGGAAATGCCATGAATACAATATCCCAAGCACAAATTAGAGATATTTCAAGCTAGCATTCACCTCTTCTACTTGCCTTATGTTGAATCTGCAAAGGTAAAGCACAGGAAATAAATCAACTGAAAGCAAAATGCTCTTCCAACTCCCTTGTTAAGACAATAGTGCCTGGCTGGAGCTCTCTCACTAGGCTAGATTTCCACCACAGATGAGTACTTTGTCATTTTGTCACCATTTGAAACATTGTCATTTGAAATTATACCATAGTCACAAACAAAGTACCTGATGTGTCCAAATGATGAACCACCAACTCCTGCCAAAAACAATAAAGTGGCAACACTTATTTTCTGCTGGGTAAACTGCTTCATTTCTGTCCTATAGAAAACTTCTTTCAGAGCTGAAAAATGGCATGGTAGCAGTCCAAGAACATTTGCAATCTTGAAATTCTCCCTTCCTCCCCTCCCCTTCTTTTAAACCAACCAGGTTTAAAAAAATCTGATGGAAGCAGAAACTGCTGGAAGCTTTAATCACTCTCTCTTTCCAGCATTCCTCCTGAGTTACTCATGACTATTTAGCACGTACCTCAAAGAATTGTGCAGTACACCATCTGCACAAATGGTACAGATTACACAAGTGTGGAAACAAACAGGTGTTTGTCTCATCATCCTGCTGAACAGTTGAGAGATGTCTGGAAAACCAGCAGCCCATCATCTGTGAGGGGAAAAAAATACACCTTGTTGCAAATGGACTCAGCACTAGTGATACTTTAAAATGAAGGATGGGGAACGTGGGCTCTAGGGGTAGGCACAGAGCATGATTTTATCCTAGAGCATGAGCTTCAAAGCATATTTTGGGGCCAGGTTGACATAAATAAAATAAAATCAAACAAAAACCAGGAATATTTGAATGTTCTTTAGCTTAAGTGCAAACTGAAGACAAAAACACTTGAAGCACTGGTACAGGCACCACTACAGGATTTTTGTTTCATCCAGGAGGCATATTCTTTTTTTCAATTGTCTGAACATGCAACATCTTCCTGAGTTATCTCAGTTGCTTTCTTAAAATGCTGGTAAAAAGCTTTTGTTTGTTTGCTTATAAATCATCCTACAGCAGACAACTACAGCTCTGTTGCACGTATTGCAGCAGTTTGTTTATGCCAAATTCCTCTGCAGCCTGTGTTGCTGCATGTCAGTCCAGTGGCTCCAGCTCCTGAGAAGGCAGGATAGAGATCCCACCATGGGATCAGGGTATTAAAGCACAGAATACATGGGGAAAAAACCAAGCTGCCTTTGTGATTAGCTGTGCCTAGTCCCTATGCCATGTTCTTGCTCCTGGTAGTGAATGTAGAAGTCAGAGCTCTGCCTTCCTTGAGGACCACTGCCATGAGCTCCCTTCTCCCCCTGAGAGTGAGAGGTCAGATTTTTTGGGGTGAGACATTTTGTAACTGGCCCCTTGCAGCTAAAACTGCTGTGCCTAAGGAATGATTAATCTTGCCTTTCAGGATGAAATTTAGTGTATGTTTTTAGCAAGATGAACTTAGTATTTCCCCACTTACCATCTTAAGCAGGTGATGGGCTACACTGGAGTCCAGACCTTTTCATGGAGCATCCCTTGAAGAATGTGCTCTGCTACTTCAGTTCACCATCTGGGAGGCTTTTCTTTTGCAAAGGTCTTCAGCTTCTCATCTGCAGAGTAGTGCAAAAATAGGTGAAACCAGTTTTAAAAGTTAGGGCAGCACAAAGAAGCTCAATATATTGGGCCATGCTAGGTTCTGTGCTGGCATGGCTAGACTGGTTACAAACAACACTGATCTCATCTGTCAGGTTTTAGTATGTCCTTGCAGAGAATAAAACTCTGTGGATTACAAGAAGTTGTGTCAATGTGAGACGCAGAACTCTAATGCTCTGCAAGTGGAATTTGCACCCAGATAATTTTCTGTGCTGATTTTTTGGGAAGTGCTACCACAAGTGGATACCTGAACACTAGCAACTGCTCCTTTGTTTTGCTTTGATGTCCCTAACAATCCTAGTGCTGTAGCATAGCCCCTTTTAATGGAAAACTACTAAGGGATTTGTAGCCATCAAGGCTGTATTATTTGATTTAGCAGACCCAGAAGTGAAGCTGTTTGATGAAGACCTCAGTTTTCTCAAGCACTTTGGAGTATGTTGCATCCAGCCAGCAGAGCTAGCATTAGGTTGTGAGAAAACATGAAAGCAAGCTCTGGAGCAAAGCTATGCTTTGATTTCAAGGTGACACGAAGCCAAAAAGACTGTCAAGGAAAACATTTTGTTTCTCTGAACAGAACTCATGAGTCTAAGCAAGTAGTTTGCTTTTTGACAACCACTGCAAGGTAGCAAGAGCAGAATTTCCAACTTCCCATGCTACAAAGCAAAGAGGCTTTTTGTGACATCTGCTAGTTCTTTACTTCAACTTCCAAAGGTAAGTCCTTTAAGAGGTATTAAACTAGGACTTTTTTTTTCCCCTCAGCATTACTCTCCTCATGGCTTGCACTACAGTTAAGAAGAGGTCTACTTCAAGTTTGTGAAGTCTTCCAGCATTAGCAATTAAATGACACCAAAAAATGATGGTTATATACCTACAGCTGTGGTGAAACAGGCAGCATGTTTTTCCTCTTTCCAGTTCACTTAGCTGAAGACTCAAAAAAACTCACCCAACAAAACCCCTCAAACAAAAGAACTTACTGAACTTCCAGAAAATAATTTCCCTCTTCAACCTCTACTACTCCCTTAACTAAGGAAACATGCAAGAAGATAAGCTAAATATAGCCTTTCCAAAACACCAGGAGCAATTATTTCTAGATAGAACCAGCAAAACAAAGAAGCAAGCAAAAAAGTTAGGTATGATAACAACACAGCACCAAGGAAACGTGCCCTTTGCTGCTTTGGGTAGTTTCATTTTTTTGACATATTGAACATTTGGGCCTAGTATCTCATTAGAATTTCTCAATCAATCAAAACATGTCACACTCTTCCCTGAAAAACCAGAGGCCCCTTCAGCAGCTTAATTTTTTGTCAATGATAAACTAGTCACATAGCAGCAATCAAATTCCATCTCAGTTGTCATCTTGATAAATTAAACCAATTGACTTATTTCAGCTTATCAGGATAAAGAAGTTTCTTTAGCAAAGAAAATTTCACTATGGCTCTTTTTTCTTCTTGGATTTTTTTTTAACCTTTATTTCCAAAATGTTGCCAACAAATCTAGATGGAGATTTTCAGTATCAGAATATGGACATGGATTGATTTTAGCATCCATCTTACACAGCAGAGAGGCTGAACACTGCAACAGGTTGGAAGGAAACTTCCCAGGATAAATATTAAGCAGCACCAAAGCAACACAGAGGCATGTGCAAGGCCCACTTGAATTCACTGTGGTTTTAATGTTGTTTACCTAGCTTGCTCACATATCACCTTCACCTTAGCTGATGTATCACAGAGCTGCATTCTGAAACACTTGGTCTTCAGAAACACAGATGGAGCTGCATTCTAAAATACATCAATTTATCCAAGTTACTTTTGAGAGAGAAAAAAAGAGGAGGGGGAAAGGAAGAAGGAGAAGAGGAGGGGGAAAGAAACACATGAAAACAAGGAAAAGCAAATGAGAAAACACACAAAGGAAAAAACAAGGAAACACACAAATCCAAAAAAGCAGCATAGTGAAATTTATGTTCAAATTCTAATTCAAGTCATGCCTGCCAGCAAGTCCATTAGCATCTCTGCTCTGGTGAGACCTCATCTGGAATACTGTGTCCAGTTCTGGAGCCCTCAGCACAGAAAGNCATTCTAGGATTCTATCTCCAAAGCACACAAGATACTCCTGCTTTTACAGAGCACTAGGATTGATTTAAAACTCTGCTGACTGGGCGAGGATTCACCACGCACTCCAATCCACTCCAGAGATACAACTGGCATGTTAGATTTATTACCTTCAGATAAAAACAGAGAGCAAATGATTTTATTGTTGGTATAGCCATCACCCCGCTGACAGTTTTTATTATAGCCTTACACGCTTAGCTAAGGAGAAGAGTTGATAGAGAAGGAGAATAATTGAATTCTTGCTTATGACTGAGTAGACTTGCCTTTAAAGAGTTAATATACCTCTACCAAAACCCAATGCAGCTAAAATGGAAGCATCCTCAAGTTTTCTGTGTGCCTTTGGAACCAGAATACCACAGATACTAAAACCTTTAAATACAAAGAGATTTTTTTAAAGGCTCAGAAATAACTATGGCCTTCACTTTAGAGCCATTTGGGTTGGAGAGTCAGTGCTGGAGGGTGACAGGAGTATAAAGTGTCCTTCCCACTGCCTTTTTAAATTGCAGGGCAAGTCTTTTCCTGGCTATGACTTGTCACTAGGTGTTTACCAGCCATTAAGTTAAAAGTGGCTCTAATTTCTCAGCGTGTAATTAGCAATGGTGACTAAACCTGCTCAGGCATCATCCTGTCAGCTGTCTTGGATTTAGAGATGCAAGGCACCTTCTCCCCCTCTCCCAGTCATGACAATTCATTAGTTCTGCTGTTTGAGAGCAGCTGTACCATTTGAGATGTAATTTATTCAGATTCGCTCCAAATTATTGCTGAAACGTGGGGAGATAAGTGATTTGATGAGGCTACTGTCAGAGAACATTACAGGGTGGATGTGTGGTCAGAAGTGATAGGAGAGTGTGTTGCAGGAGAAATATTGCCCCTCTGGAACCAAAAGATTAAGTTAGAGGGAAAGGACAAAATGCTTTAATGTGGCAGTCATGTCTCAAGACTGTTATCCATAAAATACCCCTAAAACAAGAACTTGGGAAGATCATTAAAATTGTACCTTTCTGGCCTGGTTTATTGACATATATTTAGATTTTAAAAAGCATCTGATTTAGTCAAACAAAGCTGTTCCAAGGCTAAGAAAATATAAATGCTCTGCTTGTTTAGCAAGTAGGGTGCAGCAAGTAACATTCAAGCAGACTTAAATGCCAAGCTAAACCAGATGAATCAGGACTTTAGAGCTTTAACCCATGCTCCAAGGTGTATCTTCCAGACCTGCAAATCTGCAATACTTTACTTACTTAGAAAACTCAACAATGGAAATTTTGTCTGTTTTTTTTAGCCCAAGTGACACCACTCACCCCTGTAGCTGGCAAGGAAAAGCCAACTCGAGTGAAAGAGCAGACTGCAGGGTTCTAACCATCTCACTCCTCTGAGTTTTCAGGTTCTTATTCCATATTCTAATTTCAGACTGAGCTGGACCCAAAGTCCAGTTTTTAACCTCTGTAAACTGCATGTCTTGCACCATTTCCTCAGAATAATGTGTCATTTCTTTCTTTCATGGTTTACACATTCAGCCTTGCTTCTGGCCCCAGGACTGACTGTAACTGAGGATGCTCAACTATTTGTGCTGACAAGTTTTCCTGTGGATTTGACTTAGACTTTTGCCCAGCTTTAGCATTCAAACACACAGACACATTGAGTACACTGATATTTTTGCAGCAATGAAATGTCATAAAACACTGACAACCTCTTCATGGTCTTAAATCCAATATCCTGTGGCCTCACTGACTTCTGGGTTTTAATTTGCTATCCCAGTGCACAATAATTTCTGTTAGCTATGTCATAGTCTTAAGCACATCTCCAGCTGAAATTTTGGCAGGTTGTCATGTTTGTTAAGAACAGGTGCTCTGACTTTCCTTGGGGTTGCTTTATTTTCTTATCTTCTCCTTGAAGCTGGCAACTCTGAGTGTGAATATAGAATCTTTGACCATCTGAATATGTAGCTCTTTCTTTTTATTCCCATTTTTATACATACATGCACAGACATTCATTTTAATCAGGGAAAGCTGAGATGAAATGCCAATAAAAGAGGAGTTGTTAGGCATGACATTTCATTTATGGATGTAGCTGAGAAGATTAATGCCTGAGCCAGCAGCCTGTCCATTACTACCTTCAGCTACTGGGGAAGGAAACATCATGTATGACAACTCATTCCTCACTGCTCAGGAGAAATTCTTACTGCCTCTTCATCCTATCATCCTCCATTTATCTGTACAACAGTATTAATTAAACCATGAAAGCTAGATAATTTTGAAGAGGAAATTCTGCACCATCCCTTTTCAGGTCACATGTTTCTGTCTGTGTGCATTTGCATATTTTCTTTTGATTAATATTTTAAGTGTCTTTAATGTGCAACTTACATGAAGGAAGGTTAGCTCCTCAGGCCTCTGCTTAGTGGAAAAAAATCTTCAAAGCAAAATGAATGTACCTAGAACCTGGATCCCACCAAAAGACTGAACTAATTAATTCCCTTTGAGTACTTTATATGGCAAGAGGTGTTTTTATCATTTGTTCACAAGCCTGGTCACAATTTTCTTACAGAACTTTTCCTAACAGAGGAAACAACCTTTGGCTGGATATACCTGGTTTATTGATAGAAATGGCACTTGTCATTAGCTCACCTAGCCCAGGAACAAGAACAGAAGCAAATACTACCACAGTCAAAGTGAAGATCAATTAATTGAAAATACTGACTAGATAGCTTTGATTATAGATGCTTTTTAACCCCAGTGATACCACTCACCCCTTCACCTAGCAAGGAAAAGCTGTCAGAGTGGAAGAGCAGACTGCAGGGTTCTAAACACCTCACTCCCCTGAGTTTTCACGTTCTTATTCCATGTTCTAATTTTAGACTAATCAGACTGAGCTGGAGTTTTTAACCTCAATAAATTGCATATCTCACTTCTGTTTCCTCTGTATGAAAGGTGTTAGCAGGAGACTCATCTGCTCTGATCATCAAGGCCCACACCAGCCTTCAATGAACACTGAGCCGTCATGGTTTGGCTGCAATTTTGGACAGGAAGATAACCCAAATGCCAGAGAAAGCTTTCCCTATTCCTGAAAAAAAGCAGCAGCCTGAGCCTGGTAGATTAGGTAGAGAACAACTCTATTGCTCCTCCCTGCTCCGGGTACCCAAAAATAAATATTTGGGCAATGAAAGAGAAGGGAGAATATGAGTGAGAGGAAAAAAAGTAGCTTTGTTTGCAGGCATCAATGTCAGAATGAGCATTCTACAACTAAGTGTCTTGAGACCCTTTTATTCTCAAACCTCTTTATTCACACTGTTGAAGTAATTTCTTGCTATTAATGTGAAATGAGAAAATATACTTTTTAGAGAAAAAAAAGTGAATTATATATAAAATATAACACACAGCAATGAAGACAAATCCATTTTCACAGAACCCCAGAATCACTAAAGTTGGAGGAGACTTCCAGGATCATCAAGTCCAACCATCAACCTATCACCACCAAGCCACTAAACCATGTCCCCAAAATACCACATCTATATGCTTTTTAAACACAAATTTATTTATTAATAATTTTAATGCCTTTTTAAACAGGGGAGCTCTCTTTCCATTTTACCTCAGGTAAATATTTACCTGATTAACAAAAGAAATGCACTAAGTTACCTAGCAGACAGGGATGTCCCTGAGAAGAGTATTTATTTGCACAAATGGATTAGAAAGAAAACAAAACAAAACCTAAGCAGGTTTGTTTGGAACAATTAAAATACAGACATAAAATAAACTTATGGCATGACACCTGTGTGTGTGAGAAAGGGGACAATAAAATGCAGACCATCTTTTCTCCCAGGAATGCAAATAGATTCATCCCAATAGTTATGCTGCTGTATTACAAACACAATAAAATCTGTAAGTGTAGAGATCATGGGTATTTTCTACACATTGTAGCAAAGCAACATCTTGCATGTCCTAGAGGATTCCCTGCCTTTATCAAAGGTTATTTCTAGCAATGTTTTGTCTATTTTACCTCAAGCATTCCTATCACAAGGCAACCTGACATCTGTTGTGTTTTTCCAAAGGGGTAGCTTCACATCAGACTAGCTAAACTTTGGAAAGAGTTCTAGACAAATCCCTGGGGGATGAATTGTTGACAGTGGCAATGGCTTGCTTGAGCTTTCCTCTTTGAGGAGATGCATTGGCTCTCACCACCAGGTATTGTAGCACTCAGCTTTTTTTCCACTCAAGCACATCCTTTCTGCAGCACCCAAATGTCAGGCACTTGGCAGACACTTTACATCTGCCTCATTTCTCCTTACTGGAATTGACTTTGGGAACAAAAGAAACTCAAAGGCAATTTTTCCACTAGGAGTAGTTGCCATCTCTTTGGATTTCATGTTCAATGCAGTTGGAAAATTCAGGATAGAGTGTCTGACTGACATAGAGGTTGCTTCACCATAAAAATCTCATCATTTCTGTGCAGTTCCTACCACACTGAATGGATGATGAGGTGGTGGTGCTGCAATGGCTTGTGTGTGTAGAGTCAACAGTTTAAATATCAGAATTAGAAGAAAAATGATAATTCTAGGGATAAGCTACTAACATAGCAAAATTGTAGCCTACCACTTTGAAGAAGCTTTTTAATATTTCTTAGAAATTGATGCCCCACTTGAATTCAGAGATCAAGTAATCTCTGCTTCTCACCTCACACCTGCAGGTAAGAATGAGCATTTTCAGATGTGGGGTGATCATGCTAAGGCTGTGCTGGAAGTCTTCTGGTCACAAACATCAGCAAGTCTGTCCACTATTAAGTTTTCTGCTATTTAGTTAATGTGGCAAAAGCACATGATGCTCAGTAACTCTCTTTAATAGCCTATTTTAGTATATAGGGAACATTCATTAATTTGAACAGGACATGGTATAGACAGAACAATAGACAGTATCATTAAGGTTGGAAAAGACCTCTAAGATCATCAAGTCCAACAGTCGACCTATCACCACCATGCCACTGAACAAAAATAAGCCAGACTACCAACAACATTAGAGCTATCACTGAAGATTCCTTCCAATCCTTGTATCCTTACAGCAGAATTTCCAACTTTTGGCTGCTGCTAAGAGCAAAAACTAGAAGGGTGCATGCAAGTCTCTAGCTACACAACCTAGTGAAGAAGCTCTGCTTCTGCTAGTGAAGCTCTTAGGAGCAGGGAAAGAGAGGTCACTAGATAAGAGAGCTCTTTGCAGGATTGCACACTTAATGTAGTTTCACTCCCTCCTCTTACCCCAAATGAAATGATTCTATGTATTAATGCATATATTCATACTGTCATCACTCTTAAATCAAATACTACACAGAGAGATGGGCTTTGAGGATGCGGAAGAAAGAAAAAGTGACAAGAGGAAGAAAAATGGACACATGCAAGGAGATGTGCTCCAGTGGCTCCATTATTAGTGCTTTTTGGCCAGGAGGCTGCTTATGTAGCAGTTTCTCTGTGAGGCTGTTTCAATGGCCAAGCCTCCTACCAGAAAGAGAGGCAGGATGCTAGAAAGGGGACTCTTACTCAAGGACATTGCATCAAGACACTCTCAGCAAAATCAAAAGCACAACTTGTCAGCATTTACTTGGGTATTCACTTGCCAATTATGCAGGACAACATGTTTGCAGCAGATTGTCTGTGTGGATCACCCTGCAGATGAGTCCTCCCTCTGCCCCAGGCCTGTAATTGGTCACCATTTTCTTCTAACATTCCTCCAGACAAAAGCTCACCTTCAAGTTTTAGCACTCAGCCAAGCTAAGATGCTTTTAGAGTTACCTAATCACAAACATTGTTATTGCTACAGCTGCTTTCATGTGAGAACTGCAAAGAACTTCATCAAACAACTCCTTTAGAAAAAAACAAACACAACCAACAAACCTGCAAGGGGAAGTGTTGTTTGGTTGGTTTTTTTCCCCTCTGCTAATCAAGCCATCAGGTCACAGAAGAAGCAGGTGTCATTCTCACACCTCCTGCAGACTTTCTGAGCAGTCACAGGAAAATGATTTGTGTTCTTTGTGCTTTCCTTCTCTATTCATTAAGCTGACACACCAGCACTTCCTTTCTCTGACCTTTTGTGCATTTCCTCTGAAATCTACTGTAAATTTTACTGGGCACGTGCTATCTCTTCCTATGTGTAAACTAGAACAATAATCCCTTGATTTCAGCTACAGAAGAAATAAAGCATACAGATATTTCAACTGGAAAATGTGTAAGTTATTTGCTTTTAAAATACAACATTGTTCAACTGTGAAGCTTTTAAGATGAATGACATCAAAAAAACCCAGATATTTTAATTCTGTGTTTTGTGCTACCACACCATCTTGCAGGCAACTCAGCATTAAATGTGGAAATGTCTCCCAGAATATATTACTTCTAGTAACCAAAGTAGCATTAATTTACACAGCCTTTTTAAGCCCTTAAAAATGTCATAGTCTATGCAAGCTGTTTTTAAGACATCATCTTGAAGAAAGGGACTTTTGATATATGAACAGCACCAATCCTCTAAAACAAAGCCTGTAGGAAACAAATTTAACATGTGGCCTACTATTATATCAAGACTGATTTGCTAAAAATAAAATAAATGAGAAAAGGAAGAAGCCACAGGCAGAAGCATCCTCTACTTAATCCAGACATTAAAATAAAAAAAGAGAAGTAAATCAAAGGGCATATTAGAAATGGAAGCAGAGACTCTGACTGTGCTGAGAGAAGCACAGCACCATTTCAAAGGTGATTCTCAAGGATAAGCTGTTAGAGCCAATTTCCTGATGCCTTCCCTCCCTGTTTGAATGCAAATGTTAAATAGTAGTGTTTCCTAGGATCACTTGGAGCATTTCCTTCACAGACAGATTTTGACCATAGAACAGTGGTTAATAATTCACATCAAGGAACGAGCAAGAGTGCTGGTAAAGCCTAGCTTAACCCCTTGTCTTTTAAGTACTTAGTTTCACTGTATTTCAGACCTAGTGTTATACAGAAGGCCATTGGAAAGCTACACACCCATGATCTTGAAGTATGATGGATTAAATGTTCTTTAGCATGGCCTTGTACTAGTGAACAAATAAAGATAGGCTCAATAAAAGTGATGTGCTCCTAACTTCAGTAAGCAAGACTAGAGCAGTCACTATTTCTGGAAGTAGTCCTTTCCTGTTCCTTCCCCCCTCCCCGAAATAGACCCATCATTTCCTTTCTCTTTATTGCTCTTGCTTTCACCTTTGCCTGGATTCAATCTCTTCAGATATGAAAGGCTTTTCAGATGCATCCACAGCATTCCAATAGTACAGTACAAAACCAGCTGCAATCAATTGATTTGAATATTATCCCATTTTTTAATTGTTTAATAAAAAATACTTTCTGTAAGTGTTTTTCCTAAGGATAAAAGAGGTAAAGAGCAAAAGGATGGATATTATTATTTTTTGCCAGCAGGCAGGTAGAGTTTTGAGAAGAAATAATTTGAATTTCAGAAGAACTTCTACTTTGTAAGGTAATACTTTTTGCTTCTATTATGTTGTTTGGAAAATTAACTGGGGTTTGTTATAGGTCTGCTGCAAATCAACATTTGTCTGCAATCACCTTGTAGTTAATAAATACATTAGAAAGACTTACTAAAAAGTCTTTTTAATATCTTAGAATAATTAAGTTTATTAATGTGAGAGCAGTGAGTCTAATCTAGCTTTATATGGCTGCTTAGCGTCTTCAATAGAGATCTCCAAGAGGTTGAAAACACTACTGAAATTCATAAATTGGAAAGAGTTCAAATATTCAAAACAAAAATAATTAGTACAGGTTGTATGGACTTAAAAATATGGGAAATAATAGCAGGTTGTTTTCTGCAACATGCTAATGACATGCAGATGAAAAACCATTATTCAAAGACATGACACTTGGGAAATGACATGTCTGTTTACATCTATACTTTCCAGTTATTATTTAGTTACAAAACTAATTGCAAACTATATTATCTCTAGGTCCTTTTTATAGTCAGACAAAATATAGACATTATACAGACATTAGAAGCAACAACTCCTACTGCTACTAAACCCACTCTCTCTGTCACCAAAGGAAAGGTCATGAGAACACTTGCAGCTCCACATATCCCACTCTGCCTGGCCCTTCTCTCCTCTACCTGAGAAAACATGGTGTCTGAGGAGTTTCAATGCTATGGCTGGAGAGAGGATGTCTACTGCAAAGAGTCCTTTGGCAGAAGGAAGATGTTTTGAAAGTGTACAAGGAAGGACTGAAGGCTGAAAACTGTCAGCTAATTAGAGATAAACTTGTAAATTGATATGACAGCAAAGAATGTTGTTGTGATTTTACACTCTATTAATAAAGGCTTCATTCTATGGACAACTCAGCTAATTAAATGTCTTCCATTGACAACTGCTGAGCTCACATTTACCATATTGCACTAACCTGATGCAACCCAGACAGATATAGTTGCCAACTATATGTGAAGAACAATTTCAATAACACAAATCAGTGGGTGGGACAAGATGACCTCCAGATGAGCTTCAACAAGACCAAGTGCAGGGTCCTACACCTGGGTCAGAACAATCCCCACTATCAATACAGGCTGGGGGATGAGATGATGGAGAGCAGCCCTGNTCTAGTTGGGGATGTCCCTGCCCAGTGCAGGGGGGTTGGACTAGATGAGCTCCAGAGGTCCCTTCCAACCCAAACCATTCTAGGATTCTATGAATCTATGTCCCTTCAGCCTCAACCATTCTGTTACTCTGTGATTCTGTAATTGTTCAGATGGATCCAGAGACATGAATAATGGAGATAAAATTTACAGCAGAGGTGAGGCAGAACATTATACACACTAGAGAAACTGTATTTCATAACAATGAAACAGACTGGGAAGACAGAGAGTATTTGTATGTGTAAAAGCAACACAGAGAGGATGCTGTGTCAGTTAGGGTAATCCTCTACCAATCTGAGACTTCAGTGGGGTCCTCCATGGGCTGCAGATGGATTCTTCACCACCACTGATCTCTAAGGCCTGCAGGGGCTCAGCCTGCCATCTCACCATGGGTCAAAGGGCAGTGGGGGCTCTGCCATACCTCCACCTCTCCTTCCTCACTGACCTCAGTGTCTACATGGTTGTCTCTACCCTGTCCCACTCTTCTCCAAAACAAAAGAGCTCCTAAAACAAAAGGAATCCACTCAACAGGTTTTCTCTTCTTAAGTAGGTTACCTCAGAGGTACTGCCTGGCTTGGCTTTGGCCAGAGGTGGCTCTGGCTTTGGAGTCAGGAGAGCTTCTCAAAGCTTCTTGCATGGGCCACACCAGTAGCTCCTTCCTCTGCTCCTGAAAGCCTGCCAGACCCAAACCCAACCAAGCACACACTTGGGAATCCCATAGAATTTTCACAGCAAGCTTAATCATTACTTTGCTTTCTTTCCATCTCCTGCCCTTGCTTCTCTATATCAGGTGAGAAAAGGAATTATCTGTTCAGGCACCACAGCATGTACTAAAGGAAAAGAAAAGAATCCCAGTTTGTTTCTAGTTTGCCTAGGGAGAGAACATCACCATTTTCTTGCATTATGAGGAAAAGCCAGACAAAGTAGAAGATAACTTCATTATCTGTTTGGGTATTTGACACACTTACTAAATATTTATCCTTCAGGGGATACTGCTGAATGGGTTGTCTAGGCAATAATAGCCTGGAACAGGAGGGAAATAGCTGCTCCTCAGCTTGCAGAGATTTCTTCCCCATTTTTTGCATTTAATTTCAGCCATAATTTCTTCCCTGTAAAATCACTAAAACGAATAATTTATATTTAAAAGAAAAATCACTAAGTAATAATATACTATGTATACATAAATACATCTATACACACACAAAAAATGTGGCTTGACACTCAAACAACAGTCCTCAACATCTCTCCATTGGCTTATTGATTTAAACCAGAGCCTTGAGAAATGATAAAAGCCAATGACAATTCCAACTTCAAATTTAAGGTTGGAACATCCTTGGGAAAATGCAGGAAGATTTCCTGAAGTTCCATGGAGGGTACACAGTGAATTTAGCTGGTTACCAAGAGTCAGGTGTTGAGAGAAGGTCTTCAGGCAACATGGGTAGCAGTGGTGCATGCATCTCCCTCCCCTCCCTGAAGAAGCCCTTGTTGAATGAGTATTAGCTGTTCCAAATAGATCTGTTTAGATTTCACTTGGACTGTGAAAAAAATTGTCATGATCCATTGGGAGACACAGGAAATCTATCTGTAAAACTAAAATTACATCAGATGACAATCTTATTTATAATGATGCCTGCAGTATCATGTCAATATTAAGAAACTAATTTCTCACTCTATTTCCCTCCTGCAATTTTTGGAGATTTAACTGATCATTCCTCAGCTGTAATTTTGAGCTCCACTGAACTGGTGGGGATGTTCCATTTAAAAAAAAAAATGAAGAACATGTGTGAACTGAAGACTTTCCTCTGCAGCCAAATGGTGCAACTGATGGTGTTCTAACCTTACAAGCAGCCCTCAAATTGTGGCTCACTGTCTTTGCTGGACAAAGTAAAGATAGCAACACTTTTTCCTGATTCTAAAGCCATGATCTTGAGTAGAAAGACAGAATCTGTGTATTTATATTTGTATATATTCATACTGTATGTATACATCTGTGTGTATGCAAGGTTTATATTTTATCTATTCATTCTTGAAATCACAGCTTGGAGGAATGTGATTAAGAACTTAGAATGCAGGAGAAGAAATAACATCTAGTCTTGCCTGCTGTAACTGCTTTGCAGTCTCATGTAGATGGGTATTTTTCTGTCCACTTTTCTTAAAAGAAAGACTAACATGTGCTTAAGTTTGAGCTCTTGCACAGGAGCTAGCTACAAAAAATCCAAGCCACACCATCAATCATTGCTGATTACTGGGTTTTGTATCTCAACCTCTAAAATGAGTTACTTGTTAGAATCAACTCACTCCAAGTGACTCATTTAAAAGATGACATTATAAATGCATGAGGGGATGGCTAGAAGATAGGAAATTGTTCTGCAGTGGCAATTAATCTGGTTTTGTAGTAAAATCCCAATTTTTATATCCCTATATTAATGCTATTTGGCTTTGGTGTAAGCCTGAATTCTGCTTTAGATAGATCCTTACAAAGTATTTCTATGATTATCAGAATAATTTTAACAACTCTATTTTTATATACTTGTAAGAGAGCCTCACTAATTCCATTAACTGCATCCCATATTTCTGCTATGTCAGCTCTTCCTGCCTCTGTGTTAATGAAATGAATAAAGACTCAGCTCTGATGCCCTTTTCATTACACAAGATCAACAGAAGTTTTTTAAGAGACCAAAGGAAAGGAATTCTCCATTTCCCTGCTTGTGACATACTTCTAGGTATCTAGAAGTTATCCAAAGCTCCAGTCAATGTTGCTTTCTGAGCAGGAAGACCTCCAAGTCCTAATTTACTGAACCCATTTGCTGTTAATTTTTAGCCCAAGAAGCCACCAAATTAAACAAAAGCAATGTAATAGTATAGGATATAATAGTACTAGAATGAGAGGTTAAAATGAGACATCTAGAAAAGATGTTTGAGCAGCACATACATTAATTCCTCTGTGGAGCTGTACACTTCCAATCTGTAGTTTTGCTTTTTTTTGCCCCCCAAACAAAGTTGTATATTGTTTTTCAAGGTCAGGTATTTTTATTCCTTAAAATACACTAAAAGAAGCCTACACTATTTAGAGTTAATAGGTTCTGGGAGGCTAGCAACATTTTAAACATACATGACATGTTCTACTTGCTCTCAGCAAAAGGACTATTACCTTCTCCATTACTTCAACATTGTAATTTAATTACTGGGGAAATTCTACACATGCAAGCTGCATTAACAAATACAAATCAAAATGTCTAATAGAAATTATTGCTATGCCATATTATCTCTGCTTTTCTGTAGGCAGCCTCATAAAAATAACTACAGTTTTGGCAGTCTCACTTCCAATTTTTACATCATAGCTCTCAGTAGTATACAATCATGCATATATATATATATATATATATGTCAACCTTTAAATCAATTTTCTTTCAGCAAATACAATCTCTCTGACACCCAGCCAGGCACATCCATATTTTGAAGGTTATATTTTGAGTTGCAATGATTTTTTTTTTTGTTCATTTTCTTGCAGTGAAAACATTAAGAATGTTTCTGGAAGGAAGATGAAAATATTCACTATTAAAATACCTCAATTGACCAAAAAAGTTATTCTTTGAGTAAAACTACACCTCTCGGGCTTAGTCTACTTGCTGCACATCCTCCACCACAATCTTGCTTGGAAACCACACAAAATCTCACTAACCTCTAGATATGAGATAGAGCAGTTAAGTCATGGCATGGTGCACAGCAGTTGGCATCCATACCATAGTGATGATGATGAGCTTAGAGATACTCTGCAGAATCACAGAATCACTAAGGTTGGAAGAGACCTCTAAGCTCATCAAGTCCAACCATACCTAGCACTCCCATACCACTAACCCATGGCCCTAAATAGAGCATCTAAATGTTTCTTCAACCCCTCCAGGGCTGGTGACTCCAGCACCTCCCTGAGCAGCCTGGCCCAAGACTCAACAACCCTTTCAGTAAAGAAATTTCTCCTTATATCTATACATTCCTGACAGTTGCCTGTACAAAAAGCTTCACACTCCTGAAGTCACCCAATCCATTGTCCTGAAAATTCAAGTCTTTCTTAGATGCCCAACAAACATTCCAGTGGTTTTTAGTCTTTTTTTTAAACAATATTTTCAAGTAATTACAGCATCTATCTAAACAGTCCACATCCAGGATTAAGCAAGCTAACCATATCTGTCAAAGATATTTATGTGTCACCAGCAGCACCTCGTCATTCTAGTACCTAGTCATGATAAAGAAATGATTACTACAAAGATTCTAAATCACTGTTAGAGCAATCTCAAAGCACAATGTTGCAATTACCATTTGAATTTCAAATACAGAATATAGAGAGTGAAAGGTCTCTTTGGGACAACTTTTGCTAGTCTTATTGCCTTCAATTTCTGTGTTTTTTATTAGAAAATAGGATTTTCCATTATATTTTATAACACATTGACACACTGCAAATGCATTGCTACAGGCATAATATACAACCCCATGAATATATTTACATTTACTCTAAATATTTAAAGAGGAAAGTCCTGGATATAATTGCATAAGAGTTATTTCTAAGCTGGCAGGTTCTTTGCATTTTATCCCTGCGTTCCACTGGAGCTGAAAAAAATCAGTGGAGAAATAAATCACCAGCACTTTTTGACTACATCTTCAGGCTCTGTCAGTTTACTTGAAATATAATCAGAATATCCTTACTGATAGGAAATAAGACACCTGGTCTAACAGAAGACCTCTTAATCCTCCTGTCAGTGACTGAAGTACCATGGTGGTCCCAGGAGGAAGGGATTGCTCTCCATAGGGAGAGCAGCAGCATCCCCCTGAGATCCTCATCCCTCCTCCTCTTCTTGCCTTCCCCACACATTCTCTCTATTTGGTACAGCTAAGCCTCAGCTGATCTGCACTTTTCCAAGCAGCCCCACATGCAAACTTCATTCTTCATCCCCAGAAGGCAACTCAGGACTGTGGATCATTACTCTGAGACATTAAAACAAACATTAAGCACACCACCTGTTGTCACCTTCTGGAAATACTTTAACTATGGGGTTGTGTAATTTAAATGTCATTGACTCAGGGAGATTATCAACTGGCATTATTTGGAGCACAAATAACAAGGGTGTGAGGAAACACAGAGAAATACTTGCTTTGTGCCCTCCTCTCCAGGCTGCAGATTGGAATTGGCTGAAGGTAGAACTGATCCTTCTCCATCTGGAAATGGAAGAAGTCCTGCAGGAGGATTCTTTACACCAGTGCAGGCTGATGGAGGTGGAAGGGCAATTCATCCTCCAGCAACCAACCAACTAGAGTAGATATTTCTACCTTGTGAAGAGGCAGCTAAGAAGGGGCTTGGGGCTTCTCTCTTCTACCATCAACTCTCATTTTTGGTGGCTTAGTTTAATTAAAGCAAGTTTTGTATCTAGGCTTTTAGCCAAAATGATTTTTAACCCTGCTTTTAAGAAAGGCTGGAGGTGTTTCCTCTCAAATTAAAAATGATTTTAAATAAAAAGTATTTGTGGCCAGGTATAGTTAATGCCAAGCTACAACAAAGAGGCCTTCTGTAAAGAAAAGAAAAGTGATTTTTGAAGACACTGTTGATAATTTGCTATTCCCTGACTGCTACACAGAAGTATCACATGCAATGGCTACTGTGATAATCACATCATTCCTCTGGAATCTCACCTCTGAACAAGAATATTTATCTAGGAAAAATGACTAGTAATCCTTGTGACAGGTTTATTACTCCCATTTCCATTTCCTCATAGCAACAGCCCAGCCTTCCTACCCAACCCACAAGCAAGCAATTCAGTTTCTCCAGTTCAAAACACAGATGTTACCACGATCTGCTGGGAGACTCCCAGGCATGCTTTGTTCTGCCAGTTTTCCCAAGTTTTTTGTTTTCCCTAATTTTAAAGGCTTTCTGTTGTTCTCATTGGTGATTAGGTGTTGGGTTTGTTGTTGTTGTTTCTGTTTGGGTTTTTTTTTTTGCTGGGTTTTTGCTTGTTTGTTTGTTATTACATGCTATCAATTGCCTGTGCTCTGACATTTCTTTCTCTCACCTCTCTTCAGAGAAAGTCAAGAAAAATCTGTTTTTTTCCCTAACTGTGAAAGAAGAGATATTCTTTCTTTCTGATATGTCTGACTTCTCATTAATCAAACTCAGGGGATGCTTCATGACTCTACCCTCCCACCCTTTTACCTTACCATACCAATACAGTTAATACTGAAGGACATGGCAGCAGTCTCCAGAATTCATTAGAATCAGCTTTAGTCTCTCTTAATTATAATTACATAGTAACTGACAATACTGCTGGTGCTGCTTATTATTCCAGCTACCCTTTTCCAATCAAGTTCTACATGCAAATGTGGTGAAGGAAGCACAACAGGTTAGTTTTTATTAGCATCCAGCACAGCATGTGCTGGCTTACTAATAACCCAGTCAGAGCTGCAATGTATAGATGTTAAATCCTACATCTGTTTGATCCTCTACAAGTGTTCTGTAGTCAAACCAAACCTCCAGCATGTCTAAGAGATTTGATACAGACTCTTCATGCTTTGCATAGGCAAGATGTGTGCATGTTAAGTGCAGAACATTCAACTTCTAGTGCAGCATGTTTGTGATCAGATTTATTTGATGTTAATTACACATCCAAGTCTCTTTCTGCCCTTCCCCTACTGTACATGCAATACACACTACTGCACATAGGCACAATATCAGACTATATCACAGAATGTTAGGGGTTGGAAGGGACCTCTGGAGATCATCTAGTCCAACTCCCCTGCAAGAGCAGGAGAAACTAGAGCAGCTTGTGTAGCATGGTGGTTATTTCAAAGTATTTTGGATCAGAAAACAGGCCTGGATACAACAACAGATCTGAGTGGTCTAAGTTGAAGGCTTAGGAGTTCTGTGATAAGGAAACAAACACTGCCTAGCTTAGATGCTAATGGGGTAACCCACTGAAGGCTCAGAGACTCTTAAATCCACCCTTGTAGAGCTAATGAATTATTAATGCAAAGCAAAGCTTTAATCAGGAAGATTTTCTGATCTTTAGCTAATCAATACTCCCAGCAGTTAGTCACAGTCAGCATCCCCCAGAACTGTTGTTATCTCCCTTGGAAAGGACTTGATGGAGCAACAGAGGAAAATACTACACCATCCCTTAGAAAAAACTAGCTACTGGAGAAGAAGAAATGATATTATTTTTTAGTCTAATTTAAAGGAAGTTGCACATTTCTGGAAAAATCTTGTCCTAATACTTCAATTGTTAAAAGATGTAAGAAGGGAAAGTCACGAGAGGAATTTTGCAGCATATGAGTGATGAACAGTTTGACAGCTATAGAACATTAAAAAAAATAAATAAAGGAAAAAAAGCCCACACAAGCTCTGAGGTTGGCTTATCCCCTCCCTTTCATCACCAAGGCTGAAAAAAATATGCCACCTAATTGGAAACTTGTGTGACACATGACATCCTCACTGCACATATTGGTATGAATGCCAGCACAATAGCCTGGGCTCATGTAACTAATTAATACACATGGACTGCAAAGAAAGCACAGCATAAAAACTATATTATTTTCATTGTAGCTGTACTAACAGAGGTCACTTCATGCAGATTTGGAAAGACAATTGAGAAGAGCATGACAGATAGAAATAGCACTTTGGAAATGAAAAGCAGCAATAAACTTTGATATGTGCCACTGTCTTACTCACAAGCACAAAAGATAAATCTGCCAAGCTACCAGTTGGGCACAATTAGTTTTCTGATTTAATTACAAACCTACTGTCTGTGTTTAGCCCATATCTGGGGTTAAACTATGGCTGTTGCTCTATCATCTGATGATCCCAACCTAGCCAGGAAGAAAAAGAGAGGAGACTCATGGGGTGAAATGAAAACAGATCAAACAGACCAGCCAAACTAATACTAATGCCAATATAAAGTATGCAAAGTCATACTTAGCCCAGTGAATATAGAGAAATCATAACAAATAGGAAATCAATCCTTGGGAGCAGAATGGTAAGCAAGCACCTCCATGGATAGGAAAAGCAGGAGGAGTAGGAGCCTGCTTCATCCTCAGCAAACTTCCCTCTTTCTAGTGATCATGACATTTATGGTCTGGGATACACCTGTAGCCAGCTCAGGTCACTGCCCTGGCTGACACCAAGCCACTGCTGGCCTAGGATTCCATCCCAGTGAAACCAGGACACCTATTTAATATGTAACACACTGTACAAAGCAAGAGAAGCCTACCCAGAAAACCTTAGACAAATCAATAAATCACAAGAGGCTTTGAAGTATGTTTTCTCGCATGAAATTGTATTTCTCTATTCCAAATTTTAGTCTAGTCTTAATGACCCAATAGCATATTACTTCACCAAAGCACCCAAGTGTTTGTAAAGACACTCTGGAAATACCAAATTTTCCAGCAATATGGTGAAGATATATTACAAGCAAAGCCTTGTGAGAAGTTAATGTAGCTTAAGAAACTATATGAAAGAAAAAAAAAACCATATCCTAGAAAAAAACCTGCTTTTACATTTGCTGATAAAAATCACTTAACAGTTATTTAGTATGTCTATTATATTTATGGCACTTGAAGGTAATGGTCCAAAAAATAAATTTGTATTTTCCTCTGAAAGTGATTAGTACTGTCCCTGACATTTGCTGGGAGAATTAGTTTAGAAATATCAGAAAGCTATTAAAGTTCTTATTTAAATATCCAGTCTAAGATACTTGGGTTTTGAAGAAAAAATGCATCTAGATCTTCCTCTACTTCCCAGAAGCTGTTCAAAGAGGACTATAAGGTGATCAAGGAAGTTTCATGACTCTGTATTTAAGTGACTGAAATCTCTGAAGAAAGTGTTTCTTAATCCTAAAGAAGATACAAGACTGTCCACATGGGTGCAACTGATCCTGGGATCCAGCCATTATCACCTTAGCTCGAGAATTTGGGATAGGACCAGAGGAAATGGTTTCAAGTTGCACCAGGGGAGGTTCAGATTAGATGTTAGGAAGAATTTCTTCACCAAGAGGGTTCTCAGGCATTGGCCCAGGCTGCCAGGGAGGTGGTGGAGTCACCATCCCTGGAAGAGCTCACAAAATTATGCAGACATGGTGCTTGGGGACATGGTTTAGATGTGAGCATGGGAGTGTTGGGTGGATGCTTGGACTTGATGATCTCACAAGTCTTTTCCAAGCATAATGATTCTATGATTTCTGATTTGTGGTTTATGTACATAAACAGTTGTTCTCCTGGACTGAAGAACCTTTATGGCTCTCACATTTTCTGTTCTTTTCTCTTTCCATCCAAATCCTATTAACATACAACAATTCTCCTCAAAGATCATTTCAGTCAAAACATTTGCTTCCTTCACCTGAAAGATAATATTTCTTGGGGTTTGTGTTATTTAGTAGGCATTTCCCTTCAAGTAACTTTTCCTAATATTCCAGTTTAACATCTTACAATCTTTAGTGTATTTTCATCCATTTACTACAGAATGTGCACCATTCAGGAGGGAAAACAAAAAAAAACAAACCCCCCAAAGAGCCAAACACAAAGCAACCAAAACAAGCATAACCTATAAACAAAACCTTCTCAAAGCCCTTCTGAAGTACTGAATTTTTCTGTTGTATGTAATCAACTTTACCAGTGATTAAAGAGGACAAACTAAAAACAAAATGGGAAATGGTATCTTAATATTTAAAAGCAGCCTTCAAGCTACAAATAAGTTGTTTGCACTTTCTGACTTCCATAATCCTTAGTCTTCCACGTACCATAATACCTTATTTATTGAAGCTGTTTGATTTATCACTCTTGCATCCAAACCTCTGACTTCATTCCCAGCAGGGACACACAAACCAGCAATCCTCTCTCCCTGCCACTCCTCCAAAATCATGGGAGGCTTGACCACATTTCATTATTGCTAGAATAATTTATCAAGTGTCAAAGACTTTGTAACTGGGGAGCACAGGCACTGAGCAGACAACAAGCCACCAGCCACCAAACCCCAGTCCTCAGCTATTTGCTGCAAAAGGTTGAGCAATAAGCATTGACAACTTCAGTTTGATGCTAAATCAGCCAAGTCAGTCATTGATTAACAGCTTTCCGAGAGCAGCAACATGACTCAGCCATCATCTTGGCTGTTTGCACTTGCTTCTACTACCATAAGTTTGGGAGGTGTGTGTGGAGTACACTTGACCACTCCTCTTGCAGGGGCTTTGGAGTAGATGATCTCCAGAGGTCCCTTCCAATCCCTAACATTCTGTGATTCTCTAATGCTGTGATTCTGTGAAGGTAACTCCTTTCTGAAGCCAATACATCAATCTCTTCCATGCTCTGCCACAAGCTTGATTTAGCAAGTCTAGCCAGAGCCTACACCAGTTTCTAGCAGGAATGGTTCAGTGCCAGCCCATTGGCATTTTGCTTTCCTAAGGATAATTTGCTCAGAGTTGAAGAGCCTGAATCAATATCATTTATTCAGATCAGTATCATTTATTCATTACTCAGGACTATGTGATTTTTATGAGCTGGCAATCAGAAGGAACCCAGGGATGCACTGTGTATTCAGTAGTGGGCCTTCCAAAAGCTATCCTCCTCAGACTACTTGAGGGCATGTCTCAGTGCTTGTGAGGAGATTGACAGGGGAGCATTAGTGTGGAGACTCAATTTGGTTAGAAAGTTACATCAGAAACATCTTCCATGCAGTCTGTAGGAGAATTTTGTTGTCTTAATTGTGGCCTATGGAACAGGGTACTAGAGAACAACATACCACCCTTGCCTTTCCCAAACTCACCATCTTACAACTGTTCCCTTATATTTTCCCCCCTCACTTTGTGACTAGTAGCAGGGTGGATGCTGGTGAGCCTGTTTCTATCTGCATAGACATCACCATGCCTATAAATACAGAACATAGCTCTTGAACCATATTCAGAGTTTCCCAAACATCCCAAATCTTTTAGCAAGGTTTCAGAAACAAAAGTGCCAAGTTCAGATATATAGGTAATTATCCAAACACACCAAACTCTTTATAGCCCTCACTATCCTTAGGACACCGTGACTGTACACAGCTACATAGTTGAGGTATTTTTTTCCTTCTAATGGACCTACATTTAATTGCTTTTAGCTAAAAATCTGTATAAGGAGATTATCTCAGGAACTACAGCCATTAGCTCTCCAATCCTTCATTGCAAGGAAAGACAAAGCCAACACTAGTCTCCCATAGAAATTTTAGTGATGTGCTTAAACATCCCTGCAGGTTCAACCACTTTTATTGCATTTCTGGACAGAACTGTTTGGGGAAGAAGCCTATGTCCTCAACTGCTTCTGTAAACAGTAGTTAGTAATATATCTGTCATTGTAGTTTACATCATTGCATAACAGAGAGCTAAAATATATATATATGTATAAATCTACCTCTCCAAAAGACAACAAAGAAACCATCAACACAGCTCCTTGCAAGTGGATTTTTTCCATGTGGGATCTTTGTGTGAACTTTCTTTCTACAGTAAACCATTTGAGGACACTGATCCAAGTCCAATAGCTAGGAAGGACAGTGGTTCTTTTCCCTGTGAGACAGTCAGTCTGGTTAAAGAGGAACTTTCATCAAACCATAGAGAAATATAATGTCCTGTGAAGTGTGAACAGCCTTCAGCAGAAAGAAGTAAGCATTTAGAGGATCTTCTCTCAACCAGTTAGTATCAAATCTTAAGCCTGATGAAAGAAGCTAGAGGCTGATGTGCAAGGATTGCCTCTAGAAGATTAACACACCTTCTAAATCTGGATTTTAGTTTTATTTGCATGCATGCATCTTCCCAGAACCCTATTGCTAGCCCTCTTTCTGAGCAGCCCTTTGCCCCTGAACAGTAGCTGAGCAATCAGAGGCACCTGTGAGGGCTAGAGCATTAATTCTTTTATAAAGATATCTTCAAGGCAAAAACCTCACCACAAAAAATCATTACTGCCCTCCTGTCACCTTCTAGAGCATCCAGAGCCAACAACAAGCACCCAAAAGCATTCTGACACTCGAATCCCACGATAGATGCAAGTTAGCATCTGGAAATATTAACAGCACTTTAGTTTCCAAGCAAAATCCAGGCAGTATGTGATAGCACAGCTCTCTCTGGAGACTCTACCCCCTCCCTAAGAGAAACAGCACATGCCTCACTCATTGAGAAATGAGGGAATTGAGCCTCCTGACATTTTATACTCAAACAGCTCTCTAAAGAGAAAGCTCATATACTTTCCTACTGAATCAGACTCATTTAAGTGGGTGGTGAATTGAACCTGCATACACTAGGCTTAAAAATGCTTCAGGAGGTTTGAAAACATTGTCTAAGATATCAGATCTTTTGATTTTTCCCCAACACACACAAATGATTTTGAACTACTAAGCCATTAAACCCCTTCCATAGTAATACATTACTTAACCACCCCTCATCTGAATTCACTACAAAATTCCAGATAATTCGTATTTCACCCAAGAAAGAGAGCTGTGTTACAGCACTTGCTGAATTGCCACCAACTGTTACCAAGGAAGTGTGCTGAATTCTAAGCAGAGATTGAAAGTCTAAGCACTTTGGTAGAGGCAAGACACAATCTTCTTGGTTAGTGCTTAAGAAGCCCACAGTATATCAGATCATCCCATCACTCTCTTCTTAAAAATAGAGACACTGACCTCACAGATGGAGCTCCTGATCTAGATGTAGATGCAGAGATGATGGCAGCCACAAGACTCTGTAAAAAATCCAGTCATCTTCAACGAAGGCAGTCTAATAAATCCAAACAATAAGTCAGGAACAGGACTGGGAGCACATGTACCTAAACCAGTTCAATCCAGATCTGAACCTTCAGACTGGAGCTGAAATGAGCTGATGGCTGCAGGTGTGTGTGGAACAGCAGGTGAGGCTGGTTAGGGTAATGAGAGCCTCTAGCTGCCCTGAGGGCTGGCAGCCAATTGTCTTTCACTTTGTCTAACCTTTTGAACCCACTGATTCTTTCTTAAGCATCTGGTTTTGCCCAGCAACAGAGGCCTGCAAAAGGCTAGACAGACTATTTGTCTTGTCATGGGTGGCTCTTCTCAAATGAAGTGATTTTTCTTCTTGTAGGTCTGTGTATTGTTTGCATTTGCTCTACTTCAAGTTCAGGTAGAGAAGGAAGTGTGCAAGTGAAATCTGGGCTCCTACTCTGCTTGCACCTATGCATAGCTGCTACTTAAATTGCCATTAATAGGAGCTGATCTCTCCTCTCTGGTGACTTCAGGGAACAGCATGAAGCTCTGCCAGGATAGGATTAGGTTGGATATTAGGAAAGGTTCTTCACCCCAAGGGTGGTAGAGCACTGCAACAGGCTCTTCAAGGAAGTAGTCACAGTGCCAAGCCAGACAGAATTCAAAAGGCACCTGGACAATGCTCTTAGACACATGGTGTGATTTTGGGGGTTTCCCTGTGAGTTGGACTCTGTGATCCTCATGAGTCCCTTCCAACTTGGGACATTCTATGGTTCTATGAACCTCAGCCTCCTACTGCAGGCAAGGAAATCAGCTGCCCCACCAATGCACAGGCAGGACATTTGTCCCATATTTATTGCTATAGCTCTCCTGTTAATGTCCTTGAAAGCAAACCTTGACCAAAAATACTAGAACCAGTGTCTTTCAATCCAGAAGGCAGAGTGAGAGCTGAAATTCACAGCCACTCCCTAGAAAGTAAGTCCCATACCTGGGCAAACTGATGTCTCAAAACAGCTTGAAAGTTCACTTGTTGAAGCTCAATGACAACTCTAACTCTACTGCAGCATCTAGTAAAAGTAAATATAGTAAGATATTCAGCTGAAGAAACCAGAGGGATAAAGGACAATTATAATGTGTGTAATGGAACAAATAACTTTGATATTTTGACTGACAAAAAAGATCATGTTTCTGCCCCACATCTGGGAATTATTATTAAAGGAAGTTTCTCATATACACTCACCATACAAAGGATTAAGCCATTATATTATTTCTGCTCCTCCTCAAATGAGTGTAAACAGGAAACCAATCATTTTTTCCTTTTCCTTCAAAAAAAAAAGAGAAAGCAACCTTATATACCTCATCAAAAGAAAAAAAGCTTTTTACAATGGTTCCTTTTCAACGTTCATTTAAAAAGTCTTATTTTAAGCAGACAGCATTTCAGAAGAGCAGCAGATGTATCATTTCCTTTTGTTGTTAGACATGAATATATTCTTCAGCCTGTCAAACATCTAAAGTGTGTGCTGAGAATCTTAAAACTCTACAAGGCTTACTTATTTTTAAAATTCTTACAGATCTTTTTTTCTGAAGATATGAAGATTGTGAAAACAGACATCAGAGGAAAAAGGATCAGCTAATTTTCTAGATTAAATAGTCATAAACCATGTGTGTGGCAAAGGGAAGAAATAAGATCAAACTTCACTGGGGCAATGTTGAAATTCCCATGTTCTTTAAACATGGCAAAAAGGGAGATACCTTCCAGGCCACACACTTTGCCCTGCTACATTTGAAGAATGGAAAATACTTCTAGCAAAAATAAACAAATAATAATAGTTGTGTTATTGCTATTTTAAATGTGATGCCTGCTATTCATCACATATTTAATTCCAGAATTACTTAACTTAGAATCATAGAATTGTCAGGGTTGGAAGGGACCTTAAAGATCATCTAGTTCCCTGCACAACAGTAAGAGAACAACACTAAAATAAATCATCAGTTAAAACAGATATGATTTCTGCCAAGCATTGACACAGGTTAAAAACAAACCTGACTTAAACTGCCTTAAAATTGTCTGAATTATATATATATATTACAATTTAAAATTATATAAAGGATGCAATCCAATCATGTTAGTGGATTATTTTTATCTCCCATGAAGAAAATATTGCAGTGTCCAACGTGCTGTGCATTTGTATGATGATTTGATGCTTTTCTGAAAGGACTCCATTCAGCAGGAATATCAAACTTCTGAGGGTTTTTATATGCTATTGCACATACTGTCAGTACTGCAAACACTTCTAAAAGCTGAGCATGTGCTTTAGATCAAGCTACAGCCATGATTACTTGGATTATGTTTTATTAAGCACACCAGATACAATACTTAAAATTAAAAGCACAAATAAAACTGAAAAAAAAAAAAGCTACCAAAACAAACACTGATTTATGTATGTGTTTGTCTGTCTGCATTTGTAAATAAAAAATGTATGTCTGGAAGTGTTGTCCAGATTGGTTTTGGCCATAGCACTGCAGACCAGGAACCACTATAAGTTTTTTGTATGCTTCAAAAGTAATATTCACTTAGATATGATGCCTTTGCATTTTCCAATAAAATGTTTTACAGCAAAGATCCTTAAAAACTAATCAGTGTTACCAAGGTAGCCTCAGAGGCAATAACACAACCCTCAAATCCTGCCTTGCTGCACACTGTCCTTAAGACATTGGACCAAAGCAGCTATGGTTCTGAAGCAGCTCTGAAGTTTGGGAGGATATTTCCCCTCATCTGCTCATCAGCCAAGACAAACTAGCTGATTTTATGAGTGCTCCTACTCTAATTCCGTAGGGAAAAAAAAAGAAAACAATATGTTTGATTCACTGCTGAAATTTCTGAGGGAGTACGTGGGGAAATCATGCCTCTGGAAGTGCAAATAACAGTTTTTGGAAGCCACTTCAACAGGATTTTGGGCTCTGCTTGCTGTGATATGTTATCATTAAGGGTGTGTGAAGAGGGCTTTTTGTTTGCATCAACTACTCAATTAAAAATGGAACTGATGTAGAGGAGAGGGAGTTGAACTGCTGTAGCTTTCTTGGGTGAAATCATACAAATTTCCATCAGTGGGATCTATAGCAAAGCTCCTGGCTGTCAGGTTCATGGAAGAAAAGCAGTGAAGGTCAGCAAGTGGTTTTTAACCTTGCCTTGAGCTCTAACTCCCTGCTAGACTGTACAAGATATCCCTGTGAGTGGATATTCCACTTTGTATAAAAGGTCACAGAGGTCAAGGGAGTAAAACCAACTCTCCAGTGTAATATTTACAACAATTTACGTGGCTTCTTTGATTATTTGCTCCATATTGCAGCAGGGGAGGTTTAGATTGGATGTCAGGAGGAATTTCTTCAGTGAAAGGGTTGTTAAGTCTTGGTCCAGGCTGCCCAGGGCAGTGGTGGAGTCACCAGCCCTGGAGGGGTTTAAGAAACATTGAGCTGCTCTACTTAGGGTTTAGTGGTATGGTAATGATAGGTTGATGGTTGGACTTGATGATCTTAGAGGTCTCTTCCAACCTTAATGATTCTGTGATCCTGTGAGAACTTCCAGAGAGACTGAGATAAGACTGACTAGCTGGGAGATTTCCAGATCCCTCTTCCTCTCCCTTTTTTTGAAGAAGGTGTATTGTTTTGGTTTTTAGGTCACTAGGGAACACCTAAAACTGCTGTGACTGCAGAGCAGCTTCACAAGGATATCTCTACCCTCCACCACCTTCAGACATATTCCATATTGTCTCCTGGGCTTATATAGCTCATTGAAGGAGTAGTGGTAGCAAATGATGTTGCCAATTCTGGTTATTTTATAATGGAAACCACATAGAGTGATTCTCTTTGCCTGAAAACAGGTTGTCATCCCAACCCCAACCAGCTACAGGCACAGAGATGGGATATAATAATCCTTTTTAATAAAAGGATGTCCTTTGATAACTCTATCCAGTGTTATATTACAGATGCCAAAATTAGGAAATGGGAAAGCTTTCTCAGAGCCTGATGTAACAGGTTGGGCATTACAGATTTCCAAGCTTTACCACAGCCCACACAGATATTAACACCAACTGTGTGGTCATTTCTGGAATCTCATTTCTGAGCTTCTGAATCATCAGGTAAATATGAGTCAGACAACAAAAAATACAGACACAATTGTTAAGAGGGTGGCAAGCAGAGGAGGAAACCTCTCATTGTTACAAGGAACAACATATTTCTTCATAACTACTGAGATTTATTTGGGGGGGAAAAAAGTTGTTTACTGAGTGAAATTATCAGCGATTTCTGTGTAGCTATGGCAACTTCCACAAAGTATGAAAAGGAAAACATGGATAAAGCAGAAAAATAAATTTGCAGGGAGATTTGGGACAGACACAATTGAAATTTTCCAAAATGCAGTGTATTACCACTTAAAAATGATCCCCTCAAAAGGAAATGAAAACTCTCCTAACATGCTGGGGTTTTTTTAGCCTACAATCAGTTTTTATAACTGGAAATCTGTCAAGTGAAAATGAGTCCATTTTCTACAGCAAGAGAGAAAGAAGAGCTTCAACAAGAGATTTTTAACTGCTTACAAAACCAGGCTTTTGCTTCAGGTTTAATCCTATAATCATACACAGTATGCAGACAGAAAATGTTACAGTATTTACTTGTAGTTGAATTGATGGAGAAAAGTGTTCCTGTTAGGCACTTGCCTTATCTTAAGAAGCATTAAATCTGCTGGATGTGATGAAATCTGTTCCAAAGTGTTTATCAAAGACTGTGAAAATCAGCAAGATTAGTAACATGGCAATGTCATCATTTGTCTAGTCAAGGGTAAAAGGTTCTTGGAAATGGGAGAAGTAAAGAATATTTACCTCAATGAGTAACCTCAGAAAACTTTGCAATTTACGCTGAAAAAGCCTGGAATATAGACACCATTCTTATACAGTAATTCTTTGGACTACACTATCAAAAGCTTCTCATGGCTTTCAGTGTCCTTTGGCCAAAGTCCCAGATCATGTAGTCATCCCAAGGGCTAGTGCTTTGAAACTACTGCCCGAAACGTGAGCCCAGTCTCACAGCATGGTGAATGCAGGCTAAGAGAGGAGAAGATGCCTGCTCACCTTCAGCTCCTCTGACACAGAGCAGGGACACAGCAGGCTCCTCCAGCACAGGCAGCTGAGAGGCACCAGCTGAGACACACAAAGGGCATTTAGTCACTATGGAAGACTTGGTTGGGCTTTTTGTGTGCATCATTATATGTCATAGCTGAGTCAGAGATATTTGACAGTCCAACCTCCCCACTACCACCACTAACTGTTGTCGGGCAAAATCTCTTGACTGCTGACATCATAGAATCATTAAGGTTAGAAAAGACCTCTAAGATCATCAAGTCCAACCATCAACATATCACCACCATGCCACTGAACTCTGTCCCTAAATGCCATATCTATACATTTTTGGAACACCTCCAGTGCTGGTAACTCCACCACTTCCCTGGGCAGCCTTATCCAATCTAAACCTCCCCTGGTGCAACTTGAGGCCATTTCCTCTTGTCCTGTCACTGGTAACCCAGGAGAAGAGCTCAACACCTACCTCACTACAACCTCCTTTCAGGTAGTTGTCCACATAGAGACTGCCTTTTTCATCAGCTTCTTTTCCTCCATTTCCATGCTGCTTCTAGGTGTAGGTAGATTGTTTGGGAGTTAGTGCTAGTAACATACTTTGTATTTAATAACTCTGAAGTAATTTAGTCAAAACATAAATAAACAACAACAAAAAATCAGCTTTTATTCTATTTGTTTGGGAGTCAGTGGTGGCAGTATTCAGCCATTGACATGTTCATGCTAAAAATCAGAGATTTAACAAAACAAAGAAATTAGGAAAGCATACTAGAAAGGTAGATATGTTAAAAAAAAAAAAGAAAGAAAAGAAAAATCAAAACACCAAATAATACAAAAAAATCCATCAAAAAAACCAGGAGTAATAATAGTTACATGAAAGAAGTAACTGGTCTTGTCAGGGGAAAGGGCCAGATAACAATAGGAACACCAAATGTAATACTTGCTTTAAAAACAGGAAGGATTGAGCAGGAACAGTGTGTAAAATACAGAGAGCTCATTTGTCCTTTTTGTGTGTGGGTTTTGGTTTTTTTTTGCACTTTAAAAACACAGCACTGTTTTTTGACAAAGGGAAAATTTGTGTCCAGTATTACCTACTATGTCTCAGGCTTGGGGCCCTTTGAAAAGTGTGTTGCATCTGTCTGACAAAGGCAGTTGGTCTATGTCCTCAGAAATCTGTGAGGTTAGACATTAACCTTAAAAGCTGATGCTTTTCAGTGGATACTTTGTATTTTCATCCCTTCCACACATTGCGTGCTTGGGGAAAATGAGTCGGAAGAATCAAATAAAATCTTCCTTCTTCAGAGCAGCTCAAGAGGCAATTATTTCATTAAACAGAGACCTCCAGGGCTGCTCGAAGCACAGTGCTGATTTTAGCTCTGCAAAGCCACCACTGCTCTCACCCTGCTGGCTCCACTGAGAGAGGGAACTGTACCCATCTCCCATTAAGGCTCCTCATGGGTTGTTATCACAGAGCCATAACAGCAGCAATGCAATGATTACACTTCTGGCTAAAAGTGATACCTGCACTGATCTCATTTAGATATCAAGTTCCTGGATTTTTAATTTTATTTCTTTTTCTTCTGAAAAGCTTTTAAGAAAAATTGAAAAATTGAATCAAGGTAAAAATTGTTATTTTGAAAATCTAAGGAGATAATAATCAACAAAAACATCAGTAAAATCCACAGCACATGAATAAAATCTCTTACAGCTGCATTACTTTCCTGCTATGTGCAGATCTCTCCACTTCTTTTTTTTTTAAAGGGTGCTGTGTCCATATTCCATATTCATATAATGAGCTATTTTGACTGACTTTTCCCATCCTGGAACTGAATGAGCAATTTGAGATCATAAATTCCAGCTGATTTCGGTAGGTGGTGGAAAGGCAGCAATTTTTTTATTCATCTAGAAAGCTGAGGAGAAGGCTTTCCTAAAGACATTTGGATTGCCACACATTGTGTTTTAAGTTTGAGGTACTCACTGTGCTGCATCTTGGCAACTACAAAGTTCCCCCCAAAGCTGTTTTACTTTTCTCTGTTCCTTTACTTTGACAAGTGAGTATCAACAGATGTCAAGAAAGCAAGGATGCTGCGGTGCTGTTGCACTCAGGCAGAATGAGGGCTCCTCATAAAAAATACAGCACGTGTTGAGACATACAGTCTGTTCTTTTCAAGCTCTTGCTGCTTGGCACCCATGAAGTCCTAGTGAACTACTCCAACCAACCCATGAACAGGAATGTGCCATCCAAACAGATGGCTGCAACTGCAGGCAGCCAAGAGACAACGTGGGGTGTTTTTTTTTTCATGACATGTGGGTGTTGACAGCACTTCCAGACATAAATCCAAATGGCTGTCAGTTCTGAGCTTCTCATCTAAAGGGGATATGTCAGCATTAATCTACCTCTGAGACCGATTAGCCTTCACAATGGAAAATAGAAAACCCTTATTTATAATTGGTTTACTCTTAACACTTGCAGATCTTTCCTATCCTGAGCTGTTAGGGAGTGGGGTTTGGATGCCTTCAGCTGCAGTTCCCCTCTTAGGCAGATGGATCTCAAGAATGAAATGCTCATTTGTCCATGATTTGGGGGTTTGATGTTTAGTCCAATAGACAGGGCCAATTACAAGCTAGCATAGAGGCAGGGGTATTGGAAAAGGTTTCCTGGCTTTATGCATGTTTACACACAAAATAAAACACAGGCACATCATGGTGGTGATAAGCTGACAGTTAGACTTGATGATCTTAGAGGTCTCTTCCAACCTTAATGATTCTGTGTTTACAAATGAATGATTTCACATTTGGTGTACCACTGCTACCTCCTGTCAACGTTGTGTAAGGTGCTTATGATCAGGAAGATTCCTCATGCTCAACCAGCAGAATTGCTACACTGGTTTTTAAGGGAAAATGCTGATATATGTAACAAGAGCCCCAAAACTGTCAGGATTTAGGCATGACCTCTCAAAAGTAGCTAAGTAAGGCTTAACACGTAGCTAGTCTACATAGAATCTGTGGAAGCTTTCCAACAAGGCTTAATTCATTAGACTGGTGAACCGAGTCTTAAAAAGCTGATTTCAGCTAAATCCACATACCAATAGCTGCTGTGGCATTGCCCAATACAAAGAAAAGTATTAAGAAAATTAAAGAAGGCAACAGTAGAGGACTATCCCCAGTCTGTCTTAATACACAAATACAGTTAGGTTGTGTTTGCAATAAATCAGTGACAGAATGTTTCCATCAGCTTTAATTTGCACTTACCTTCTCCATTAGCTTACATCAGCCTTAAAATAGCCTCTGTTTATGCATTAGGTCCTGTGGTACAGTGAACTGCCAGAGCCTTCTGCAGCCCAGACCTCAGATGAACCCTTGACAAGGCATGGTCATTCCAGAGAAACAGTACCAGCTCAGTATTAATTGGAGAAATGTGCAGGAAAACTCTCAGTACAGTCAGTCCCATCAGGTGAAATGAGCTTTCTCTGAATCAAAAGTCAATGGCAGCCCACAACAAAGCAGGTTATAAAGCTATCTGAAGATCAATTAAATAAAGATGAAGATAAAAATCTATACATTGCATTCCAATTTTCTTTTCCACAGAGGACAGATTGATTTGGGAAGGCCTAAAATGCTTTTATCCTCCTTCATCCACATGCCATAATAATACTTGACATTCAATTAGGAGACAGGAAGAGGCAGAGCCTTCTGAAAATTCACGTTGCTTTTCTTCCTTGGCTCCACTCCCTGTTATAGTGAAGCCTTTCTTACCTCTTGGGGATGACTAAAGGCTAAGATACTTTAGCCTGAGGCACTATTGAGGTATGTTTGGCGTTCTGAGCAAGCTGCTCTAGAAGAAGATATCCCTGCTGACTGCAGGGGGTTGGACTAGATGACCTTGAAAGGCCCTTTCCAACCTAAAACCCTCTGTGACTCTGATTCTATGGAGATGGTGCTTTGGTGCCTTCCTTGGTTCTCAGGTGAGCTCATGGACAAATAAACAATTCCTGTACCTTCCTTTTACTCAAGATTAGGGTTATCCTTCTGTTTATTTGCCATGTTATCACAGCACTTAGAAAGCTTTATGAGTGTATTTACAGAGAAGATCATCACTAGTAAAAGGCCTCCTGGGCTCTCCCTTGGAAAAAAAAGTCACTCAAGAACCCAGCAGACATTTCTGCCTGTCAGAGGGACAAGGACTTCATGGACTTATTTCCTCATCTCCAGAAGCCCACCCAAAAGCCAGGCTTCTGGCAGACAAAGGCCTAACCTGCCCAGAGGCATCACAGTTTGAAGTGCTTTATTGCCCTCATAACACTTCCCATGGACAATTCTGTTTTCACCTATAGATCCTGGAAGCGACGCACAGGAGCTGCAAACTCAACATGAACTAAGTAGTATTGTCCCATAGATTATCAGTAGCTGCACATGAGGCACTCATTGGAAATCCTCCCATAATTGTAAAGGGCCCCTTGAGAAGAACAAATAAGCCCTGCCATGTTTCCTAATCTTGCTACACTAGTTATACAGAGAAATGTTCGCTCCTAATGATGACACAAAAGCTGCTGTAAGCTTTTCTTCTGCAACGCCGCTGCTTATATCAGCTATTATTCAGTTATTCCACCCTAACAGCAGAGAATCATTTTTGTGCTTTTCATTCTTCCTCCCAGAGGGCAACAGATGTAATAACTTATTCTGTCTGGCACATTAAGGCTTGAAAAATTAATGCAGTGTTGCTGAGATTTCCACTTTCCGCTTTACTTAGAGTGCCAAAGCTTTGAATTTCACTGGAAAAAATATTAAGTAATAAAAAGCTTATTTTAAGTTTGTTAATGTACTTGTCTGTTTTAATGCCTTCCTGTGGTTTCCACAAAATAAGAATTCTAGTGACTAATCTTTCTGAGTTTCTTCTGCTTCTAAGCTATTACTCCACTGTCTAATTGAGACCTCTCCCATTTCACAATGATGACACTGTAGTATGATAAAAAAATAATCAATTAAGGCTATCAAGTGAACATAGATATGCTCACTTTATCAGGCCACCCACAGGAAGTCCCCAGTCACATTGCCCCACAGCTTAATCAGACACATAGAGCTCTGCAGATGTGGATTATGCTTCATACCCAGGCCTACCCATCCCTTCAAAATATTGCCCAGTTACATGGATGTGGAAAAGATAACAGGAGATTAAACCAAATTTTATTGCTTTTTCTCAGACTGTCCCTTTGGAAGCAGCATGACAAGCAAACATTGAGGCAATGTGAGGCTCACCTAGGGTTTTGATATCCGTGACACAAGGCTTGCAGCAGGAATCAGAGCTCATCTCGTCGAAGATTTCATCACAGAGGGTCCAGCTGACACAATGGATCAGATGTCACAGAGATAAATGCACCCTGCAACCCTTTGGAGAAGTACAAGGGATAAGTTTATGTATGTCAGTGTGTTTCCCTCTAAATTAGCACTATCTAATCAATCCATGTCATACACCTTCATTAGGCTACCTTTGCAAACAACAAACAGACCTGGATCAGGTAATTATAGTGAAAGAAAAAGGCAAAGAGAAGTAGTAGAGTGTGAATTGAAGAAGGCTGAGAACAAAATCAGAGCTGGGAACTGCTTCTCTCCAAAAATAATGAAGAATTTTGTTCTGCCCTCTCCCAGATGTTAAAAGAGATGAAACAAACCTTTGATTTAGACTTTGTCTCTGCAGAAGGCTGTTCTTAGTGTCACAATTCTTACCCAAAAGGACAGGATGAAAAGCCTCAAATTAAATCTACAGGTTCAAAATGCATTAGCAGTTAGAGAAAGAAAAAGTCCTAGGCAATTTTCCCTAGTGCTGTAGAGCATTTGCTAATGCTGCTGCTCCATGTATTCTAAGTCTGCAAGCATGGGAACCAGCATTAACTCCCCATCACATCAGGCTGTCCTTTCACTCCTACATGCAGCCACTTAGCTCTCTTTTCCTCCTTGGATAGAAACCCTCAAGTAATTTCTCCTTTGTCCTTCAGGCTGCTGGCTGGGCCCCAGAGAGTGCTGAGCATTAAAAGAGCACAGACTTCTATTTCCAGTCTCTGGCAACACTTGTTCCTTTATTCCACAGAGAGAGATCTCTGTTTCCTTAAAAGCTGGCTCTGCTGATTCAGGTTTCCTCCTCTCAGCAGATTTCAGTTCAGAGTTTGATCTATCAGCATCAAAGACATCCTTCTGTTCAGAGCATGCCTCAGCAATCAGACAATAAGCAGCAGAGAAGTTTCAAATGAGGCTAGTGGTTCCCCAGGAGACCAAAGGCAATTAATAACATGTTTTTCTGCAAGGAGTAAAGCTAATGAAGCCTGATTTCCTACACATCTGAGACATTCATCTTCTACCCTGTCTGTAAACTGTTAGCCCAGTTGACACTGTAAACTGAGCTTTTCTGCCTCATGCCTCCCATCTCACCTTGCCCAATTCCCCCTGTATCTTAGTGTGACAAACAATCTCTTGTTTAAACAGTCTGCTTTGACTAAGAGCTACTTTCATTCTCACCAAGATCTCTACAAGGTCCTCAGCTTCTTCTGTGCACATATCCTTGGTCTATCACTTGCAAGATGACACAGGCTGTGGCTAGCCCAGAGCCACATGAGTACTCAGGGGCCAGCAAACTGCTGTCAGGCACAATGAGTAATGTTTGCACCTTCAGTAAAAGGCATATTAAAGCACACACCAAACTAGCAATTTTAATGAAAACCAGAGGCACTTCACAGCTAGGAGACCTCAGTTCAGCCTGAGTTGCCAGGTTTGGCTGAAACAGGGTAATAAATACAGAAGTTATCACAAAGCATTGGACAAGTGAGATAGAAGGAGCAAGAAGAAACAGTGTGAGTGCAAAATTGTTTCTTTGAAAACCAGGCAACCAAAAGAATAAAGAAGTCTTTCAAGAGATGAACTGTGACCCTGACTCTGTAACAGATATTGATTAGGATCTGATATGAACTACTGCAGTTGTGACACTGACCATCTTTATTTTTCCAAATAAAGATGTGGGAATTAATTTTATTAATACCTGGATCATGGTGGTAGACTTCCGTTTTACAACAGTGTTATGCAAGAAGATGAACAGAAGTTGATCAGAATGACACGAGAGAAACTCTAATTTAAAGTCACTTGGTTGCCTCAAGTGTGTCATCAAACTGGATTATTTTGTATCACATGGATGTGGGAGCACATCCATATAGAGGAAACTTCTGAGCATAGCTATCGAGCTGCTCAAGGGACTCATCCTATGGGCTCTTTGGATGTAACTTTTGAACAGGAGCATTTAGTCCTATTAGCAGGAATGTGAATGGGTAATTCCTTTCATTCAGAGTTGCTCACCAAAGTTTCTAAGCCCATGTCTGACCCAAACCACAAAGCAACACATCTGCAGGATTTAGAACAAACCATACAGATTGAAGTGTCCAATATCTATGCAACTACCTAATGACATCTCTTGCCTCATCTCTAGAGGAACTGGACTGTACTTTGTCTTCAGTTGTGTGATATTGCCAACAATCTCAAGTGGGAATTAATGACATTTTTAGCAAAACACTCAAGAAAAAAGTTTTCATTTAGCAGGTGGTAACTGAGGGAAATGAAATAGTCTTTATAAGAGATGCTGCCTACCTTCCACTCAATGGCTTCCTTGTAGGTCATGGCATCTTGTGATTCCTGCTGCTTGTAGTAACATCTGCAGGACTTGTTTGCAGATTTTTTTTTTCTTATTAGAAAATCCAACTCTACAGCTGAAAAAAATATAAAAGGAGCATAAATAACATCTCTAAGAGCATCTTGGTGGACAAGATCCAGTGAAACTTTGACACTGTTTTGGTTTTTACCAAATACAAAATGATCATATGGATATATATCAACTATAGTAATTGCAGATGTTGAAACTGAGGCATGGAATTTCTGCAAAGGACTTGGAATAAATATCCTTATTTCCCATAAACCTCCCAGACATGCTATATTTATTAAACAGGACTCTATGGCTGTCCTGTTAATTTCTGCTCCTTGTGATAATTTAAAACTGAGTAAATAGTATCATTCTGATCAGATCATTAACACGTTTGTATTTAGTGCTTTAAGTGCACGAATTATGGAATTGCACCTTTTTCTGAGGAGAGAAAACTTCTGGCATGACTCATGCATCATGTAAGACCTTTTGTTCACACCATTTAAGACATCTACCTGGAACTTAATTATTTAACTTATGTTCTTCTTTTAACTTGCCTTAGTGTTAAACTAGCTGCTCACAGGAGCTGAAAATCTGTGTGTTTCTTGAAGATGAATGGAAATACCATCAAAAGGAGAGCAGTTTGTTTAGTTTATTTCCAACTGTGAACCAGTTCTAAACTGAGAGGCAGAAAAAAGATGGATCAAATGGCTTCACTGAGAAGGAACTTAATAGCAAGCTGGAGAAAGAATAAAAGAAAAACAAGGAGCTAGGAGAAAAGACAGACCACAAACCAAATCATTATTTAGTTTATCTCAGTCATGGCCTAGGTTGACCTCTATTTAGTGCTAAATTGTGCCACATTACAGTCATTGACTAGTAGCTCTTGTATTTGTAAAAATAAACATTTATGAGCTTAATTTTCAAGACAGAGAGTTCCTGACAATGAATTTGTTAAACACCTGCAAAACCAAGGAGAAACATTTCACAGCAGCAGTGATGAAAAAGCTCTGACTGAGGATTTACAAACCATGTGTGAAACTATTTCAGACAGTTCTTAATCACTAGCTTAAAAATCAGCAGGCTCTCTGAATGTCACTGGTATCAAGGTGAATGTCACACATACTGCAAAGGATTTTTGTTTTAATTGGCAATGCTTGAAAAGGATAGTTATTTTTTAGGCTATCAGAAAGGTGCACAAATTACAGAAGTGACAGAGCACCAATGCTGCATTCATTGCAGCTGTGCCCTTTCAGAAAACATTTATTGAAACATTGGAAAATCTGCAGAACGTTTTGCTTTAACTGGAGGGAAGGGGAAAAACAAAACCACTTTCAGAGTCAACCCTGCCCACATTTGAAGATAATGAATCTCCAAAAGCAGAGAGGGAATGGCTGAGACCTACCTGGATGGCTGCAGGTTTTCATGGGAGCTCTGCCTGGGTTGCCACATCCATTCTGGTGAGTGCAGAGGATGTGGCTTTCTGCCAAGTGGAGACCACAGCTAAGTTCTATCTGAAGAGTGAGGAGCACCATCTGAAGGAGCCTTTTGAGCTGGTGGGGTGAGGACATCCTTCCTGCATGCTCTGCTCTCCTCAAGCCATTTTGATAGGCATGGGGGTAGACCAGGCTTAGCTGGAATGATATCCTTATAAGTCACTAAACAATTACAGTTACACCCTACAATGCATCAGCACACAGCAGGCTCCTGGACCTAGCTTGGAACCCACGTGCAAAAAGCCTCCACAAGAAGTTTTGTGTGGCCAATAGAATACCTGTTCCAAGTAGATTAGCCTTAAAATGAAACCACAGCTGATTGCTTTGGAAATTACACCAGCTTTCATTCAAGGGCTTTCCTTCAAGAAAAATAAATCAATGAAATATTAACTGTCATTTCAGCTGTCAGAGTAAGGCAGATGCAGTTTTCTCTCCTTTCTTTCTTTTCTTCCTCCTTAAAAAAAAAACCAACAAACTAGAATATACAAAATACAAAATCCCTGTTTTTACAAGGCAAAATGTGAAATTATTACCTCAAATACCAAAATGGGCATGATTCCTACTCGGCATGTTTCAGAGGAGACCAAATCAGTCTTTAGAAGGACTAACTAGGTGTAGGTGCAATCATTTGCAACGTGCAGAGCATTAGGATATAATTTATATTTATTAGACTATGTGGGGTGCAATAAATCATTGTTTTCATTTGTAGAGTGTTATTACAGGAGTGATTTAACTGGAGAAATTCTTCCTCCTGGCCTATAGGAGTGAAAGGTTAATGGCATAATGAATTCCTATAAAACAAATAGTAGACTTTCACCATCCTTCAGCCAGCAGGTGGTAAATTAGCAGGTAATAAAATGTGTATGCAATCTGCATTCACAGGCCAATAAATAATATTCAGGGGCTAGTTTTACCTGCCCTAGCTGACAGAGCGTTACTGGGACTATATAGCTCCATAGCATCTAGGAAAGGTACAGAGAGCAAAAGGGAGCTGGTTTTGCAGTGGCCTGACTTTTAGCACTGATATATGTCAGATATTACCAGAGAGGCATATCTAGAATATTATAGCAACGCTCATAAATTCTCCATTGCTCTGTAATAAAGTACTGCTTCAACATGTGGCAAATACACATTCCTGTGGTCCCTTCAGCCTGTGACATTTACTCTGCCATCCTATTAATACTGGTGGCATTTCATTCTGGTAATGGAATAGCTGAAGGAAAGAAAAAAAAATCTTTTTAATATGCAGCACCACTCTGAAAGCCAAAAAAACCCTCCTCCTAAAATAATATACTAGCTCTCACTGTGCAAGTTAAACATATTATCAATGTATTTCTATGAATGGGCATTCATTATCCATTCTGTCTACAAGACTTGTGCGACATGTCGATATTCTCCGGCTACCAGAAACACTGCTACACTGCAATGCAACTGAAGTAGTGTTAAAAAAAGAAGTACTTTATTTTTATTTCAGCTGGGATTGTATTCTTTGCCCTAATCAGTCTGCGCTTTCCTTTTTTTTCCCCAGTATTGGAGGAGAACAGGCCTCCAGTTAATTCCTTGTTGTTGTTATTGATGTTCTGTACGACACAAGTCAAGACACAAGCCCTGTGTAAGGAGTATTGTAGTGAGTCCCAATGCTGAAAGTAAATTCAGCAGCTTGGTTAAAGTTTGGGTTTCTTCTATATTTCCCAGGGAAAAAAGTATTTTCTGACAGCTAGCTAGAGGTTTGGGATAAGATTTGAAATCCTTTCACAGCAAAGAGAAGAAAACAGGTGAGGTGTCTGAAGGTGTTGCTCTCTCTTCAGCCTGAACAGATCATACAGTGACTTTTGAGAACCTCATTCTGAGTCCTGCATTCCTCATAACGTTATGAGCCTCAGAGCCTCTTCTATACTGTGAAATGCAATTGCTACACTAAGCCAAGTGGCACTAACCAAACTAAACCCTAGGTCTCCTCAGGGCCCCAGTGGTCCTAAAATATAATTATTGTTTGCCTTTGATCTGAAGGAAAGGAAAACTACCTGTTGTACAAGGTAGTTGTACAAAGCCTGCACAGGAGACAGAGTGGTGCTTTTCTAGCACATGCAGGTAGCAGAGGGAAAAGGACCAGTGGGAAGAGCCCATGCCATTGCCAGGCTTCCTGGGGCACTGTCTGCAACAAGGCATCCCAAACTGCTCCCCAGAGATATCACGGAGACTGCTATTGGGCATGAGTTAAAACTATATCATACCTAACTGTAAAGCGTCCTCTTCAGCCCATATACTTATACCTGATGCAACTTGAGGCAATATGCTGCAAAACATTAAAGAGAGCACACTGGTTATGGTATTACACAGATATTAAGGTTGTACTTCTGCTAGTCTGTTGCTTGCAATTCTAAGACCTTCCTCCCTTCCTTCTTTAGGCCCTCACAAAATGGCAGCAGGGCCTGGGGGAGGTGAGGCCTTGAGGAGTGCATCAGGGGAGCTTTAGATTGGATATTAGAAAACATTTCTTCACAGAAAGAGTTAGTAGACATTGGCACAGGAAATGGTGGAGTCACCATCCCTGGAGATGTTCAGAAAATGTACAGATGTGGCACTTAGGGACATGGTTTAGTGGCATGGTGGTGCCACGTTGATGATTGGATTTGATCGTCTTACAGGTCTTTTCCAACCTTAATGATTCTGTGATAACCCTATTATTTTGAAATCATTTTTGTCAAGAGCAAGGCAACTATACCACATTTTGAAACTAGCACTGATATCTTCAAACCTACCAGAGAGCCTTTTAAACTAGAGCTGGGAGCTGAGGACAGGGAGCCATTTCGCTGTTGCTGGCTGGAAATCTTGCCCTCAGACACGTGCACTCTGTGGCTGGACAAGGGTTCCCAAATGTCTCCCTTCACTCAGCCCCATCTGCTGCAATGGCATGCTGCCTGCTCGCCCAGGATGGTGCCAGTTTTGCTCAGTGCCAAGCAAAATGAGTTTAGATGGGCAGTTTGTGAGCAGTATCTCTTCTATAGAAAGTCCCTCCTCTGTGAGAGCGCTGGCACACAGGTGCCAAATGCCACTTTATACTTGACTGCATCTGCTGGTATGTACATGCCAAGAACAGAGCACCTAAATGGAGATGGTAACAAAGACAGGAATCTATATTTGTGCTTGCCAAAAGATTGCTTGCACTCAAACATAAAGCCATTAGAACAACATAGGGTATCAAACTCAGTGCTGAACTAGACCACAACCTCAGAAGAGTCTGTTAAGGCTAATTCACAACTGGTGATGACATCAGGAAACATGAAAACCATGAGAGTGAAAAGACCCAAACCAGAAAGCACCATATTATAGTGTGTTATCTGATACATTTACAGTGGAAGAATTAAAGATGATCTGTTCAGTTAAAATCAATTCAAATGCAAAGGTGCATAGAAAAAAAATCAACTAAATCTTCATTAGACATTCCTTAGCTTCTCTTCCATTTATGCTCTGCTCTACTCACCCTCTTAATGGGCCAACTTGTGAAAGTAATAGTTGGCTATTCCAGACCTCATCAGCAGAAAAACATAACTTTCCTTTCTTTGTAAGGCAGAAGATTACAAACATTCTCTTCACAAAATAATAGGTGTTAACACAGCTTTGCCCTTGTGTGACCTCACTTACTGATAAGCTTCTGGCATTCATTATTTTTTTCCCCTCAGAGGCTATAAATCATAATGGATTATAATTAAATGTTATTTCACTGTATTGTTTGTACATCAAGAAGAGGTTTCTGTTACATTGGGAACTGTACACAAAGACAAACACAAAGAAACAGGCTCTCCCCAAAAGAGCAAACAGTCCTGTCTAGACAAGGCTCAGAAAGGTGTCCTAGGTGCTGATCATCAGCTTGTTATTCCCTCCTCCTGAGATGGGGAAAAGACTAGAATAGGAAAAGATGTGGGCTCTAGCTTGTTACTTTAAAAGTGTTGAGTCCTGGAAGTTCTGTGTAAAGAACAAATACAAAAATTTAATTATTACATTCTAGACCTCTCTCTCCCCTTCTTGTCCATCTGTGTTCTATGACCCTGACCAGGAGGATGGCCATACTGAGTCAGGGCAAAGGCTCACCTAGTCCATATCTGCTCTGCTAGGGGTCTGTGGGGGCTGTTTGAGTAAACACAGTTCAAGATGCTTCCTTCCTACAGTGTCCTATTGGTAACTGGTGATAATATACCTAAATCTTTCAGAGAGCTGCAACTCTTATGCTTTTTTGTGTGTGGGTTTTTTTTTTGTTTGGTTGTTTTTTTTGTTAAGCTTTATAGTCTAATTTGTCCTCAGGTAGGGGTTTCACAAATGATTATTCACAGCAACTTTTTTTTTTACCAAAGGAAATGTATTATTATGTTAACACTTTATCTTTCAAGAAGACATCTTAATAATCTCTTGTTTTACTCTAGATGTCTGTAATGTATTTAAAATGTTTGCATCTTGTCTGAAAGAAGTGTTAGCCTATTCATAGATTAGGTGGCAAGAACACAGAGAGGCAGTCAGAGCACATTACTCACCATTTTCTCACCTAAGTTGTTTATGAAACCTGCATCTCAAGGAAGAGCAATCCGTCTCATGGTGTTACTGCTGATGGCTCATGTCTGAAGAAAAAGAAACAAATGACATTTTAACCATTAGCTTTAGTCTGACCTATTAATAGATCTGCTGAGTAAAACTGGCTATACTCCATAAACTGGCATTCTTTGCTAAGCTGCTATTCCTTGAGAGGTTGTTGTAAGGATGAAGAAGAAAGAAAATCCTCCACCTTACTACAACCTCCTTTCGGGTAGTTGTAGAAAGTGAGAAAGCTCCCCCTGAGCCTCCTCTTCTCCAGACTAAACAACACCAGTTCTCTCAGCTGCTCCTCAGAAGACTTGTTCTTTAGACCCCTCACCAGCTTCATTGTCCTTGTCTGGACACATTTCAGGACAACATACCCAAGTCATTCCCCTCACTCCTCATAATGTTACTTTCTTCTTCACTCTGTAACTACTTTTCTCTCAATCTCAGATACAACCACCCTGTCTCAAAAACAGCTTTGATCAAGCCAAGTTTTAAAACTCATTTCCACAACCACATCTTATCTGAGTCAACAGCCACTCAACTCAATGAGAATACTAAAAAAACATCTTACTGGCTTTAGCAGGAACTGAATCAAACATCTGACCTTGCAACTGCTGAAACTCCTATTGCAGCTAGGAAATGTGTCAGTTCCTGGCAGCCAACCCCTATTTAAGGAACATTTAAATATCAGTATTGTTTACTTTAGGGGGGGTTGGACTAGATGATCTTTCTAGGTCCCTTCCAACCCTAACATTCTATGATTCTATACTTCTAAGCAAGCATAGCAGCCCTATTGCTCTCAGGAAGACTTTAGCACATACTTAAATTTAAGGATGAGATGAAATATTTTCCTGAACCAGTAATATATATTACAACTGCTTCTAATTATGATAATTTGTAAATGTGGCTATTATATGTACCAGCTATCTATCCCATATGCTGGATTGCCAACAGCTACTAGCATTTTCCCACTTTCAGTATGCTGCTTATTTCATCAGCACAGACTGTGCTGTTGTTTTTATCCTCCAAAACAGCCTGGCTTTATGATTCTGTTCATTTCACACCTGGCAACACAGAAAATGCAGAGGTAATAGAGGGGAAATCCTTTAGCAATCAGTACAATGACTAGAACTGCAGTGGTGATGTTTGTTATTTTCTCAAGCAGCAGTAAAAATCCAAGTGAATTTTCAAGGGAGCTACAAGTCACTGTTCGCTACAGTGACATGCCAGCATATGCTCCTGTTATCATTTAATAATACAGAAGACAGCACTCATCATGACCATCACTGAGCAAAATACCAGGGAGGGAGGTGTTGCAATACAAAGTAACTCCATGTGAAATGTGTGTAACGCGCCGTCGGTGTTACAAACAGATTGGAGGTAGACATATCTAAACAGAAAAGCTCAGGAACATCCACAGGCATACAAAGACATGCTCCTCTGATGCTTAAAACAGAGAAAAAACATGGAATGTACTTTCACCTGAAATATTATGGAAAGTTTAGGCTCTGAAAAATGAATCCAGTAATGACTTTGTAGAATTTCATGTTTGTGGTTTCATGATGGTCACGGTGTCTTCTATCTTAGTGCTCTCTTGTGATCACAGAATCATTAAGGTTGGAAGAGACCTCTAAGATCATCAAGTCCAACTGTCAACCTATCAACACCACACCACTAAACCACGTAACTAAGTACCACATCAATATGTTTTTGAAACACCTCCAGGGATGCTGATGACACATTTTTTTCCTGTGACTGGAAAGACAAACTCTATGTTTTCCAATGGGTATTAATTGAAAGAGACTACTAAAAATCCTGCATCTGAACGAGCAAGAAATTTTCAATGTCTTCATCTTGACAGTGGTTTATGTGGTCATTTTTATTCACCAACAGTAAGCAATCCACAGTAGGAACCACCTGTCATTAGCATGAATCCATACCTTCCTCATCTGTGGATAGCAGAGGAGATGAAGAACCAGAGCAAGGGCCACACTCCAGTTCCCTGGGCTGAATTTCTGCAAGGCATCCACAAGGAAAGACCAGAACAGACATCTGAAACATGCAGTGAGAAAGGGGACAGGGCTAAAGAAATTCATGAGTCCTTCTCTTAACTAGCTGAAGACATTTAAGAAGTAAAAAATTTCCACAAGACAGAGGATACAGAGTAAGAAAAGCACCACCACAACAGGTATTATCTCCAAGTTCTATGAAGGACAAAGCAAAGGCAACCAAGACTTGGAAACTCTTCTTCAAAACTATTTTACACACTCCTGACCTTATTTCAAATTTGTTTCCTGAACTTTTTGCCAATAAATTCTTCTGCATGTTTCACCATAAAAATAAACTTTAAAAAAAAATCCCTGGTGATTTGATGTAGTTTGGAGATGTTGTTGTTTTACTTCTGCAAGGTAACTTTCTTTTCCAATGTTTCATTTACTGCTTCAATAAATATTGAGGCTGCAATGAAGTAGAAACTCTTCCAGCCAAATCTGTGCTGAGGAATTGTTTCACTGTTAGTACAGAAAGTATCCCTGTAAAATAATACACAGAGAAGGGATTCAAAAGCAGATTAATTGTTTAATAAAGCATCAATGATTAATAAACATTTAATAAAATTAAACAGGAAACTAATTATGTCAACATAAATATTTAATACATTTTTATTAAGTTTTAATAAACATTTATTATTTAAATTGATAACATTAAATAAATTCATTCCTAAAAGCTCCAAAATGGTCACACAACAGATATATGCAAGAATATAAAACTTCTGAGAGAAAAACTTGATATTTCAGTGGCGTTTTGTATGTAATCCTTATCCCATTGTTTCCAGTAAAGGCTCTTGCTTTAAAAACACCCTTCCAAAAACATCATGTGTAGAGGAAATAAACAAAAAGCATATACTCTAATGACTTTATGCCTTATTTTTCCAGGGAAGGGCAAGCCTGTAGGGGCCTTAGGGATGACTGGAAACAAATGTCATCTTTCTTTTCATGTAATAGTATACCCATGTGCCTTATGTAATCAAAATGAATACTTCAATTTGCTACATATTTAGCTGGAGGAACAGAAGGCATATGGAATAAAAGCCCCAGGGGTAAATGATCTCACTCACCTGGAAAACAAAGCGTGTGTTAATAGAGTAATTTGTTAATTACAGATTCTAAGATGCCCACCAAAGCCATTTATTTCTGAATTACCACTTCCTAGAGTTAAACAAGATCCCAGCTAAAATGTAATTAGAAAGTCTATTTTTCCTGTGTCTCAGTTGTTCCTGAGTGCAATCAATTTGACAAGTATCCCAAGAGCTACCTCAGCAGCAGATGGTCTATGCACCAACCCAATCAGCACAGCACACCGAGAACAAAACAGATAAAACAATTTCACGCCTGTCGCTAGAGCTGGAAGATAGAGTGTTGGATTGAGTTACCTTCAAAGTAAGCTCCTTTCTGGTGCTGGAACACAAACCAGGCACTGCTGCAGAAGACAAATAAATAGTCATTTATAAGACTCCAAACACAGTGATATTTTTGTGAGGGGGAATGCTTAAAAGAGAGGTGGTGTTTCTTCAGCTCACAGAAGCCAATGTGAGAAGTTGGCCACAAAGATTTGTCTAAGGAGAGGTTCCCCTAATACCTGGAAATCATTTCCATTTCAACTATGTGGCAGCTCATTACAAAAGTGGTAGCTAATTCATTTTTCTTAAAAAAAAAAAAAGAAAAGAAAATAATAAAGAATTACCATGCTTTATGTTAGTAACTAATACAATCATAGCTTGATGGAATGGGTTGGGTTGGAAGGGACCTTAAAGATGATGTAGTCTAGCCCCCTGCTATGGCCAGGGACATCTTCCACTAGATTAGGTTGCTCAAAGCTTTATCCAATCTGGCCTTGAATGCTTCAAGGGATGGGACATCCACAATCTCTATGGGCAACTTGTGACAGTGCCTCACCACTCTCAGAGTGAAGAACTTCTTCGTTATATTTAATCTAAGTCTACCCTTTTTTAGTTTAAAATCATTATCCTTTGTCCTATCACTAAGTCCCCTGATAAAAGAATCCCTCCCCAACTTCCCTGCAGGCCCCTGTAGGTTCCAATACCAAACCCTGATGAACACCACTTGCCACTGGTCTCCACTTGGACATCAAGCCATTGACCACAATTCTTTGAACATGACCATCCCACCAATTCCTTATCCACCAAGTGCTCCATCCATGAAATCCATGTCTCCAACTCGGAGACAAAGATGTCATGCTGGACAGTGTCTAATGCTTTGCACAAGTCCAGGTTGATGATGTCAGTTGTTCTTCCTTATCCACCAACACTGGATCCACCAACTGTGTCACAGAAGGGTATCCAATTTGTCAGGCACATAACTGTTCCGTTTTCAAAGAAGGAACAAACACAAATGACTACCTTGCACCTTGTTATTCAGGAAAGCCCTAATTTCCAAGGCTTTCCAGGGGGCTTTTTAGGTTGCTATGGCTGGAAGAAGGAAGAATTTTCCTGGTAGGAACAGCACTGTTGGGCTCTGACTCCTGGTGCTGCTGTTGGCTGTGCTCCCAGGTTTATCCTTATGTGTGGTACTTGGTTCCTTTTAGACAGGAACCTAAAAGGATGAACAAAACTCCTATTGCAGAGTGGTAGGAAAGTGGGAGATGTTTTTAAAAGTCCACTTCCAGGAGCAAATACAGTAGGAGGATGGAGCTAAGAGGTTGGTAAGACAGAGAACTACATACTGCACAACACAGTATGCTGTTGGAGGAATATGGTCAAAACCACTGGCAGATGATGCTTGAGTTCTAAGCAATTACAGCACAGCTTTCTTTCCCAAAAGCTCCATTGTGTGGCCTCCAGGAAAACTAGGAAAATCTACACCAAAAAAATCCTCACTGTGTGTTCTGTGATTAGTCTGAGAGATCTCTCAGACAATTGCATTGATGAAGAGCTGTTCTTATGGATGGGCTCATCTCTGGTGTAAGCATTGCTGACCACATGTGGACTCTCTTGCAGCAGGTGTTGGGCAGTGGTTCTTCATCAGTTTGTTTATAAGAGATTGTTCCTTTAATTAATTAAAGGTTGTTCCTTTAATTAAACACAGACATTTCATTTTATCGAATTTTACTGCTGCTAAGATGTTCTCTTTGCATTAATGCTCATTTTGCCACATTTAAAGTCATATTTATAAAAACATGGCTGTCTTTAGTGACAAAATAATAAAAATACAGATTTCTAGACATGAAAAGCTAAATCTGCCACTTTTAATTTTTTAATCCAATGCATGTTATGTATCAGGGGATATACTGTGAGAGGTATTACTCCTGAACACTAATCCACTGAAAAATCATTTTGCTGTAGTAAGCACTTAAAAGCAGAGTAACTAAAGTTGACATGAAAATAACACAGCAGGAAGGTGAGTACTTGAAACACAGCATGAAGACATGATCAGCCATGAAGACATAGGATAAATAATGCTGGTCTGTATGCCAGAGAAGCAGTATTTCTACGAAAATAAAAGGTGACACACGTCTCAGCATTGCACTAGCAAAATGCTTAGCAACTGGGATTAAAAGTTCATACTCTGGCTGTTAGTGATAGAGAGGTTTTAAAAGTCTCTCTGTGTTGGCCATTGTACCTTCAAAGGTCAGCCATTCTGGTATCCCCCATCTCTTTCTGTAGAGTAGTTACCTTTACTCTTGGCATTTGGCTCGATTGCAGCCATTGGGAACTTTTAATATTGGTTCACTTTGCAGCTCTGAAAAGTGAAATTCTTTACAGAGGAGAGCTTTCTTTTCCCTAAACTTCCTGGCTACTTTGTCAGACCTTTCTTGATTTTAAAGGAAAAAAATCCAATACTCTGTGAACACAACCAAATCTCATCTTTGTACTCCAACAGTCAGAGGTGGAAATGATCCTAGAATCCTACGTATCCACCAGCTTCTCTCTATGTAGGAAATGTGTTTCTGTGAGTCTGGCTGTGGGCACCTCTGTGTGCACCTGATGGCTCAAGCAAAGCCTTGTCTGTCTAACACAATGTCTGTAAGCTGATTAAACACATTTAGTCCATATCTGAGGTAATCAGAGAAGACTAGAGAGGCTGCTGGAGTATTCATGAGGTGAGAATGGAAATTTGCTGCTCAGTAAGGACCTTGTGGAAGTCCTTGCATTTCAGGTTTGGGAATATAGCCACCCTCTGCTGCATTATTTCCTCCCCCTCTCATGCCAAGGTAAGTTGTTATTAGCCTGTATCACCACCAGTGTCTCCGATGCACACTAGGATCTTCCCTTTTCACAAGCAGTAAAATGGAGCTGATCAAAAGCCATGCTGGTATGGGAAGGGTTACTGGGAAGAGTGAAAGATAGGAGAGGCTCTTCCATGCCTATGTAGCTATTCTGCCACCTCATTAGGAGAGGAATGAAGGGGAAAGTGCTCTAGGAAACAGAGGGAAGACTGAGTTAATGGATTTTCTAGTAACCTGCACATCTCCTCCATAAGGAATGGGGGAGCCCATTGATGGGCTACAGGGAATCCCATCCCATACTGCCTGCTCAGCAATCTCTACCTCAGATATTTGTGTTGCAGAGTAATATTTGCAAATCTAGGCAAAATTCTAACTAGATTAGCTTAGCATTACAATGAAAAGACTGAATGCAATTACCTCTGCTAGAAAACTGATGTATGTGCAAGCTAAAATAAAAATGGAGAATACATTATTGGGTGAAGATGAATTCGTTAATTCTAATTTCTTTGCCTAAGTTGTTTATGAGTGGGAAATGTGCCTAACATTAAATACATTTTCTTTTATTCCTGTGTAGAAATATTTTTAAAGGGAAATCTGGCTGAAAACCACAGAGCCTGCTCTGCAGCCTTAGCCTGTGAACAGTACTTTGGAATATATTTCAAGGCTCCAAACAAATTCTATGTTCTTATGGCTGCTGGCAGAGCAGTCAGTAAATCAATGCCTAGCAAATCAATAGGATAATCTAATGGGACCAGGAGAACAACTTGAAACTTGAGATGTTGAACCAAAGTCCAGAACTGTAACTGTAACTGAACTGTATCTTAAATTACTTGGAGGAGTGAAAGAGTTCTGAAAACCATTGACCCATTCTATTTGATAGAATACAACTTAACTGTAAAATAATCAATAAAAGTAATTATTCCCCTAACATCTACAAGCGTAAAGTGAATTCCCTCAATGCAGTGAATATATTTATAGCACAATGGTGGTTTGTTAAAAACAAATCAACTCCTGATGAAATCTACAGAGACTAGCAAATGTCACTCATCAGAAAGAAATTTAAACTATAAGAACAAAGGCACAAATAAAAATGTGATCTGCCCTAACACTGCACCCAAATTTTATGTCTTGCAGTGTGTCTGGAGATAGTCACGTCTCATTCTTTTGCTTCACAAGTGCACAGATTTTTATAACAGTGATAAAAGGTGAAGAAAAGCACAAATAGAGCTGAGTAAAACCCCTCTTAATTTGGGAAACAATCTGGGATTTGAATGCCACTCACCAAATTTATTTGAGAGACTGTTGGGACACACTGACTTATCTCTGCTCCATGCATGAGACTGGGCTGTCCCTTGTCATGCCACTTCTGTTAGGGCTGATTTTTAGCACTGTGCCTCTAATGAAATCACTAGGATCTAACAGGCTTCCATTCAATTTGGCAGGTCACCCATGGCTCCTGAAAACCTCTATGGAGAGATGTCCCACCATCTCTTTGAATAACTTCTTTTCCCACTACTGTCTGAATGAAAAAGAAAATAAAACACCATGCATGCAGAGCTTCAAACTTCAAGAGAAATTTGCATGGAAACTATCAAAATGTTCAGACTTTATACCCCAAATTTATGGGTACTTAAAAAAATCAATATTAAAATTATCTTTTCATAACTAAAAATTAAATTAGTAATATATATGATTTTTTTTACCAGTGTTCTTAATGTATTCTAAAATCCACCAAGACTGTTTTATCAATGACAAACTTACACAGTTGAAACCAAACTAAAGCAGTATTAGCTACAGTACAATACAAAATATATTTTATTACCTGGCTTTTCAAACAACAAAGAGGTTTTCTTCTAAAGTCTTAATAGCAAGTTACTCCATTCAAACAGTGAAGAAGAAGGTGAGACATAAGCACAGCTGCATGAAATCAGTCATCTTGGTTAGTTCTGTTAGTCTTCATAATTGGAAAATGAAATATTACACTACTTCCAATGCTATTATATTAGGAAACAAGTCAGGCATATCTATGCAATTTGCTTTATAGGTATTTAATATATATATATATTCTTTTGAAGCAGTTGTGCTGCTCTTAGATGGAAGTTTTAATAATTTGGGCTTTTTAAACTGATGATTGAAAGCAATGTAAAAATCTGGATCTAAATACAAACCCATACACATATTTTCCCTCATTTAGCATTCCATTATCACCAGATAGGTCAAAGAGCAGATAAAGCCCTGTCACCAGATAGCTGGAAGGAAGAATCAGTAATTCTGCTTTACACACCTGATTGATATGGAAATTATAAGCCATTTACATGCTCGCTGTATTTATAGTGAATGGCACACCAAAATCCCAAAGCAGCCTCATGAAGCTCATGAGCCAATTCAGGAAGGAAAATGCTACTTACAGAGAAGCAGCTAAGAGAAAACAGAAGAAATGTCACATAAAATGTTCTTTACTCTTCTGTGAAGTGTACTTACCTAAACGGGCTCAGTGCAGAGCTCTGTTAGACTCCAGCCATGCACAGGACCCTGGCATCACCTGAATGCAATTTCTGGGCATTATTTCAACTTGGGAGGTTTTCATCTTTGTTCTATTGCTGGTATTGTCTCTGTACTAAGAAATTCACAATGTGAAGCTGATTTTAAGTCATTCAAATGAAGTTATGGCTCCTGGCTATGTATTCTTTAATGGGATGGGATTTGGGCTCCTAAGCTGCCATGATCTCCTGTGGCTTTCCTGGTGATTTCCCCATTGCATCACCAGGATGCAGGCATGAAAAAATTGCACCCTACTGTGAGGGGAGGGGGGAAGAATGAAAATAAACCTCCAAAAGTTCAAACAGCATGCAAGACACAAACAGCAGGTTACGTCTGCAGTAGATGACACCTAAATTCAGGCAAGCAGCAGCAAGGAATGAGACTATCCACTCTGCTCCTAGACTGAATGCCACTTCATGGCAAGGCACTCAGGAGAAAGTGGCCACTTACCCTCCTTTTTTTATCAGTGCCCATTCATTAGTTGGAAATCATGCACTTGAAATGGTTGGGGTTTTTTTTCAGTGTATACCACATCCTTTATTTCTGCAGCTCACAATTTCAACTGCAAGCATCTGAATTAACAGGCAATATGGAGAACTAATAGGGGTAGGATCTACCCTCTGGTAGGAAATGTTTCCAGCTAGTGGGTTCTTCTCTTTGTAATTGAAAACCATTGATTAAAGTGTTCAAAATGAACATGTTTGCTTATGGTGTAGTTTTTCTGCAGATCAGAATTAAATTCACAACAGCTGCAAGTATGATCACTCTTCTAACCCTCAAAAAAACAATTAAGGCTGCTGCAAGGGAAAACATCAATCACAATAGAGAAGAACTGATGAAGAGTAGAAGGCAACAGGCATGAAGAGCCTGTTGAGATCTCATCAGTTACCTAGCATGCACAAGCTGACAAGAAGCTGTACATGTCCTGTAAAAGCAGGTTGTGGCAAAAAGATAATGATGTGTATCACCCCTGAGCCATTTACACATGGCTAGAAAATCCTCATTTTTTTCTCAAGGCACTTATTAAAGGGTTTTGTAACTTTTCTGGGGGGAAAAAAAAAGGCTTAATTCCAAATATCTGCCTTTTAAATATTGAACATGAAAGTAATTAGGGAGTGGCATCCAAAGGTATTTAGTTAGGCTTAAATGTACTACTTTCTATTTAGGTGCTTCCTTGTATGTACCATGCTTATGGTTACCATATGTTCATCCCATCACAGAATCACAGGATGTTAGGGGTTGGAAGGGACCTCTGGAGATCATCTAGTCCAACCCCCCTGCCAGAGCAGGAGAACCTAGAGCAGGTTACACAGGATGTGTCCAGTCAGGTTTGGAGTATCTCCAGAGATGGAGACTCAGCCACCTCCCTGGGCAGCCTGGGCCAGTGCTCCTCAAAGTAAAGTTCCTGCTCATGTTAAGATGGAATTTTGTGTGTGTTGGTTTTTTCCCATTGCCTCTAGTCCTGTCACTAGGTAGCACAGAAAAAAGACTGGCTTCATCCTCCTGACACCCACCCTTTAAGTACTGCTAAGATCCCTCTGCAGTCTTCTCCAGCACCCAGCTGGGACAACAAGATAAAGTGGAATTATCTATCACCTAGCTGAACATACAATGCAATGCATTTACAGTTTTGGTTGTCATTTTTCAATCTGAAAGAAACTTCTAGACAGCAGTGACTTATGGCATATACATGGAAAAATAACTGCTCATCATGCTCACTGTGAAAGAAAGATTTCTTCTAAGTTGTGCAATGACTTTCTTACTTTGTACTAGACCAAACAACAATTTGAGGAGGCAAAAAAAAGTTAGTAACTGATTTTTTGTAAAATCAGATGTGTCCAATACATATATATTGCCTATTCAGTAGTAAAATCCAACACAGTATCTCTGAAAATTTGCTGTCAGCTTATCCTTTCCTACACTCTACCTACAAAAACACAGGCTGAAAATGAGCTGAGGGGTCCTGACTTCAGTCCCTTATGGATTCAAGCAGTCATAAGTTTACCCATAAATAAATCAAACTTCATTTAAAGAAAAGAAAAACCAACACCTGATGATTGTGTTTTTAGAACTAATGGCTTACCACACAATTCTGGGTTTATTGGACCTTTTGGTGTTTGGAGGTTGGTTGCTTGCTTTGGTTGGTTTTTCCTGGGATTTTTTGGTTGTGGTGTGGGGGTTTTTGAGCAATCTGAGGATCATTCCCTCCCTGTTTGCACACACTCACCTTTCCTGGGGCCATGGAAGAGCCTTGCCTTGGGTCAGCTGGTTTCAGCATCCAGAAATATTCACAAGCCTGTTTATTTGATTAGATCTCAGTGAAACAAAATGCTCTGCTTATGAATTCTGCCATCTATTAATTGTAAAGCAGCCTTTGTTGTTTGGTTGGGGTTTTTTTCTTATTGACTTGCTAAGTAGAATTTGGGATGAATGGACAACTCATCATACTTTGTTATCTACTAAACAAACCCCAGACATAATTTAAGAACTGGATTTTCACAGAATCACAGAATGTTAGGGGTTGGAAGGGACCTCTGGAGATCATCTAGTCCAACCCCCCATTTTGCCTATTTGTTTTCTAATTCAAATATACATATATGCATAGGGATCTGCTGTTGTTGGATTTTACACTTCTTTTCCAGATTCTTTTCCCACAATTGTTTTTCTTGCTTCACTTTTGGAAAAAAAACACCTGTCCTGACTGTAAGATATGGTGAGATATCCATATACAGAAAAGAGAGTTATTTATGGTTAGGAGGAGTGGAACAGGCTCTTACTTCAAAAAACTTAAAAAAATGGTTGTAAATGTCTTCAGAATATATATTAGATCAAAATCAAGCATTTTCTATAATGAGTGCATAGCCAAAATGATGGCTGAATCATTTAAACAGTAACTGAAACACTAGAGAAATGGATGGCCCTGGATTATCCCTCAAGTGCCATGAAATGAGGAACACTTTCTCATGTGCATCATTCCCCTTCTATGTACTTTATTACTCAGACTGAGCAGAGACTAGGACCAAGCTTTAAATCAATTTTTCCAACCCTGGCTTAGTGGCACTGGGGAACACAGTCTCTCCAAAGCTCTGTAATGTTTATGGACTTTGGCCAGCATTTCTGGTCTCATTAGAACCTGGGCCCAAACAGAGCTGCTGCAGGATGTCTCCCTGTTGCTTCAATTACAAGGGTTATTCTCTGCATTTCATTGAGAAATGATTCCAATTTGTGGAAAATATACACTAAGCATTTACATCCTAATTTTTTTCCTGAAATAAATAGAGTGGATTTGTTAGCATTAAAAATATTGTCTTGCTCTTTTCCTAGCTGAAAACTTCCTGAAGCCTAGATGTTAATAAAACATATTTCATCTCCTGATCAACTGCATCAGAAGATAAGTGTATCCTCTACATTAGAAGGCAACTGCAATTGTTCCAGTCTCCTAAAGGAAGCAGAGAGAAATTACTTTTGTCCTAAGTCACGTACCATGTTTGTGACTGAGATAAAACTCAAATCTACCACCCTTCACAGGGTCTTCAAGTCTTCTGTCTTCAAGCGCATTCTGCTCCTCACATAATAATAACCATTTCAAGATCCTGCATCTGTTGTAGTGTGAATAGCCAGGGCTGTCTGACAGCAACAGAAATTCCTTCCTTAGGCCCAAAATATAACCAGAATGCCACATACAGTAAACCTCAGATGTATGCCAATGGTAAGCAGGAAAGGTTTTCTTTCTCTTCCTCTGTGTTTTGCAATGCAAAATGAATCCCCAGAAAGAAAGGTGTGTGTTTAATCCTCCATTTTTGACAGCTCAGGCACCAACTGACAGCTTTAAAACACACTAATCTGACAAAGCATCACAAGACACAGAGCTGAGAGGAAACAAGAATTATGTTTAAACCCTCAAAGAAGCAAAGGTTCCTTCTTTTTGCCTGAGGAACTATCTCTTGGGAAATAACAGTCATTCTCTTACTGCATAATAGAGCAAGTATATTAAAATTTCTGGATGACTTGAAAGAAAAAATAGTATATTGTTGAATATAAAATTAGCTCCTTGTGACACACAGCAAGAGAAAGCCAGCTATCAACATTTTCCCTGCTTGCCAAAGGAGAACAAATGTGCATTATTGCATGGACTTTAAAATAAAAACAATATAGCCTGTGTTTTAAAAATGACCAAATTCAGTTACTCTAAGCAAAATTTGATATGGGGAGACTTTTTCCAGGAAAGCAATTGGATGAGATCCCATTGATGTTTGTTAGTACACAACTATGACATGCTGAAACTCCAAGGAAGTGGCTGAGTCTGGGAGGCTGATTTTCAGTGGGATAGGTTTGTGGAAAGAGAACATTCCAAATGGTTCTTCAACAGACTCAAGAAGAACACCCAGAACCATTTAATGGATTGAGAAAATCCCACCAGACCCACAAAGCTGTCAAAATATTCCTCCAGTTCCAAAGCTGGCCATGAATGGTTCAAATTCAATTCCAAAGTTGGCCATGGATATCCCAAATTCAAAATCCAGACCTTGGCTTGAGATTTCTGAGCTAAATCTTCACGGAATCAAAAACTTACTGACACAGCCTACCTAGTTCAGCNATGGATATCCCAAATTCAAAATCCAGACCTTGTCATGGAATCACAAACTTTCTGACACAGCCTACCTAGTTCAGGCTACAAACATCTATTCAGAGCAGTCCAACCAGATACAGATGTTGCATGTGAGGATATGCAGGTTTCAAGTGGAATCAGTACCTACTTATTCTTGTTTAAATAGAATATTGAAAAGCAAAGCTCCCCTATCTTACTATCACGTAGTTGTTACCACATAGTAAGAGTCACACATCACTTACAGGAATCACTAATTCAGTTCCAGGATAAGAAGCATACAATAATTCTCTGAAAGGAAAAGGTGTGATTACTAAATAGAGCAACTAAAAATGATTTGAAGCTGAATTAGCAGTGAGCAAACAAAAATATTTATAAGTGAATCATGATGAAACCTAATCTGACACACACTAAACTGAAATGGTCTATGTGTACTGTAGGTACATGAAAAATGGAATATATGTAAAAGATGAGCATCTTGGGGCACCTGGTACCTTGGGGTGTTCATTTCTGATGACCAGAAGAAATCTGCTGCAGAGGAGCTCTCACTAGGAGAACACCAGTGGGACATGGCACTACCCAGCTCTCAGTTTCATGAGGAAGATTTCAGTGGCTGGAGTTTGAGAAACAAAATTCCAGCCACTACTGAATCTTCCATTATTTCCCATTTCCAAGCAGGAAAGAAATGCCATCTTTTATGTACAAACATGAAAAATAAGCTGCTTAAATTAGCTAACCCTCAGAGGGTACAGACAATTTGCACCATTTCTCTGCAAGACTACTGAAGGTTGAGTCTATAATGTCCCATTGCCATCCCTCACCATTTTTCCCACCTCTGCAATGCACCACTGACATCTCCATTGCCTGGTTTTCTTCTATGGCAGTGACACTCTAAACACTCTGTGCATCCTTCCATCTGCTTTCAAATCTCAGAAGCCACTCTCCAACACATTCTGTCAGCTAAACCTACTGAGCAATTCCAAACTCCTTTGCACCTAACCCCAGGCTCAGACAACTACCACCACAACACTGAATTTTGCCTCCCTATAAATTGAGGCTAATATGATAATGCTGTAGTTCAACCTTACTGCTCATGTGCACTAGGGCCAGCCTTGAAGACTATCAGGAGCTCCTGATAATGTGAGTACCTGATATTATGGCTCTAGGATAATATATGGAACTATTTTTGCACATTATTCAAATTGCTTTACATTTTTTATTTCCACTGTTACTAAACTGTAATGAATTTATTTGTTTATGGAATTGTGTACTGCATGTCTAGCAGTGTTCTATAATAGCTGGATTTAGAGCCAGCCTCTGATTTCTATCCTAGACATCATTAAACAATTTATTTTCTGTGATAGGGGAATGTGCTCTTGGGCAAGAGCTCTCCATTACTATGAATTATTAACAATATGTATATACATGCATTATGGATTTAAAAGATGAAAAGCAAGCTTGCCAGTTACTCTATAGAGCTTTCTCCCAGAGGGTGGTTAGGCACTGGAACAGGTTGCCCAAAGAGGTTGTGGATGCCCCATCCCTGGCAGTGTTCAAGGTCAGGTTGGATTTGGCCCTGGGCAACCTGGGCTAGTATGTGGCATCCCTGCCCATGGCAGGTGAGTTGGAACTGGATGATCTTTAAGGTCTCTTCCAACCCGGGCCATTCTATGATTCTATGATCTACAACAGGGCCCCTGAATTCCAGACAGCTGTCTGCTGAATGCTCATGGACAAGGAATCCCTGAGGACCACTAGGATTTTCCTTTCCTGTTGCTAATAGGTTTCAGAAAAAAAGGAATTCCCTGGTTGACACTATCTGCTTAGCCCTCCACTTCTTCTTCCCATTGTAAGGTAATCACTCAGACCACAAAATCATTGAGGTTGGAAGTGACCTCTAAGATCATCAAGTCCAACCGTCTACCTAGCACCCCCATGCCACTAAGCAACATCCCTAAGTAAATGTTGTCAATATCACCAATATCACTGCTCCCTGGTAGCAAGGGATCTCAGCACTGCCATCAAAATGCAGATAGTCATTTAAAAATACCTGACCAAGGAGGATATTTCTGTAACTGCAGCACTTGAGAAGATGGTGTCATATTTCTCCGTTCCTGCTGACGCGCGGTGTCAAATCGCATCTATCAGCTCCGCTAATCTTCACAGCCCTGCGTGACAACGAAGCAGCACCTTTGATACCACACCTCACACTGTCACACAGCAGCAGCAAAGAGTCTAGAACATTGAAATCTCAACTAAAACCTCTTAGACACCCAGCTGCAGTGGTCTCCACTCATGTTTCTGTGAAGCTTTGCTCCCTGGGAAGAACCCTTGAATAGGTGTTTGCTTCTAGTCCCTGATCTACTGCAGGACTGATCCATCCCACTGCTCACGCTGATGCCACACAATGCTGTGTCAGGAAATCCCATTGCTTGCTATCCGGGGGCTAAAAAGTAGAAGCAACCCTAAGGAGAATTGAATAAAAGGAGGTAGGGGAGTTTAATTATCACTACTCTCTTCAGGCTGGGATAGACTTTATTAAAGCTCTTATTAAACCCCCTTGCAGCAGTGACCCCTTCCACCTGGCCTCCCTCCTATCTCTTTGTGCTGCCATCCAACTTGATGAATATTTTTCTTGCTCCAAAAGTACCTGTATGTTTTCCCTTAGACCCACTTCCAAGCTGTTCTTCAGAGCAGCAATGACTGCTACCCCCACTCCATGTCCCATACTGCATTGCCTCCCTCACAAACCTGCTACCCAGAATAGAAACACACTCCCAGTACTGGACTGGTGCCTCAGAAGACTGGTTTACATACATATTGTATATCTAAGGATATTTTATACTGCATGTAAAGTATTATTATTAATGCTTTTATTCTTCATTATCAATTTTTTACCCTTGAGAATTCCCTTGTGAATGTCTGATTGACATTATCTCATCCCAACTTAGATTCTATCTACTCTGCTTTGTACAACCTGAACAGTGTTTTTTCTTTTTTATTAACCAATAACACACTTATTGCCCACATTGTTTTGTGGAAAAGAAGCCACAAAATATCCTACATCCTAGATTAGGCTTCCAAGCCATGGAAGTCCCATCCCATGAAGAGAGTCCTGACTGACCTGTGCCATGGGCAGGCAACTGGCCTACACAGAATCACAGAATTACAAAACCTTTATGGTTGGAAAAGATCTCTGAGATCACTGAATCCAACTGTCCACCCAACACTCCCATGCTCACCACTAAACCATGTCACCAAGCACCACATCTATATGTTTTCTGAACACTTCCAGGGATGGTTATTCCACCACCTCCCTAAGCAACCTATTCCAATGCCTGATAACCCTCTTGGTGAAGAAATTCTCCCTAATATCCAATCTGAACCTCCCTTGGCATAACTTGAAGTCATTCCCTCTTGTCCTATCACTTGTACCTGGGAGAAGAAACCAAGCCCTACCTTACTACAACCTCCTTTCAGGAGAATGACTAGTTAACAGAAGATGGGCAAACAGTGCAGCTGCAGGCAGTGGCTGTGAGAGCAAGGTGCTTATTTTACTGAATAATTTCTCCAGAGAAAAAAAAGGACTATTAAAAGCAGACTGTATGCAGATCTTCTATCACTATCCTCTCTTTTTTTGACACTGATGAATTCACAGATCAGCTAGCCAAAGGCATACTGAGGAAAACAGCCCTGGTAATTTAAGAGGTAAAGAGACACAAAATACAGCCAGCAGCCAATAAAAAGAAGGTGAAGTAATTTGAAGCATCTTCCCTCCACCCTAGAGAGAAAAAGATGGGTTTATTATACAAGAATCACTTATTTTTCTTCTTACTCTGTGTCAGTATTCCTCCCTTCAATAGTTTCTCTTCTACTACATATAGTACAACAAGCTTTTCTTACCACTACTTAATTACTTGATAAGGTACAAAATTACATCTAGAATAAAAAAATCCTGAAGCAGTGACCAGGTATGTCCATGCCAACACACATATATAAACACTAAAATTCAAGGAAAATTTCTACTTCAATAACAGCTCCACAAGTAAAAAGTATTATTTAGCCTCTGACAGATTCAGGCTTCCACCTTTTAGTGTGTCTTGCAGGGATTGCCCCCTCTTGTCTTCAACAGGCATTATTATCATGGGAGAAGAGATGGGATTTTACTGTCATTTTGGTCAGCAATCCAGTGACATAAAAGCCATATATAAAAGTCTGTTATATGCAAGAAGATGTTGGGTCAAATTACTTAGGCTGTATTGTAAGAAAAAAATGTGGACCTGAGCTGGGTTTCACCTTCTCTGTATTCACAGAAGTGCAAATATACTAATTTAAAATGGATCTCTGTTGGATTTCTTATGATAGAAAAAAAGATTGCCTTGACCTTTTGAAGTAGAACTTTCTATGTTTTAGCTTAATTCTTCCCCTAGATTGCACCAGACTAAATCAAGCTAAGATTGCACCAGAAAGGCAAGATGTTTCTTTACAACATGTAGGACTTTGAATGTGCAATACTGACTTGCTGTTTCTCATCCATGAGAAAGGAACACAGCTACTACCCTACAGTTCATTTCAAAATATGTTATTTTCAAAAGCATTTTCCTGTTTGCTGCTTTTTAGTAATTTATCTTAAAAAAATCTTCATAGCAAACAAACATCACTGCTGATCCAATAGCAACCTTCCTTAATTCACAGAAACAATTCTATATCCATCCTGGACTCACATTTGAAGCTTACTTTAATTATTATGTTTTTCCCTACATGGACTTTCATACTTGGATCTTATCCCAGCAAAAATGAAGCCTACTGATAGATTATTTTACCTAAATACTGTATGAGTGTATTCTTACTTACTAAATCAACTAAATAAGCCTGCACAGGTAGAAACCTCAACATTTCCATTAACTCTTTTTTCCTTTGGTATCAGAATAGAAGGTCCACGTATGTGTTTCAAAACATTGATGATATAGAAATGTTGAAGATACACCTTTATAGTCATTAATTACACAAAGAGCCTCACAACAAAATAGGTAAAAGGTTGATTTAAAATGGATTAACTTTTCTTTAAGATTGTGCCCTTCATCATACCTTACGAAATTATTATTCAACTGAAAGCAGCAAGTATCAGGGAGTTTTAATAAATAAAGAGCACTAATGCCCCGTATCACAATAAATCCTCAAAAATATTAACAGCAAAGCTTCCTTACACTTCATTGGTTTCAGAATTTCACCAAAAGGTCAAAATTCAGACTCAGCATAGAAATTCTCCCAACCTTTCAAAAAATACATAAAATAAAACAGATATCGAAGCAAGAAGATGCCTTATAATTCTTAAAGTCAGTCTATTAATTTTTGCAGTTAGAAGTGATAAAAAAGCCTGGTTCATATTAATAAATATATAAGTTCTGATAAACTCCGCTAATCTTCCTCACAGACAAAACCTCCTAGTGTTCCTGAAGCAAAGGGGAGAAGGACATAACACACAAACCTATGCCTGCTGCAGCCATTAAATCAGAGTGATCTATAAACAAACAATTACATTTAGGAAGTAAGCCATGTTAATTGAAAAATATCAAATGATCTTTTATATAGTAACGTCTTTATCAATAAAGGCAGCTAATATAGCTTTGTAAAATTTTACAGCTGGTGGGCACGTAGCTTAAATATGTGCTACATATAGACAAGTCTTCAGGCAATGTACAGTAATGGAAATCAGAAAATGAATGTATGGAGTTTAGAACATGTAGGTGAGGACCACCAAGGTAAAACACCCAGTAAAATTTGCCACCTTAATTACCAACAAGTAACTGTTTTCCAGATATATTCACATGGTCATGACAAATTGCCTTCATCTGGGCAAGTCAGCAAAATCCTTAACACTGCAACATAAGTGATTTTCAGTTGGTAAAAGTCAATGAGATTCTACCAAAGTCAGAAGTTGTACATTGATCTAGAGACATTAGGAGTCTGGCCAAATACACTCACAGCTGTATTTTAAGTGCAGCAAATCAAGTAAATATTAGCATAATGCAAAACGTGTTCTGAGTAAAATGCACCATTGTAGCAAACCATCTCAATAGACAAATTTTAGCCATGTTGTATGAGAAGCAGACTATCATGTATAGTAAGTAATAGATTAAAGAGAAGTGGATGTCCCAATGGTCTTTTAAGGCTTAGTGTGAATACCATATCCAAATGGGTTTTTTAAGAGTGGAAAACCTTACTAACTCATAAAAAGCTAGTATTTCAAGTAGAGACTTTGCTTCATAATGATTTCACTGTTGTTTGATTACACCAAGTGATAAAAGCATTCTCACTCAATACTGTTGCATAAAAGGTGTTTCTTTGGCCAGTGGTTGTGATCAGCAGTTTCTATGTCTGTGCCCACCCATTGCCCACTCCTGGAGAATCAGAGATCTGATGGTTTCTCCCCAGTAATTAAGAGCTTGCATAGCTTTTGGTTTGTGAAGGAAAGCAAATAATTGGATTCTTTGCATGTATTGGGAACATTAAAAAGATCTATGTACTTACAGAGAAGACAAAAAGTCTGATTACTCCAAACTGCCCATAGCAGGGTGAGATGATTATGTTCCTTAATGCCCAAAAGCTCTAGACCATTACTCTACAGCTCACGTTACCTGAGAAACAGTAACATCCTCAAGAAGGTCATAGTCTGGACACATTGCAGTTTTCCAAGCACCAAAGTAGAGATCCTCTTCTCAGCTCATCAGCTTCTCAAGCATTTCTCTGCAGAGCTCTTCTGGGAAACCACTTAACAAAATCTATAACCTCACCTAGGTTTTGATCTGAAGATTTAATTCTTGCAATTCAGGTGTATCACTTTTCCTGTTTGCACTAGGAAGAGAGCCTCAACAAGTCTACAAACTGTCAAGCTAGCCAGAAACATAGACAGAGCTGTGTAAATATGAAAAATCAAATGTAAATTAATTCAGTTTAACAAATTTGGAGTAATTTATTTTAAATAAACAAAATGCAATTACTATTTGTGAAAATTTTTACTCATAAATTAGATTATGAAGTTATGGAATAAAAATACATATTTAATCTAAAATATCAGAGAAAACAGGAAAAAAGAACTACCCTGAGAAAAATTACTCAAAGTGATATTTTTAATAATAAAACAGAAACTCCAAAGAGTATTTTCTTAGGTCATTTAATTTAGGGTGTTCAATTTTGAACTAACTTGTGGTTTATTTTTCTACTGGTTTTACTTTTACATGTCACAGATACAAACAATTATAGCACTAAAGGCAATAGCATATTAGAAAATTATTACATTTGAGGGTTATTAGTCTTTTATTGTAAGTAGTTTATACACTAGTGAAAAGCAATTACAGTAGATAATAAATAATTGTGCAAGGTCTTAAAACTATTTACCAAAATAGAAAAAAAATAATTTAAATTGTAACAAAAAAAAAGGATTTTATTTGTAATAAAAAAAAGAACTATTCAAAGCTGTTTGGATATTTTGTTGAAAAAAATGTGGCTTTCTAATTTAAAAGCTTGGATTTTTCAGTGAATGTTGCAACTGAAAATCTGAGATTGGTGATTTTGAATCTCCTGCCAAATAAAAACGTATGCCTATGATCCCATGTACCCATGATTGTCCTATGTGGTTTCTATTTTTCACATGTACTGTTGGACAATTAGATGGATTTTGCCATTGGTAAGATATCAAGACCCAGGGGACCATCTGGGCTGACTACTGCAGAGGAGGGAAGAAATCCAAACGTCAGTGCAAGTCAGCTAAGAGATCAGAGGAAGCAGCTAGCACACACCTTCCACCTTCAAAGAGAGATTCCCATGCCCAGTGCCTGCTTGGCATTTTAGAGGAGGTAGAAGAGACATACAGATTATGTAGGCATACTCTTGAAATACAGTCACTTAAAGGACCGATTTTTCAGGTACCAGATAAATAGGCATTGACCTGAAATTACAACTAGAGAAAATACACCTTCTTTATGGCTTTATAGGGAGAGATGCTCAGCACCATCCCACTCCACGCCACAGCCTCAGGCAGGGGATCCAAGTTGCTCTCCAGAACCTTACTGCTCATCTGCTCCTTCTTAGCAACTTTTTGCTTATTAGATAGTTTAGCCCTTTGTTAAGCACTTGACATGGAAAACTCATCCCTTGGGCAGCTGACACTGTAATCATCAGTGCAGGATGCTGTTTGATACAGTTTTAATGTCATATTGTAGTAAAGCTTGCAATATTGAGATAGGTAAATTCTAAAGTTACAGATGCAGAAAATAATACCCAGATATATATGTTTTAGGATATACCTTCCTTTTTAAAAGGATAATGTCTTTATTAATATGTAATGTATAGTAATATTCCAAAATTATTATTCCTTCAGTTCAACTATATATACTTCTATTACGCTATATAAAAAGGTGAAAAGAACTAATTAATTGAACAGCTAGCACCTACCTTTAATTATGGAGGGCCTACTTCTAGCACTAATAGTCATGCTGCAAGTCCTTAGCTCCACTGAATGATAACACTTCATTATACCTCAGAGATGTCTCTATCTCAGAACCACTTCTGGTTTTATCCTGGATCATCGCAGGTGTGGGACTGATATATCTCATACTACAGCAAATGGGAAGATCTCCCAGGCTAAAGCTGAGTGAGGACAAACAGCAACAAAAAGGTTGCAAAGGTAGGGAGAAGTCTCTGAAACACAGTTAGAAAAAATGGCAGTGTATTAGTGTTATTATTATTTTCTAGTCTTAGTTCTTTATCCAAATGCTGGGGGGAAAGGGGAGGGGGAGAAGTGAGGTAGAACCTGAATCAAACCCTGGTGGGTTCCCCATGTGAAGCTCTTCCTGACCTCCACTTCACGCACGCATGCTCTTGCTATCTTCACGTACTGCACAGGCAGCAAGGACCTTCACTCCATCCCCCATCAAGGGCTGTGTGCAACCAGAGACAGTATCCTTGGGGGAACCAAGAGCTTCCCTGTGCTCTACTGTTTTTGCTGTAAGCAATATTCCCTTGAAGTCAAACTGCTGTTGATATGTACCTTTTTTTTTTAATCCCCTGTATTACTGATGTTATTTTGGTTACGTCGTCTTTCTGTGGTTCAGTGCAAAAGGGATAGCTCCACCAGTCAGCACAGTTTGTGCACATGATACAGGTAGGCACAATTTGTCATGGTGACATCAAACCTCTAACCCAAGCAGGTCTATTACCTTTTTCTCTCTTGCTCAGTAAGACAGCTGCCCTCAAGGTATTAGCCTCTCAGCCTCCCTGATAAATCAGCGATGTATAGGAAACCTGGTTATCTCAACGCAGCAAGGGTAGAGGATGCTATTCAGCTGCAGAACGTGGAAGAACAACATTCATGAGGCTTGTAATGAAAGATTTTTGCTATACTTAAGTAGTTAACAAAAAATTTATTGCAAGAGATAGTTTGTCACTAGATTTACAGTTTCAGAGAACATAGTACAAAACATAGTGCATCAGCTTTGTCTAAACATTAAATAGGTGCAAATACACAAAGATAAAAAACAAAAAGTGAATACTTTACAACATAAGTTATAGAACTATAAATATAATTTATATACATTATACATATTCTAAGACATGAGTTTCACTTATATAGAGTTCATATTAGTATCAGACTATTCAGTGCTTCAGTTATAGGTCTGAACTTTACATGTTTGCATCCTTATACTTACAGTAAATGCTTCTCAAGGAACGAGGAATTCTAACCAAGTTTATTTCACAGAACCATCTTGCAAAGCCGAAGGGACCTCAGGAACAGCAGGACCATTCCCCCATCCCCAAGAACCTGTCCTAAAAGAGGGGCTGCAGGGGTATGACAGCTGGGTGTGGGGACAGCAGGGATGGGAAGACGGTGTGCGGCAGCGGGGGAAAGGCCAGTTGGGTCGGGTGCAGGACGGAGGGTGGCAGCAGTGGCAAATGTGGTGGGGCGACAAAGGTTGGGTGGCCTCCCGGGCAAAGCCTTGCTCCGACTGGTAGGTGAGGTAAAGGTGCTCTGGAAAGAGCTGGGACCTGTGAGAGGAACTGCTGGTGGGGCTGGAGAACCTTCAGCGTACTGGCGGCAGCATGCTGCTGTAGGATGGTGTGATGGATGGTGGTAACAGAGGTAGAACAGAGCGGTGGCTGCAAGGGTAAGGGCTGCAGTGGGGAATTTGGGGGCTGGATCGCCGCGGGAGGGAAGGTGAACTTCACTTTGTTGGCCAGCATGTTTTGTGGCAGGATCTGCTGATACGCCTCCGATGGGAGATCCTTGAATTTCTCGTGGCTATCTGGAGGGAGGATCAATGTCTGATCAGGCAGGGCAAAGGGGGCTATTAACTGCTCAGTAGTTAAAAAGGTATGACTGTTGACATGTGCTTCTTTGAATGGTAAGGGTGGTGGGCTGCTAAATATGCCAGGATTACACTGTACCCAGTCACTAGTCACGTCATTGATTTTCTCATGCGGTAGAGCCTCAGCCAATTCATAATGGCAAAGATAAGATTTAGGAGGAGCTTGTTCCAAGTGTCTGTTGGGGAGGGGAACTTTGTAACGAGCTTGATTTTCATGACTGTTGACATTTTTCTTTTCATCCTGAAGAACATCCTGTGTGCTGGCAGCTGCTGGAGCACTGTGCTCAGCAACAGAAGCAGCGGAACCTGTGACGACATCAGAAGCTGTACTGGGAGCACTCTCCATCGCTGTGCAAGTTGTCGGTTTGTCATCGTCCAGCACCTGGGAACTATCAGTTTCTACAGATGACTTGCTTTCCTCCAGCTGCATTGTTTCATCCGTATCTTTTGCATGATCAGCTTTGGGATCTACATCAGTTTCCTTTAGACTATCTTGAGTCAAGACATCCCCTGAAAGACTTAACACTGAACTTGCAGAATTTTCTTTGGAAGGTCTGGAGGTCTCACTTTTTGCATTCCTGCCCAGGAAAATGTGATGGATTCTAGTTTTCCGTCTCCTGCATTTCCCTTTTGCCTTATGATGTGTATGTGCTTGCCTTAGACATTCCTCTCCTGATGATGTCTGTCCATCTGAGCTGTCATCTGAGGAAGAGGAATAGCTAGGCTGTCTCCGCTTGCAGTGAGATTTTTCAGGTTCCTCTGTCAGAAGGTTGTAACCTCTCTTTATGGACTGGTTTTGACTCAGACTCTTCTCCTCACTACAGTGACCTAAACATTTATGCTCTGGGCTACAGCTTGACCTCCTGACTTTCCAGCTACAGCATGTTTTAGAGCACCTTAAACTGTGCCTCCTGGAACTCAGAGCCAGCTGCTTTGCCTGCCTCCGAAAGCTTGCTTTGCTCCTTCTGATCAGATGTTTACAGCTGTGGTGTGGGCCACTACTTTTTGCACTCCAAATATCACACCAGCCCCTCTCCCTGTGTACATGATCTGACACAGACATGACTCTCTTATGACCATTTTCAATGCCAAGTTTTTGATGTGACTGCTGTATCTCACCTGTAGCTAGCCAGATATTCCCTGCATCATGTCTGCACTTCTCTGGACTATTTTGGAGGTGTTGATATTTATTCTCATTTCTGTAACTCATTTCTTTTTCAGTCACTGAGGACATCTCCACTTGTGCTGTCATTATGTCCCCACAGTGATGATGATGACAGTGGCATAATTTTCTTCTCCTTTTCCGTCTTCTACTTTTGTGTAGCCATTTCTCATAGCTCTCTTTGATCCAGACTTTGTTATATTTCTCATCTATCACAGTGTTTTGTCGTAAGTGATTTTTAGCAACATGGTATTTTTCTATTTTTCTAATCCTAAAAGACTCATCCAAGGACACTTTAGTTTGATTTTTTGCAAGATCACAATTTCTGATGAAGGAAACATCACTTGTAAGGGGTACTGTATAGTTGCACACATTTTTATTCATTTCTGTCTCATAATCACCACTCTCTGATGTAGGTTTATTTGCAACATCTGAGACTAGGCTATGGTTGGATTCAGTTTTATGGTTCAAATGAGGTATGTTTGGCTGATGCTTGGTTTTTGCTTGGCTCTCACTTGCTCTTGATGACTTGAAATCAAAATATAAAGGATTGCAGCTATACGATATTGATGGGTCTGTACTTGTGTAAAACAACATTTCCGATGGCCACTGAAGAATGTTTGATCCATGTTTGCTAAGAACAGGAACAAAGGGTTCACAAGGTCTCTTGCGCATGTCTGCTTTGCTTTGTGGGGCTCCACTATTACCTTCTTCAGATGGGGATAGAACTAGTGCATCTGTCCCCAGTTTTTGCATTTCAGTTTGAGTTGTGGATGAGTCGTTGTTCCTGTCTTTATCATTTTCCTCTGCAACATCCTGCAGAGATACAGAATCCTCCACAGCCACCTGCGTGAGAGTCCTGTTTGCCTGCAGCTCATAACCACTGCAGTCCAGGGGCAGGATCTGAGCACTGTCCACAGCTGCTGGCAGTGTTTGGTCTGGTGAGTCTGATGCACTTACATCAATGCTGTAGCCATCCATGTCTGAGGACACTAGTTGCTTTGAGTGGGACTCAGCAGGAGTCAACACAGGACTATCTAGCACCCTGCTTTCTTCATCGGCCAGCTCTTTTGACTCCTGAGCTTCAGGAGCTTCTGCTGTGTCTATGCATTTTTCCACCAGCGGGTGAAAACAGTTATGCTTCTCCTCAGGGCACAGGACTATTTCTGAGGCTGAAGGAGACTGAAGGTTACATCCTCCGGGAACAAACCTACTTCTCCTGCTAAATCCGTGTTCCATAGATGTTTCGTCGTACTCATAGAAAACAGCAGCTGAAGACTCCAGTTTGACTGCTGCTTTCTTAGGAAAAGCAAAAGAGAACCCAACTCGATGTCCTTGAGCTCCTGGAACCTGATCTCCACACTTGTTGGTGTCTGGTTTATTACTGCATGCATTTCCAGCAGTGGAAGAAAGAACAGAAGCGATGTCTTTACAGTTGTGCGTATCGTGTGTCAACGTTGAGCTGAAGTTCTGTTTGTTGGCAGGATTTAGGGTAGCACTTTGTAGGACATCACTGCAATGATCTCGCACAGTCACTGTAGTGGATTTGAACATAGGGCCACTTCCAGGAGCACTAGGAAGGAAAATAAAACTTGGGAGTCAGTACCTTGCAGAAAACTGCAGAGAGCAACATGGTGTTACACTGGTATCTAAAGATTCTTTTACAGAAAAGAGGAAGAATCTGTGGATATGCAGATTTAGAATATAATCTAAAAACATCATCTTTTATAATAAGATCAATTGACTGGTAAGAAAAAAAAAATCACAGAATCATTAAGGTTGGAAAAGACCTCTAAGATCATGAAGTCCAACCATACCTATCACTACCATACCACTAAACCATGTTCCTAAGTAGAGAATCTAAATGTTTCTTGAACAATTCCAGGGATGGTGACTCCACCACTGCCCTAGGCAACCTATTCCAAGACTTAACAACCCTTTCAGTAAAGAAATTCCTCCTTATATCTAAATAAGGAGTAAGTATTGCACACCCAGTTCCTTCCTTATCAGCTGAAGGGCTAATATTCCTATGAGGTAGGTCACTTTTCCTAGATATCCTATCTGGCCCAATAGGAGATTACAGATCTCCCTCAAACTCTTGCATCTCCTCCCAGTAGACCATCATGGTTGCAACATTATTGCTACGAAAAGCAGAGGTTTTACATCCCTTTGTGTTACAAAACATGTTGAAATGAGAGCATCTCATCGACCGCTTCCCTCTTAGTCACCATCCCAGTGAGTGCTGTGCTGCTCTGCCCACAGGCAATCACCCAGCAGCTCCCATCCTATTTGTGTTCACAGACCGAACCGTTGCAATCTCAGCAATTTCTTTCATGGAAAAATAATATTGGGGAGAGCATTTCAGCTGACAGTAGTGCAGTAAGTGATTCATCCCTCTTGAGAAAAAATTCATCACTGTCTACTTCTGTTCTTCATTTCATGTCCTCTTCCCATCTGTTCTATTTGACTTAATAGGGAAGCAAAGACAAGAGCAAAAACAGTTTAAGCTGTCAATTTTCCAGGATGCACATGAACTGCTCAGCACTAGGAGTAATGGATCTATGTTAAAACATTTTTTTCTTTGTCTTAACCAAATTATTCTATGTTACAGTACAGTGCAATACTAGGTGATGGGTCATTGAGAAAACCTGAAAGTGTTGTTTAGGAGCCCAAGAAGTGCTGAGATAATGAATGACAAATTTAATCTGTCTGTTCTAGAAATTAAGGTAGAGAGAGGTTTTAGGAGAAAAGAATTCCTCATGAGAATTTCTGCTTTGTCCAGATCTTCATAAATTGAAAATATATATTCAAAAATTTCCACAAATCCTTTCCTGAACAGAATAAAATGGCGACTTCTAGAATATCAAATAAAAATGCCAGTTTAAAAAAGCACATGTGTCTGTCTATATCACATCTCTAAGGATGCAAGTGGTAGTAAAGAGAAATTCTTTGAGAATTAAAGCTTAGAGAGAAATTCTCCTTCAGGAACTAGGAGGAGGATATTTTCAAAACAAAATAAAACAAAACTAAACAAAAGACACACAAAAAACTCCAAACCCAACAAACAACAAAGCAGAAACAAGAAAACTTCACAAAATCTGTGCTTCACTAGCATGGAAAAAGGAAAAGAGTAAGTTCCTCTTTCTCCTGAAATACATAAATATTCAGATTTTGGAGTCTGTTTAGGGGGAATAATAGCTAAAGTTGGGAAGATAAAAATCATGATCCTCAAGTATTAAACATGGACAGTGAAAACACTGATGGAGGAGAAAGAGTATAAAAAAATATTAAAAAACTAAATTGGGTGTTATGTTGTTCATGTCAAACAGGCCTTACAAGATCCATGTCTCATCCACCTGCTTAGAAAGACTGTTTCAGCATGCTGCATACTGTCCAAACTATGGAGAGAGAGACTGAACAAGAGCTACAACTTCTCTGCCAGTTCATCTGGTAAGATGATAGCTAGATAAAAAGAAAACATTTGCATTTGAGCAGCTACTCTTTTTACCTTTCCTCCCTGAGATTCCACTGTGAAAAGCTGGTACCTGTCTTTTCAGCGGCTTGTCAGTGTCATAGCTGTGTCACATTTAAGTAAGGATAATCACAACTAGCAAGCTTAATCTTAATTTCCATGGTATGCCTACACTCAACACTAAAAGGCATGACTAGGAAGGAGTCCCTTTTGCAGGGAGAGGCAAACAGCTCTGTTGAGCTGGGGAAAAGGAGCACTTACCATTTAGTGTAAAAATTCCAGTTATTGAAATTTAGAGCTAGATTTCTGGATGCTTTCCCAGGCGAGCAGTTTGAAAACTGAATCAGAGAGATGTGTTACATCCTAGAAAGACAGACTGTGTTCCTCACCTCATCAATGAAGTAGTGTCAGCCTTCAAATGCATGACCTACTTCACTCAGCTTGCAACCAACGTGCCTGGTTTTATAAAATATATATGAAACACATTTTTTTTTCCATATAACTAAAAATACATGTCATTTTAGCTCCACTGAAAAAGCAATGTTAAACATTCATTCCTTCACATGGTGTGAATCAAATTGCTGTACACATAGTGCTTCCAGAAATGCCATAAAACCATGTGAGCGGGGCTCCAGCTGTGGGACTCCACCAGCCCTGTGTCCCACAGCACTAGCTACCACTTCAGGGCTTATTGGAAAGTATTTTTGGAATGTTCCAGCAGCTCTGCACCTACCATGTTCTCTCTTTCCTTAGCTCAGCTAGCTTGTGCAAACGTTGAAGGGCTTTCTCCTGTTTCCTTTCATCTTTCCTTGACTTCGATGCTACGTTTCGAGCAAACTCCCTCTGTTTCAGTTCCTTCAGCCTCTGCAAGAGAGAGTCATATAATGCACACACAAACAAAAAAAGCCAGGGGTGATAAAAGTTTATAAGGCACATGGCACGAATTATTTTGGAACCTAACCAAATGTCTCATTTCATCAATTTATACATTTCAAGTGAGTGACCACAATATATAGAGTTGCTCAGGATGGGTTAGTTAGGTTAGAGATAACCTAGAAAATTCATTTTACTGGAGCTTTTGTGATTAATGTAGACTAACCTCAGCCGGATGAGGTAACGTTCATCCAGAATTTGGTTCCTGACCCTCTTTGCAAAAACCTTCCCCACAGTCTGACTGCTCTTTGAGACAGTAACAAAGAAATTATGAGACCATCCCAGATATTTTTCCTCAAAGCTGCTCTGTAGCCTGTTGAGCTCTCAGCCAGTATCAGACCTCAGGGTTTTCTGCCCAAGATGCTGGGCATAGCATTTGTCACTGCTGAATCCCAGGAGGTTCCTATCAGCCCTTTTCTCCCACCTACCAAGGTGTCTCTGGACTTTCCCGCTATGTTACTAGTGTGGTATCATCTGCAAAGCTCCTGAGAACATGCTGTCCTGCCATCCAGGTCATCACTAAAGACATTAAAGGGTCTTTCCCAAGCAGCCATGCCAAAGGATGTCATGGCCAGAGAAGTCTTGCATTTAAAGGCAGGATTTCATTCCATTTTGTAGAGCTCAATAATTTTGGTGGGTTTTTTTTTTCCCTATGTGACAAAGCAAGAGAAGGGAAGAGAGATAAAAGGGTGCTTTGCCACAAGGTTAAAAAGGAGAAGCAGGGATGTATACAAATCCATAATCAAGCTGCAGCAGCAGCACTTTACTGTAATTACTGGGATGAATGTAATTAGTGATTTGATTCTGACCAGATTTGGATCCATTTTCTCTTACTGCTGAACATTAGCAAGACTCCTCACTATCAGGAATGCCACAGTTAATGTGACACTGAGTTTCAGGGTGTAAGAAGAGAATCACTCAGTCAATAAAGACAATGCTGTTAAAGGAAGTTTGATGTGATCTTGGAGGTACAGAAGATGTGTTTCATGTCTGTCATTGCCAAGCAAACATCATTCCACTGATGTGAGGCTCTCATCAGCCCCATCAATCATTATCTGTTTAGCACATACCAGATCTGGTACAGAAGAACCATGCACAATTTGGAAGTAATTAAATTGTTCCCCTTGATTGCTACAAGTAGGTGTCAATGTGCAAGACAGAGTCATCTGGCAGAAGTTTTGTGTGCACAGACTTTGTGTCGGACTGTCTGCTCTTCTCTTCTGGAGAACTACTTGTTCCAGGGCTCCCCTTCTGTCAGATCTCCTGTCAAATGCATCTCCCCCTTTCCTGCACAGAAAATTGGTCTTAGCAGGATATGAACTAGTTATACAACAGTGTTTGGGTTGGGTTTTTTTTCCTTACAACTGGTATCTCAGTCTTTTTCATGGAGAGCTTTAACAACCTATAGGGATTGCACCTCAGTAACTCCTGAGGACTTTATCCAACAAACACATATGTATAAAGTGGAACTTTTTCCAGTTGTAAACCACAAAAAATGCACCTGGTGCAAGTTGGGTGTTTTCCAAAAAATACTATTTCCTACACATAAAAGGTCATCTAAGTGAGAAGATGTGTCCCTACTTTTTGATATTGTAGTTACTTTCCATTTGTTGTTATTTAGTCATCTGATAAACCATCATCACCTGCAGTCCCATGCTGAGGATTGCTAGCACTGCATTTATGCTGCCCTGTTTTTATATTTTGTTGAGTTTGCTTGTACTATGCAAACAAAAATGAGGTATTAACCAGTTACCTGTAAAATGCCCTGATTACATGCATTGTGAGTACCATGAGCCCCTCCCAAAAGTTGTTCAAAGTAAATAGCAGCAATAAAGTGTCCTAAAAAAGCATCTTTTTCCTAACATTTCTATGCCTTTTGATATGGAAGAGCTATTCACTGCAGCTAATTTCAACAGTTTAATGCCTGTTATGTTTGTTGGTTTCCATGGATCAGTAAACAAATAATTAGCAGGCAGTCATACAGTATTTATATCTATGATTTCCTCCAGTATTTTGCTCTGCTTATGAACCAGCTCAAAACATGCTAAGTCCTAGCATGCAGAGTTCAACAAACAGTTCACAATGAATAATTAAATGACATTTCTCCCAGAGAGTTAAATGCCTTCATCATTATCCTGAAACACTGTCCTGTCCCTTTGAATGTGCAGGGCATGGACCACCATTGGTTTGCAAATGACTTCCCCCAGCCAGGAGCAATGGGAAGCCTGACCCTGATTCTCCAGCCTTGAAATGGGATCCTGCACCTGGGCTGCTTTTACTCGGGAAGAAGCTGCAATATTTCAACAAACCTAACTGTAACCCCGGGCCTGAAGCAGAAATATTCCACCTATTTCTAACAAACTCAGCCAGGGATCTTACTGCACACCCATTACATCCTGCTGAGCTGTAGCATGCAAGTCCAGATGAAGAGGACTTTACCAGCTCCTATGTACCTATGTATGGGTGAAATTACACATGAGAAGACCACATGAAGTCCAAACTCAGATGTGGCTGCATTTCATTCAGAGGCAGACAGCCCAGGTGTCCCCAGGCTTGTTGTGAAAGATAGGCATAAAAAAAAGAAAGAAATCAAAGAAATCCCAAGTGGCCTTCCAACAGGACCTTATTGCTACTTACTTCACCTTTGTCTTCATTTCTGCATTTACCACATCAGACAGGTAACTTCAGCATGCTATTTTTGAAAAACCTCATGCTGAGTTTCCTAATTCTCCCCTGCAGTTTATAATACAGCAACCACAAGCCCAGATCCTGCTGCTGGAGCCAGGTGCCTGAAGACCTCCATGGATCCAAGCCTCTCAAAAGCCAAGACACATGATGGCATTAAGTGCACTTCTTACATCACTATTATCTGAAAGTGGTTGCTGATTGTTTTTCTTTTTCAACTTAAGACTTAAGCACTTGGAACAATAGCACTTCAGACTAATAGGGTTTCAAAACATAGAGAATACATTAATTAATAAACATTCCCAGGACAGCAAAAGCATGTGAAGGCTGAATAGTGAAACACAATGTGCCTGAATACTATGATACCAGGTGATAAAATGAGGGGAGAAAGCAACACAAAAAAACCCACCACAGCCTCAAAAGATTTTATACCTTCAAACATGTAATTTAATGTTATCAGAACTGACTCTGAAGAAAAGCAGTGAAACTTTTAGTGAAGTTTATGGAACCAAAGGGGAAATCATAAGAAGCATCAGGATCAATATGGCCTCTCTCAGCAGCATTAGTATCTCACATAGAAACCATCCCCCATTCCCCCCCTCCCCAGCACAAAGGCACCATCTAAGGACTGCTTATTCACTAGCCATGCAAAGCTTATCTCCCTAGATTAGTAACAACTTTAATAGGGTCAAGAACCAATAGGAATAGTTTTGATAACAGCAGGAGTCAGAAAGATGCCCATCAGGGGATTTCAGGGCAGTGCAGTTTAGATATTCTTTTGCTAATTTGCTTTTGACCTTAGATTAACAATTAAATTACATGGACTTTTATAATGCTGAAAATATGGAGACCATAAATCCATTTTCTGATCAATGGAAGTGTAAAATCACAGAACCTATCAGCCACGACATCAAATTTTGCTGCTTTACTGTCTTTTAATTTTATGATGACCGTATTCCCAGTAGGCACTGAATCACGAATTTCTGCAATTGTTAACTTATAAAGTAAGTCATCACAAGAAAACTTCCCTTTCTTGCTTCCTAACTATCAAATACTCAAAGCTGCAGCCCAAATACCATAAGCAGCTTGCTACAGCTGTTTATACACTGAGCAATAAAATACCGAGTGTTTGTGTTACACCTTGGAACTTCTATCCTAGTCCTTTTTCATGTTAGTTGCTTCTGAAAGATCAGTGATAGGAGAGTCACAGCTAACTTGTTATGAAGAGTGGCTGAGGGAACTGGGGTTCTTTAAGTCTGGAGAAGAGGAGGCTCAGGGGAGACCTTATTGCTCTTTACAACTACCTGCAAGGAGGTGGTAATGAGGTGGGGCTTGGTCTCTTCTCCCAGGTAACAAGTGATAGGACAAGAGCAAATGGCTTCAAGTTGCACCAGCAGAGGTTCAAACTGGATATAAGGAAGAATTTCTTCACCAATGCAGTTGCAGCCATGGAGGTGGCACTAGAGTGGCATTTAGGTTTATTTAAAACAAGTTAAATATTTCTTCCCTCTAAACCTGTATATAATATCAAACATTTTTAATTGTTAATAAAGAGTGGGTTTGGCTTGTATTCAGTTTGGGTTTTGAAAAAAAAACAACAAACCAAAACCAAACACCCCACCTCATTATTGCTTAATACAGGGATTAAATATCAGTTTTTCTTAGGTCCCAGTGATTATTTTAGAAGCTCTTCCTCTTTCTCTGAATACTACATGACTGCTGTCGATATGCTCCCTATTAACTGAGATGTTTATTGCTTCTTTCTGTGAATTATGGTATGACAAGCAGAGCAACAACATACTTATTAGATAAACATTCGTCACACCAAAGCAGAGTAGTGTCCTTTTGCAAAAAGAACTGAGCTTAATCAATTATGAATAATAACTGAATAGATCAGAGCTCCTTTAACACCTGTAAACACTCAAAAGGGGAATGAAACATGCCACTTAAAGCAGAAAACATTGTTCAACAAGATGTAAAATATAGGTATTTTCCTTCTGCCTTTGGTGGTTTGTGTGGGTATATGTCTTTTACTGATCTGCAGCTGGAGACCCCTCCACTTTACACAGCATGACAGGGCAGAACCTCTTCCTTGTGCCCTAGTCTGCAATTCTACGTACTTCTCATGACCATATTTTTCATATTATTAAAAAAAAAAAAAAAGAAACTCTCCCTCTGTAAAAAGTATAGAAAAAAATTAAAGCTCCAAGTAAAAACAAGAAAACAAACAAGTGACTTCAGTTGCTTCTCATATAGCTTCCCCTCTAGACCCTTCACCATCTTTCTGGTCCTCCTCTGGAAGCTCTCCAACAGCTTAATATCCTTCTTGTATCATAGTGCCCCAAACTGCACCCAGTACTCAAGGTGAGGCCACACCAGCACACAGCAGAGAGGGACAATCCCTCCCTTGACCAGCTTACAATGCAGTACTTGATGCCCCCCAGGACATGGTTGGTCCTTTTATCTGCCAGGGCACACTGCTATGACTAACTTTCAGCTTGTTCCAAGCTACAAGCTGCCTCTAACTGCCTCTGCCCTTCATGATTCAGGAGAATTTTATTAAGTGATGGAATGCAAATATTCACAAGCTACTGTAAGTTGCTCATGAGCACACTTGAGTAGTCCAGTTTGTTTAGTCTGCAAAAAAGACCTATTGAACCAGCTTTTACATTCAGGTCCTACAAATATAGATTAAACACATGCATTACATTAGACAATTGAAAATTCACATTGGTCTTTTCTACTTTTGCAACGTAAAAACTGGAACTATTTTATCATGATATATAATTAGTTTTTGAGACTGCTTCATACTATATGAAGCATCTTTCTTGTAAAGTGTCTCAAGTTCAGTTAGATTTTCCTATATAAGTTCAGAGGGAAAAAAAAATAAATGAAACTTGAGCTTAAAATGAAAACCAAATGAAAACTTAATTGCTTTCAAAATCATGAGGAAAATCAGAACATTAAATATTTTGCACACTTGCACCTGAAATATATGTGAAAGCTAGTTATCTTTGATGAAGATCTGACTAATTACTCTTGATTATGTGACTGCATAAGATATACACTGGAGCAATAGAAGGAAAAATAAATCTTTCTTTGCTTTCTATTCTTTTTAACATTTTTCCTTCAGAAATTATCTGCCAGAAACAAACACATACTTCATTATGTGATGATTAATGCCCTTCCCAGCACAGTGAGTCTTATGTTTCATTCTAGTGCCTGTGCATCTTCTGCTCCTTTTCAGTATCCCCTGCTGCAGGATTCAGATACCATTATGGCTTACAGCTGAACAAGGCTCCAGGACTTTGACAAATAACAGGTTACAGAGCATAAATTAAGACTTTTGTTGCTTTTGTTTTAAGATAACTATGTTTCCTAAAGTTGACTAAATGGCCACAGTGTTGCCATTGTGCAGAATCATTGTTTTAAGCCTGCAGAAATGCTGAGCCTTGCACAGTGAATATTTCACTGAGATAGCTGCAAACCATGTGTATAACAACAGCTTGATCTTATTGCAAGCTGTAGGATATTTCTTGTTAGCTTCAGCAAAAATAAGCTGAAACTCCATAAATATTAAGGGCAAGACCAAAGAAAACAGGATAGAAATACAGAATTAGCATCTCGCCTATCTAATTAATTTTACCAGATAATGAAAAGAGCATAAAGCTGACACACACTTGGACATCTGGAAAGTGGTTACATCTGCTAGTCTCTAATTTACAGGTATTTATTTTAATGACTCTAGGCCTAATTCCACTTCTCTTGAAGTCAATGGAGAAACTCCTGCTGAGCTCAGGGAGAGCAGAAAGTTTTGAATTCACTGTGGAAATTTTCAGCAACACTTAAGGAAGCTTCTTCAGTCTTAAAGCTTAAAGACAAGATCAGTACATGTCACTTCTTGAAGGATCACTTTATACCCACTCCTGCACCATTTAGGATTCTAATTAAAAAAAAAACCCATATGTGACATTTTAAACCCCATTAAGAAATGGTACCATCCCTAGAAGAGTTCAGCGCTTTTCACTGAGTTTTCAGTCTGTGTTTTCAGCCTCGTTGGTTGCTGACATTTTAGGGAAGAACCTACCAAATCGTAAATCTTTCCAGTCTCTACAATGCACGTAATGACTGAAAATGAGGAATTCATATTTACAGTCAGGTCCTCTAAAGGATATTTTCCATAATCTTTGAAGGATACTTTAATAACTAAAGGAGATAGTTGAATTCCCTCAAGTGAGCTCTTTATTTTAGTTCTTTATGTCAGAGCTAAATCACAATCCCTTTCTCCTATCAGTTTTACATCAGATCACTGAGCCATTCAAAGCCCCTGCTCACAAACTGCTTCTTATCAGCAGGATCTGGTCCTTGCTTGAGATTTTTTCAGGACCATGATAAGCTTCTTCAAAGAATATATAAAATTTGACCAAAGAAACTCAAGACAAGAAGAGGTCTTGGCAAATGTTGACACATATCTCACAGCCCCAGCTAACTGACACAGAAAAATCTGTTCTCTTTAACCCAACCTTTAATAACCATTCACACAGACTCCTCTGAGGAAAACATAAAATTAAAGAAAACAGGATTAAATATGAAGAATGCATCCTACAAGGCAAAATGAATTAGTGTTGTAATTTGACTGACACTTTTATTTTCAACTACGCAAATGAAATGTGTTTTAAAGTAACTTTGACATTGCCCTGAGTAGTTGATGTTGGTAGCAAGCAGTTAGGAGAGCACACATCTCTCTTTATGTGTGTCTTCTACTGCATCATTGCTTTTGCAGACTGAAATATTAGTAACTGTAGAGCAAGTATCTAATAAAGTGTTAGGTTATCAGTAAACCACAGCTTGGAGGCTGCTGAGGGAAACCAGGACTGAAACACAGACCTCAAACAGGGCAAGCACAAGGTCATAGCAGAGGCCATGGAAGTGGAAGGAATGGGATGACACCAGGGTCCCGGGGCTATAAACAACTCACTAGTGTTCAATTACTGCTTGCTAAAGGAATGTAACTTTAAAATACGCATAAAAGTGGGTTTAGGGGTAAAAGGAAAATGAAGAAGTATCCAATATATGTGAATCTTACTATATATACAGCAAATTTCACTATGATATGCAATTGGGAAACACTGCAGCACATATTTGTGTTCAATACATTAATATGACCCCAAATGGACCTCAGAGGAAGGAGAAAGAAACCACCAACTTTCACTCTCTTTCTTGCCAAAAGGAGGAAGAAACCACCACTATCAACATCACATTCCTCCACACAAAGAACTCCCAGAATCATTAAGATCACCAAGTCCAACCATGGTGCCTACTGCCACCATGCCACTAACTCCTTGCACTGACAACTTGCAATGACACCTCCCTTTTCTTCCTGGGAGGAGACTAACACCAAAAAGCATCAGACACTAGAAAGGCAACATTTACCTGTACCATTATCAGGATTGAGCTCTTAAAACTGGGTAACTGGGATTATAAGCACCAGTGTCACTGGAAGTGGCCTGATAGTAGTAGGCTTGCAGTAGGCTGTCAGGACTTCAGCTAAAATAACACCAAATTCTTGGCTTTGCACATCAGGTATGTTCGATCACCCCGTTAACTGTAAAAGATGTTTGGTCAGGCCCCCGCCATCGACAACTTGCTGAACATGGCACAGCACGTCCAGCTTGCTGATTTCATGCCATCCAGAAGCAATTCATAGCAATATTCCCCTGCCTCAATCAGATATCAACCTTTCAGGAGATAATTTGCCCTTGATTAAGAATCACTAGGAAATTAATAAAAACAGTCATTAACTCATAATATAAAGCTCATTACCACATGGAAACGTACCCAAATCTCAGTCTATGTTCTTAAAAGCAGAAAGCAGCTCCTAAGAACAAAAAATTAATGACAATATCCTTTGTTACCTTTTCTTTCTGATAACAACAGCCAGGCAAGAAATACATCCACACTCCTGTTTCAGGCTCTGATTAACCAACAAGCATTGCATGAGGAAGAGAGAACAGAGCACTACCTACAGTGCTGAACTCTGAAATCTGAACTACTCTGTGCTCAAGCTTTGATGAAAAGAAGAAAAAGAATCCCATAAAAAAATACCCAAGCTATCTGACACATAAATAACAGGGGCAATTAACTAGGTGGACCTTCTGTATATCTCAGCAGAAGACAGATTTAAAATGTCTATACTCAGCATGAAGGTATTGCCGGATAAAACATTGCCACAGAAAATGGAAAAGAAGAGGAGAAGCTTTATCATCTCAAGGTCAAAGTAACTGTATATTTAGGGAGGTTTAAAAAAAAAAAAAAGTGCCTCACTCTGTTTCCCTACAGCAAACTCAAAGAAACAAACAAGTACTCTGCAACTAAGAGCTACAAGGGAGAGCTATGAAACCCTTGCCCACTCCTTTCCAATAGATAGCTATAAAAATATAGAAGCAAATCATGACATTTCCTTCCATCCTACCAAAAATTTGGCTCTATTCCCCAAAACTTACCTCCCAAGGAAACCTAGATACCTGCTCTCAGCCTTCACAACATCCCTTAAAGTTAGCTGATCTTAAAATGTTACTTCTGCCTTAAGGTTCCCACATTACTGCTCCAAGATTTCTTAGCAATATTCTGCAGTTCCCTCTGGGCTATGATAGAAAAAATATCTATAAGTCACTTGTCTTTTCCTGCCACATCCTCTCCTAGTCTTTTGCACAATTGCCACAGAATACTTCAGGAAGGTTAGAGGAATACAACTCTACACAAATGACACTTTTTTCCCTTCTGCAGATCTTGGATATATCTTGTTGGAATTCTTAAAATGGCATCAAACTGACTCTGAAAGTTTTGAAATCTGTTCATCAAATTGTCATCCCCCAAAACTGTTTCTTGCTTGCTTGTGTAGGATGCAACTCCACAGGCACAGAAAGACTCAAATAAGCTTAGAAAATTTCTGAAGTTCCGAAGCATAGAAAGTTTCTGAAAAAAAAAAACAACTTTATGCTTTTACTTTGACACAAATATACACATACTAAAATGTTCTCTAGTCCTAGTAAAACCACACAATTCAGCATTATTCCTCATTACTGCTATTATGCAGTGTGTATGCTGAAAGATCTACTATCCTTACAAAACTAGCCTACATCAGCACGTGAATGCATGGTACACTGGGTGGTGAGCACAGCTGTAATTAAAGGAAAGCATGGCCAAATAGGCTTCAAATAAAGACAATCAGGGGATCCATACATCATTTCTGGCTCTGACTCAGATTTATTGTACATCCCCAGTCGCAAAACAAAATTGCCTGTCCTTCAAATTCTGCCTGTAAAATCAACATGAAAACCACTGCACAGCACTTGATACTTGATCTGATTGCTGATCTGAGAATACTTAGAAGGAGCTGCAACCCACATGACCCATTCTACGTTCTTTTGTCTTGTGACAGAGGCACTGAGATGCTTAGGAGTGAGGATTAGCTATAGCAAAGCCTGTAGTTAGCAATGCCATAGATCACTTTGCTGTAGAGAGAAAAAATGAATGTATCTATAATTTTGAACTTACTTACATCTTATGCTATGTTTTACTACTTGGTTTTCTTTCACAGAAATACCATGTACGATTTTTCTGCCAGGATCTGATTACCTTTCTTATATTTTAGAGAAAAAAATCTTTTCTATCAATAGCCTAATGATACTAATGATTGCACTGAAAAACAGTCATGAAAACAAAATATAATGACTGTTGAGTAAATCTGCATAATTTTAAGTATCTCTTATATTGAAATACCAACAGTTTGCAGCGTCAAAACTTCAAGCTTTCATTCAATGGGTATAAAGATAGTGAAGTGTAAGAATAAAATCACTGAAAATCTAAATTTGGATATTTGGCTTCCCACCAGACATTCTGAGCCTGCCCTGAGACACTGTGTATACAAGGACAAGGTGGGTCTGTTCATGAAATACAGCCACATTTCAGCGATGAAAGTCCCCAACACTTCTCACTACTGACACCAGTGTTTTCCAAAAGGCTATAAAGAGTCCTGATATGACTGTAGGGAGCAGCCTCACAGCCTTACAAGCAGATACATTAACACAGCTTTGCCTTGCTTTGCTCTTGTAACAGATGTTGTGGAACAGATCTCGTGTGCCTACAAAGAGTACACGTCACTTTGATGCTGCAAGCATTCACTTCTGCCTGGGGCATTATCACTAACAATAAATGATTCTGTTTCAAATTTCCACTGACCCACAAGACACCATATGCCATCCTGCATGAAGCACATCTGCAATCTGTGTCCAGACTTCAGCTAAGTGCCAGGGAAAACATTGCCTCTCCCTCTTCCACTCTGAAGGAATTCTCCAGCTGTTGACACGTTACAGAAGAGCTTAACTCTATCCACCAGCAGCAGATAAATGGTCAATGGGATGTAAAATTGAGGAAACACTAAGTCATGTTATTTTTAATGTCAATTCATATTTAAATCAGTTGATTCTTCCTTTTGTACAGCTCCTCAACTACTTCTGGCCTTTCATAATGGTCCCCTGAATTGGGTTTATGATGGAAACATCTTCCATTTTCTCACTCTTAATCCTAAAGGTAATGGGAGAACTTGGAGTGACAAACATATTTTCTAAGATTTGGTCTTTCTAGTCCCTGCTTTTTGGGGAAATAGAGTTGGCAGCTTAGTTTTCCAGGCTCAGCCCAATAGGAACATGAAAATGAAACTCTAATTACTACTGATTTTGATAGCTTTGCCTTTCAGTCTTAAGCTCCTGGATGTACTAGAACCATTAATTAGCCTATCTTAACAGGTTATTGTATTTCAGGGTCAAGGACTTGAGGAGGAACAGTTTATTGGCCTCTCCCAATCACTGTGTGTCCCCCACACTACTGTAACTTCACCATCTTCTATGTCAGAGGGAGAAAACCAAGATTGTAGAGCACATCAGAGTATTCACCAGAAAAAAACCCAACCCAAAACAACAACAACAACAAAAACAACACACCAAAACACATCAAAGACTCTCACTTCAATGTGATCCAATTAGTGCTGGAGTGATAGCACCGTTCATTTGCTGACAATGCAACCCAAATGCAGAAACCAATGGTTTCTAGTGACTCCAGTACTCAAATACAGAGAGGAGTACTTTTCCTTACCCAGATTCTATCTTTCTGATATCTATCTTCAGTCTAACAACTGCACTTTGTTCGTTTCCAGGTGCTGGGGTTGAGGAGTACACATGTACCATGTCATTCCTCAACGAAACACAACCACTCTTGATAACAGCAGCAGCTGTTTGATGGTGCACACCAATGACACTGAACGGTGAGAATGGGATGAGAAGCAGCCACTATTATCAGCTGAAGCCACAGGGGGGAATTAATGTAACAGAATCTAATTAGCTGCCTGGATTTTGGCCAGTGCACCACTGGAGTTGCCACCCTTGCTCCTAAGAAAGCAATCTGGCAACTTCAGTTATCGTGGTGGTCAAGGTCTGTTTTCATTCTTGAAGGCAACAACTCCAGGATTCTATTGCTCCAATATCAACTCAAAGGAAAGAGTGCCACCCATTAAGTACCACCACATCTTGCAGCACAGAAATGTTAATTAGCAGTCTTTCTTTTTTTTTTTTTTTTAAATTATGAGATGCTCTAGTTCTCTAGTTCTGCACTGTGTTAGATTTGATGAGATGAGAGCAGTGGGTGGTATAGCTCATAAATCAGTTTACTGTACAACCTCATTTCTTTAATGAAGAGCAAATAGCTGAGCCTCAGTAAAGCAAGAGCCCCCAGCACACACGTGCAGACTGAAACGTTGGATTGAATTTTTCTGTCTTCTCTCCAAACCAGGGAATGCTGACTCCCTAGTCATCAGAGTCAGGGGGCAAAGCTAAGTGTAAACTTTGATGCCAGAATTAAAAAAAAAAACAAACAAAAAACCAGAGGAGAGATGAATGGCAAGGCCATTAAGGGAGAATAATCAGCAGAGGTGTAGTTTTCACGAGGGAATAACTTTTAAAAGCTGACAAGAGCTGTCAAGGTGTCAGGCCAGGAAAAGAGCCAGCACCATTAACATATACTAGGCTTCAATCCACTGGGAGGGGAAAAAAAGCAGGATTTCTTTTGGGCAATTACAAGTTAATAAATGGAAGTGTCAGTTCCTCTGTAGAGCACCCATTAAAGCGTACTAAAGGTCAAAATTTCTTACAATTTCTGTCATGATAGGCAACACACAACCATTATTTTATATTTCCAGCAATTTTATTGTCAATGACAGAAGTTACAATTGGATAAGAAAATACTTTCTTTGGCAGTGTACTTTGCACAAATCATCTATGCTCCCAGAAGAGATTAGGATTTTAGTTTCTTATCATGAGCACTGTGTACTTTTTGTATTTATTTTTTCATTTCCAAAGTGCATATGTGTGAATGAATGCTTGAAATGCTCAGGAAGGTATATCATACCACTTCTTTACACCTTGTCAGGGCACCTGTGGCTGCAGAGAGTTGAGCAGCGTCACCCATGCTTGCAGCTGCTTCCTGTAGCAAGGTAAGCTCTCCCCTCAGTAAGTGCAAGAGCAGGCAGTGTGTCACAGAATCATGCAATCACTGTGGTTGGAAAAGACCTCTAAGATCAGCAAGCCCAACTATCAACCCAAAACCCCCATGCCACTAAGCCATGTCAGAAAGTACCACATCTACATGTTTTTTGAACACTTCCAGGGATGGTGATTCCACCACTTCCCTGGACATCCTGCTTCAGAGCTTGACTACCCTTTCAAGGAAGAAACTTTTCCTAATATCCAATATGAACCTCCTCTGGCACAACTTGAGGCAGTGTCCTCTTGTCCTATTGCTTGTTACCTGGAAGAAGAGACCAACCTCCACCTTGCTACAACCTCCTTTCAGGGAAATGTAGAGAGCCAGGTCTACCCTGAGTCTCTTCTGACTACACATCACCAGTTCCCTCAGCTGCTCCTAAAAGACTTGTGCTCTATATCCTTCACCAGCTTTGTTGCCATTCTTCAGACATGCTCCAGCAACTCAGTGTCCTTCTTGTAGTGAGAGACCCAAAACTGAACCCAGTATCTGAGGTATAGCTCCCTTCCTGACCTTTCTGGCTGCCCTCATTTCCCTTCCTCCAACTCCCTGCTGAATTCAGACCTCACCCAGCATACAGAGCCATTATCTTTCTTGTGTGAGGCTTGCCCCAAGAGCTGACTCAGCTCAGAAACAGGCTCCTTCTTTTCTTTCCTTCCACTCAGAGAATAATCAGAACAAGAAGAACTGGGTTTGCTTCACGAGCAGAATCTCTCATTCTCTGCAGTGGGCCAAGAAAAGACAGGTACACTACTTGAGCCTCATCATTCGCAGCTGCCTACCGCACAATAAATTCTAAATCAAATATCACCAACTGAGATGGCAACTTGAGGGATTTACAAAGGAGTTAATCCTCTCTATGCATACCCATGCAACGAGCAGGTGGAGAACCAATACTCAAATTGGGACATTAACCTGGAATTTTAGGCTTTTCTTACACTGAGGGAGTAAAAAGATTCCAAACTCAGCACCTTCTAATACACAGTCTCTTCCCCTCACTATCCCTTCAGGAAAATGATATGACATTATTTTTGCCTTGTTGATCTTCCTGTTAATTGAGGCAGAGAGATGAGTCATTAACTATTCCAGCTTCCTTTTGTTCCTAGCCAGGCAGGTGTGCAGATCCAAGCAAGATACCCAAATAGTGCTTGAAAAGAAAATTCACTACCTGCAGAGGCATTTGCAAAAGACTTGCTATCATTTAAGATGTTATCTACTGTTATTTAAGTGAAGCAACTCCCCACCTTATCATCAGAAGTGAGGTTATTCAACACCTACCATTTTAAAGCTGCTCAGCTCTCACCACTGCAAATCCTATTGCTCAGCTGTTACCAGAGCTTTGTTTGGGCAACCACTCCTCCTCACTCTGCTTTTTCCTTTTTCAGCTAAGAAAAAAAGAAAAATGATCCTAAAATAGGTTTGAATATAGCATATGCCTTGTAGGAATTTTGGCATGGGGTGGATGGACATCTGCTTCAGGCCTGACCTACTTCTAAGCATCTGAACACAAAAATCTCCTTGCAGTTATTCCCTGTAGAGCATTTTTTTTTTAGCCACTAATCCCACAGTTATTTTGCCTGCCCCTCAAAAGCCTTCTTTCCTCTGAGCTGAACTGAGTTACATTGGGTCTGGCCATTTGAAGATGTTGGCAGGGTTGGTCACTAAGGCATTAAGTCAGACTAGAGCTTTCACTGTGCAAAGCAAACACCAAGTGCTCAATGAAAGGGTTACAGCTCTTATAGGCAAAGCAGACCTGAGACAAGTTAGAAGTCAAACATATTCTTATTCAGTAAGAAAATAATGCTCAAAGCTAGACTACAATATCTTAGATGGTATTTTTAATGTATTTCTCGTTACACAATAAATAACTTTTAACCAACCTTATATAGTAAACTGATGCCAGGAAACATCTAATAATTGGAGTATTCCCTAAAAATGCAAGTCATGTAACTATGGGCAGAAATGAGGGAAGTAAATGAAGTAACCCACACCAGTAGTATGTGTTGCACCCACATCAAACAAAGGAAAAAAAGAAGGATTCATTAGGCAAGAAATAAGTGGTGAGATGGCCTAGAAGAAAAGCCTCCTGCTGGGGCAGAGAAGTGGGATTCCAAGAGAGATGAAACAGAAGGAAAGGTGGCAGCAGCCTCTGTTTCTTCACAAAACAAAAAAGAAGCATTCATGTTAGCTTAATGCTTGCTGAGCAACAGAGAGCAAAAACAACTAAGGATGAGTTTGATAAGCATCACTTTAATTTTTCATTCACTTACTTTACTTTTTTCTCATTTGTCCCATTTGTGAGTTCCATTTCCAATCAGTATAACCTTCCATTTGTTATCACATCTAGTGACAGGCATGTCCCATACCATGCCTTTTGTCCATGAAACAAAAGACTATCGATAACCTTTAATATCCTTTAACAAGCACCCTGCTCTTGCAGTGCCTCCACAAAAGCCCCTGTGGGCAGGAGGACTACAGCTGCTTTTCTTGCAGCCAGGACAGGGACAACAAGAACAGTAGGGGAGGAGAGGATCTGATCCATAAGGGAGTCTGTGATAACGATCCCTAACCTCTGGTACTGTTGTAGCCCTTTCTCTTCCATGCTGTCACTGTGAGTCTTTTGCTTTGTTTCTAGCTCTCACTACAAGCAATTTGTAGGCAGATACCTCTCTGCAGTGATACATCACGTAACACAATGGGATCCTGTACCAGATGTGAACACACAGATGCCAGCACAAGCTAGCACCTAATAGCTATACACAAACATACCCAAAAAAGTGGTTAATAAATAAAAATCAGCATTCAAGACAGTGGAGGCTTTCATTTAATAGATTATTTAAAAAATTGGTAATTTCAGTGCTAGAAAAGGGAAGGTGAGTTACAGGTGCAGAGCTCAATTTTGTGATCCCTCTTGTATCATTAGGCATATCAAGACAACAGCAGTAAGTCATATCAAAGAAGCTAGGCATTTAAAAGGAGTAGGAATAATCATGAATCATAAAATCACAGAATTGTCAGAGTTGTAGAGGACCTTAAAGCTCATCTAGTTCCAACCCCCCTGCCATGGGCAGGGACACCTCCCACTAGATCAGGTTGCTCAGAGCCCCATCCAGCCTGGACTTCAAAACTTCCAGCGATGGGACTTCCACCACCTCTCTGGGCAACTTGTTCCAGTGTCTCACCACCCTCATGGGGAAGAACTTGAACCTGAATTAATATTATTTATATTACAGGATACCATGAATGTCTTCTCAATTCTAATTTAAGAAAAGATGAAACATGCTCTTGGAACAGACAATTCAAGGAAGGAGGAGGATGCCTGGCAAGAGGGAGGCACAATCATGTGGATTGATTGTATTTATATTGTTTTCTGTAGGTTGAATGTCTTAAAATCAATCATTCAACCAAAAGACATCAGCACTTTCAAACTGCTTGACATTGAACCACTACTGTTCTGTCACACATGGAGACTTTGGAAGAAAGTGAAAGGTTCTTTACAGAATAATTCAGGTTTGTCACAAGGATGCTTGTCAAGAATAAGCACAGGTGAAAGCACAGTGAGAAATGAGGAGGTATTACTGGAATAACAGTGTATGGTGTCCTTCAGATGAAGAGAAAAGGCTCAGCTGAATCCAAAATGCAAAGCAGATTGAAGGCAGGAGCATGCTTCTAGCTTTCCTTTCCACTGATTCTTGAAATGATCTTAAATGAGGGCGACTGCCTGTCTACCAAAAGAGGTCAACACAGCACTCTTGCTTGCCTAATCTGTCCCTTCAAACACTAACAGAGCCCTTATTTAAGTCACAGAATCACAGAATCATTAAGGTTGGAAGAGACCTCTAAGATTATCAAGTCCAACCATCAACCTATCACCACCAAGCCACTAAACGATGTCCCTAAGTACCACATGTATATGTTTAGCAGGGAGTCACTCAGATCTTACCTGGATAGTTTTAGTTGTAGCACTTAATTAAAAAAAACTAACCAAAGCAAAAGCCAACAAGCTAACCACTGCAGCTCAAACCCCTGAAGTCAACCACGAACACAGAAGAGGCTCTGCAGCTAAATTGTTCCAAGACTGCATCGACTGCATGTGGAAAAAAAAACAGACAAAGGGCTATGGGCACAGACTGGAACACAGGAAGTTTCACCTGAACATAAGGAAGAACTGATTTACTTTTAGGGTGACTGAGCACTGAACAGGCTTGCCTAGAGAGGTTGTGGAGTGCCCATCTCTGGAGACTTTCAAAACCCACCTGGACATGTTCCTGTACCATTTGCTTTAGCAGGAGGGTTGGACTAGACGACTCCCAGAGGTCCCTTCCTAACTCCACCATGCTGGGATTCTGTGAAAACCCTGAGTTCATCTTTAAGACTTTGCTGAACGCTCTTGGAGCAGTGTGTAGGCTGAGCAGGAAGCATCACTTGAGGGAAACCACCCCTAATCACTTCTACCTAGTTTGTCTCATCACCTCTCTTCACAAAATGCAACACTGATACAACACTACCATTCATCAGCAGGTCAGAATCACTGCTAGAAAGAAGAACTAGTTTCTTCTGAAATGAAGGAAGGATTGATTTTGCATGCATCAGCAAAGACTGCCATAATTACTCTTAGATTTATTGGAGCTTGTACTGGAAAGGTTGTGCAGTTCTTCCCAATGAAGAATGAACTCTCACATGTAAACCAGTGTGCACAAAGCTCTAGGTTTTAAAATAGAATTTTAGCAGAGTTCCTACGGAAACAAATTATCCTGAAACTATTTTTTGGTAGTGAACAGGAAACTCGAAGGTGGGGTTTGTAGCACCAGGCATGGAGTACTAACCATTCACATGCACCACTTAAGTGTTTTAGCAAATTAAATCATGTTAATGTCATCACAAATTACCTTGAGAGGCCAGAATGTAATATATTACTAGCAACATAATAGTCCCTCCTTCACTTACAAAAATGTAAAACTCCACGGCAAGTGAAGTTTTTCTCCATGATTACTGACAGCTCAAAGCCATGGATTAAGAAAATGCTTTTCATGTTATTCATTACTTCAACTTAATCTATATTCTACTTGATGACTTTCAGAACAGCAATGGAACTGCATTTGAAATTTCTGAAAATTACAGCAAAGGTATTCTGTTGATTGGCTTGAATTTTCCAGCTGTGATAGTGTTTAAATCAACTCTGAGAGACTGATTCTCTTAAAGAATGAATGAAAATAAAAAAAGAATGTTTTTCTTCCAGTTAATTGCTTGGCTGATGTTTAAAAAAAAGCAAGTAAACTATCATCTGATCTCCAGGTTTGTATGACACAAGTTTTTAATCATTTCTCTCCATCAAAACTCTGCATGGCAAAAGATGCCTTGCAATATGCACCTTGCCTCAGGAATCATGTACTAGAACACTATATTATTTCCTATCTTCAAATCCCAATTATTGTGTCCATTCTTATCTCAGTGCTGAATGGAATAAAGCATTTTCTTTTGCAACAACGTTGGGCAGACAGCAGAAACCTGATCAATGCTGATACTGTAAAGCAAACCTTCAAAACTAGCCTCAAGTTCAGCTAAGTTACATGTAGAAAGTTTCATGTACTGATTTAAACAGACCAAGCTGAACTGAAATCTAAGAGTGTGGGTTTTAATAACAGTTTGACCTCCACAACAGAAATGCTTCCCAGGGGATAAAAACCATATATGGAGGAAATCATGTTTCCTCCTGTCCCTTACACCTCCCTCCCTGTTTGCCTTGGTGCTCTATTTCTTCTTTCCCCGCACTGAAGTAACTTGCTTAATCAAGATTTGGAAAATAACAATACATGAGCAATGGCTGGTTGAATTAGATTTGTACATATTTTGTATGAAAATATTGGAATCACCATCCCTGGAAGTGTTCAAAAAACATGTAGATGTGGTGCCTGGGGACATTGTTTAGGTGTGAGCATGGGAGTGTTGGGTGGATGGTTGGACTCGATGATCTGACATAATGATTCTATGAAATTATGATACAACATTAGTGATTTATCAGGTTATCATGCTGATCTGGATGTTGGAAAACACAGAAAAAAGAAGGCTGCAATAATTTAAACCAGAAAAAAAATTAAAGAACTGAGGATACAGGCTCCTCATGGAATCAGAAGTGGCAGTGCATGGGGTCAGTGGTCTGTTTGCAGGCTATCAGTGGGACAGATAGGGTATATCCTTTAAAGTAATTATGTTTGTTCTAAAACTACTTCTTCAGGAAAAAGTAAGTCAATTAGTTAATCAAACAGGACTACAGAACAGAATTTCCCAAACATGAAAACCAGAAAATGTTATGCAGTACCTTCTCCGTTAGAATTACTAAGGCAGGAACAGAGTGATATGGCATTTTGGGTAATGAGGAAACAGAATGTTCATTGGCAACAGAAATTGGATTTTGCAGTACTAATATTTTACTCAAGAATATCCTCATCTAACCTGTCAGTGCAAGTTTTGAGCTAAAGAGTGCCCAAGTACTCTGTTACACTGATACCAATCAAGAAGCCAATTTCTGGGATTAAATTTTACAGGTAAAATAAAAACTGTAAAGGAAAATAGATTTTTTTTTCTTTCATCCAGGAAATAGTGTGAAGTTTTTCACTAAATACACAGAAATATTCAGAAAGAACAGAATTTAACCATTTAATTTTCATACACATTCTGCAAAGCAGAATAAAGACTACCAGTGGAAGCCTTCCAATGCAGATGCATTACTAACAGCCCAGCAAACCACTTTCCAAGTGGCTTCGTGCCCTAATGCAGTAGGACTATATTTCCCCTTTTCCTGAAGCCTTCCAGTTCCCACTAATTATCTCCTGACACATCGCTCAGTCTGTACCTCAACCTACCCCAGAGGTGACCCCAGAAGTAGCACTCTCAGCAGCTGACCAACTGGCACAGGGTCCCCCTTAGAGACTCTTCTGGGACACATCCTTCTACTGCAAAGGAGCAAATATGCTCACTCAGATAGCCCTCTACAACTCCTTGAAAGGAGGTTGCAGTGAGGTGGGAGTTGGTCTCCTCTCCCACATAACATGGGATAGGAGAAGAGGAAATAACCTCAAGTTGCACCAGGGGAGGTTTAGATTGCATATTAGGAAAATTTCTTCATTGCAAGAGTGATTAGGCAATGGAACAGGTTGCCCAGGGAAGTGGAGGAGTCACCATCCCTGGAGGGGTTCAAAAAAGGTGTAGATGTAGCACTCAGGGACATGGTTTAGTGGCATGGGGGTGTTGAGTCAATGGTTAGAGTTGTTGACCTTGGAGCCCTTTTTCAACCTTGATGATTCTATGATTCTGTTGGCCTCTTCTTTTGTGGTCCTGTCCTGTGGGTAATTCTGCCTTTCTCTTCAGAGTAACAGCAAAATGGTTTTGGTTTATTTTGTCTTTTAAAGGAGTTGAGAAAGGAAGCAGAAAGCCTATGGCAATACTCTGCTCAATGCTATCAGCAGTGCTGAGCTATAATTAATAGGCCTGGTGATGACCCTTATTAGCATTAGTTTCAGTGTTTAACATGTAAAAGGAAGCTTTTTACTAAAACAAGCAACCCAACCAACCCAGATCCAACCACAAAAGACCATTAAATATTGGAAGGAAATACACTGACAGAGCATTGTTAGTCTGGAAGAGAAGGAGGTCATTTTGTGGTTGTATGTGCATTACAAATCTACATATGTATATGAACATACAAGTTCATGTTCCCTATAAAGGCTACAAAGATGACTATCACGAGGGCATGAAGCAGGTCCCATTGCATCCACATCCCTGCTGCTCTGCAGAATCACAGCTGCCCCCTCAGCCATGCAAGACACTGTGAGCTTGCCACCCAGACATCCACATGGGCATTTTTCTGATCCAAGGCCAGCCTAGTTGCTGCTTGTAGAAGTGATTTATTTCATCACTCTCAGGGATTTTCACAGCCATAAATTGTCACTGTGGCCTTTCTGTCTATTTTGTCATCTTAAACATCCCTCTTGGCTGGGCTCAGTGCACAGCAAGGTCCAACAGAACACAATGGCACTTCAGGCTGCACTGAGCTCTATACATTGGGGCTGTCGACTGGTAGAAGGGGACAGGACCCAGCTGAGAGCAGCCAACCTCAGCCTCTGCCTCTACGTCTCACCCAGCAGAGCCTGGCAAAGCTGGCCACAGGTGACAAAACAAGCACTGCCTTGCTCTGCATCGCGCTCTGTCATCCTCTTCACCATTATTTTATCAGGTAACCAACTCCAGCTTTTCCACAGCAAAGCCTATGTTTAAAACTTGAGAAATAGAAAGTTTGCAGTCTTGATTTTATGAAATCTCTCACTGGTGAACATCCCCAAAACTCTGACCCACTATATTTCACATTTGTTTTGCTTATGAAGCAAATCTTCAGAACATTTCTGAAGCTCTTAAGGTTTTATCCTTTCATCCTACAATAAAGCTCTTTATTGATATACTGCTCTAGAAAACAGCTCTTTTTTTGTTGAAAATCATTATTTCTCCTTTTCCAAGGTGCTATACAATGTATTACCTCTGGCTTAGTCTGATTCCAATAGCTCCAGGGAAACCCAACCTGCAAAAAGCAGGGATGAAAAATACAACGTAAAATACTGCTGCCTCCTGGTAAACAGCTAATTTCTTTCACTTTGTAGTTCTCACAAAGTTGGGGAGGTTTACATTGCATGTTAGGAAAAACCTCTTCACTGAAAGGGTTGTTAGGCATTGGCACAGGCTGCCCTGAGGAGGTGGTGGAGTCACTGTCTCTGGAGGTGTTTAAAAACACTTAGCGACATGGTTTAGTGTCATGGTGGTGACAGGCTGATGGTTGGACTTGATGATCTTATAGGTCTCTTCCAACCGTAATGATTCCTTGATTCTGTGTTGTGTTTCCCTCCAAACAGATCCCAACTCTGTGGCTACACCACATGCTGCAGATAGCCCGTGAGCAGCATCAATACAGTGCCTGCAGCAGCCCTACTCATGCCCAGCAGAAACACTGCAGTGCAGAAGAGACAGGATCTGTTCTTTTTAAAGAGGGACTAACTTTACAGTAAGATTTAAAAGAAAAAAGAGCCCTAATAATGACTACAAGGATTTGCTGCTTTGCTATAAAACTGCTGATTCAAGCAACTGATAATATCCCATTATCTTTGCTGAGGATATTGGCACCCCCAAATGTGCTATACTGCTCTTTATACCTTACATGCTTCATAGCTCACAAGAGGTACACCTTTAGGAAAAAAAAATAGTTTTCTTATTATTGCTATGCCTTACTGCATTCTTCCACCTCTGAGTTTCTTTTCCTTCACACATATTCCATGAAATATTTATTTAGATGCAAAGTTTGAACTCCTGATTTGCTAATGATTGATATTCTCTGTCCTGTTTGGCATTGATCTAACAAATCTCTGTGTAGAGAGGAAAAAAAAAAAGTAGACAGAAGAAATCTGTGTCTGTGAGAGGGAAAGAAGACACCTACTAATTTAGTCTTCCTGCATAATTTGTGATTTAGTACTTCCATACAATTTTAAAGACATTTTTAGAGCAGGGAGATCATTTTCACCAAGGGAGAGACAGTTTGAGAAATGACCTCTGATTCCACGGGGAAAAATTCCTACGTAAAATTTACTTAATTGATTGCATCTGCATATCTAGATGCAAATACATTAGGGCTATTAATTTGCTTTTTCATCACAGCTTTTTTTTTTTGTTTGCTATTTGGAAGAGCACTCCTGGGACAGGAACCAGTACAAAGCTCAGGAGCGCTGTCGTGGTATTAGGTGATTAATCAGAAATTCTGGGATGGAAAGGAGACTTCCAAACACAGGAATAAAACCACCTTGCTGTTGTAGCAGCAAATGACTGATGGAGAGGACCTAGCTGTGTGATCCAGCCTTCCTCACTGACAAGACAAAACAACTCACTGACTCTGAATGGCTACAAGACGAAGGTCATTTAACGCCTTAGACTTAATGCTCAGCCACATTTATCAAAACCCAGCATTTCCAGGAACACAGGCAGGAGTTTTTTCATCCTGCAGGAATATAGCACTTCAGAGAGCTCCTCATGTGCTTCCACATAAAACCAGGCAGATGTTTTTGAAGTCCTGGCACAGGTCTCAAAAGCTGCATGCTGTGATTTTAGACCATCATCATCAAATAGCAATTTTCTCATTATTATATTAAATACTAGCAGTTCTACCTTAGTTACATTTCTCTCTGTATTGAGACCAGAATATTTTTGGTTTTAAAAATACCTGCATTATATTTTTGGGATTTCTGTATGTGTGTGTTTCTGTTTGTTTGTTTGTATGGGGTTTTTTGTCTAGGCTTTCAAAGCAAACAAGAGAGTGTTCATTTTTCTCCATTACAGCTTGCAAGTTGCTTCTCCAGGAGTAATTTCATAAAGGCTATAGCTATTGCTCTCCAAACCATACTGTCAAAGCTAAGTACAAGAAAACACTAACAGAGGCACTGGAGATCTTGAGACTGGTCTGAACTCCTTCAGGTACTAGGAAATAAAATTCTGGTTTGCCCTGCTTCTATTATTTCTTTCTGGACTCGTCTGAAGGATCTCAAACTATCTCGAAGTAGATGTTCAGAATCTCTAAGACACAATAAATCAAACACAACCAACCCCTGACAGCACAGAGCCTCCCATCAAATAGAGGAAAACCACAGAACTATAAAATCTTCTATTTTAAATCCTGTATGTTTTCTGTGCTGGCAACGTTTGAATCAAGGGGAAGAAAAACAAAAGCTTCTCCAATAAAACTGAGGTGCAGCAGCTGTTACAAACATTTCCTCTGACAAAGCATCTCATGGCTTAGATGGTGTGATAACAGTGCTCAATTAGGATAAAATATGGCTTTTCAGAACTGCTGAGATGAACTCAGGTTTAGGCAGAGCTTTCATCCATTCCATCACACAGAAGCCACTGTCAGGTGCTGGGATCACTGCAACTAAACTGGCTGCATATGTTTATAACTGTTCTTGGATCATGGGAAACTTACACTAGTAGGTGCTTCCCCTTCTCTGTCCATTATCAATAGAAAGGGAGATAGAGAGAAATATGAATCAAAATCCCAAACCAGATTATTACAGGTACATTAAGAAGAGTGTGACCAACAGGTCAAGGAAGATTCTTCTCATTGTCTACTCTGCCCTAGTGTGGCCACATCTATGTCCAGTTCTGGGCTCCCACTTCAAGACAGACAAGGAACTACAGGAGATAGTCCAGTGGAGGCTAAAAAGATACTGAGGGAAATGGAGCATCTCTCTGAGGAGAAAACGTTGAGAGCCCTGGGGCTCTCAGGTTAGCCTGGAGAAGAGCAGACTCAGAGGAGATCTTCTCAGTGTTTCTCAATCAGTATCTAAAGGGTGAGGACAAGAGGATGGAACCAGACTCTTTTCAGTGGTGCCTAGTGACAGGACAAGGAGCAATAGGCATAAACTGGAAGACAGGAAGGTCCACCTAAACATAAGGGTGACTGAGCACTGGAACAGGCTGCCTAGAGAGGTTGTGGAGTCTCCCTCTCTGGAGACTTAAAATCCACCTGGACATGTTCCTGTGCCATCTGTTCTGGGTAATCCGGTTTTAGCAGATCATCCCCAGAGGTCCCTTTCAATCCCTACCATGCTGCTACTCTGTGATTATCTGTTCCTCTCACCCCTACTGAACTGCTGGAAGACTTCTGCCATTAAGGCAGGAATTTTCAGGACAGAATAAGAGCATTCAATAGCAGTACCTGCAAATGGCTCTAGTATACTTGGTACAATTAGGTTACTCAAAAATGCAGAGGAAGTGGATGGCTTCCTGTATATGACCAAACACATCCACAAAGCCACATACAAACACAGACTCAAAGGCTTCCTACAGAAAAGATGGGATGGAGAGGTAGGATCTGCTATGCTCCATCAGACACTGGTGCAGTGTCCACCATCTCCTGTCTAAAGCCATCAGAAAACAAGAATAACTATGTGAACCACTAGGCCTAAGTCCCAATTCACTCTCACATCTCACATCTCACCTCAGTTTCTAAATCTATTTTTCAGCAATACTGAATAGAGGAATGAGCACTGCAGCATTCAGGTTCTCATTACTTAAAAGTGGTTCAGAGCACTTAAAAGTTAATAAAGAGAGTTCAAGTAGGGAAGATTCTGCCCATCACATCTTTTGTCCTGCCTTCCATCCACGAGGTGCTGCTGTGTGAACATAATATGTGAAGAATCAGTTCCAGCTGCATTTTAATGGAAAATATTTGCAACTCATAATAAATATCTATAGGATGCAATGAAGCTACCTGCTAATTTCTCATCTAATATATCTTTTCCCCCCAGCTTCTCACACATTGCTATTGCTGCTGAGCTCCACATCTCTGTAGTTCTCCAAGCTAAATCTAACACTCATGCTGCCAGTGTAAATTATGGGCTAAATAAAACTACCAGAGTGAGAGTGAGAGTGAGGGAAGTGTTTTAGGGAGAAATGCTGAAAGAAATGGAAATCACTGGCTTACGGAATATAGATATAAAACATACGTAGCACGTCCTCTACCTTCACCCTGAGCAGTTACAGGACAAAGGGAGATGTAGTTAGAATGAAAAGCAATCAATCCAGATCCACAACCACATGATTCCACAATATAAAAATAAAAAGATACAGCATAATTACCAGCTAAGTGGACTAAGCAGAAATTTCCTGTACAGTTATTGTAAGTCTTTACATTTTAATTACATATCTCTTTGGTGGAGTCAAGATGCACTGTGTTTTCCTCTGAATTACATAGTCCTGACCTCTCTGGAGACCAGGACATTGCACTGGGATGCACTGCTTTTGTATTACCCTATGTAGGATACAAAAGTTGGAGGTGCAGAGATAAAATGTCGTAGTAAAAATGTAAATACCATTGTATTTACAGCTAACACATATCTTATTGTGAGCTGAGCCAGAATTTTTTTTCAGTTTTTTTATGTTCAATGCATTTAAGTAAAATCACAGCCCATTTCAGAACTATATCTGCACTAAAAGAAAGCTTACCAAAGGGTATGTCAAGTTTCCTACCCACATCTGTTGCACGAAATGCTTCCTAGTAAGTCATCTCTTAAGTAAACCAGAGTATTTGTTTAAGTGCAGAATTCAACTGACAAGGAAATTGTGCATTTACACTTTTAATGATACTTTTTTATCATTCCCTGTTCCTCTTCACAGTTTAACTCTTCACATTTCCCTTTCTTTCCATTTCAGAATTTTGGTCTGCAATACCTCCACGTTAACGTTTTTTGTTTAAGAAAACAGTGTATTTTGCTTGCCAGAACCTGAAATGTGGGCACAACTCAACTGTGATTCCCAACCCTGCCTGAAGGTCATCAGATTTCATTAGTCTGCCTGAAACTGAGTTGAAGGAGTGAGCAGATTCCTCTTACCTGTTTGTGAGCATGATCATAAGAGTTGATGTGATTGTCAAACTCCTGGTGTTTATAGTACTGCTTGTCACAGAGTTCACAGTAGAAGTTGGCTTTAAGATCTTCCAGAGCTTTTGCTATCGTGTTTTTCTTCTCAGCATAATCCTAGAGGGGAAACAGGAAAAAGTTAACGTTAGTTTTGCCTTTGATGCTGCAGCTAAAGGATTTTGTGCTCTGCAGTTAATCATATTTGTAAACATTTACACACCTCCGTAACTAAAAGCCTTCACATATTTGCTGTGTTAAACTCTACATATTTACTGTGTCTGCTGTGAGCCTGAAGATTTGCACACTTCAATTTTCTATACAGTTGCCAGCTGCCCTCAGGGGCTCTGTCAGAGGCTAGAAGGATTTCCCCAGCTTCTGTCTAAATACAAATATTTATCAGGCTGAAGGCTATTTTCCAGTTAATTTTGAGCCAAGAGTCACTGCTCCAAAGATCTGCTAGGTAATATGCCCAAGTGGAATAAGGATGAAGATACAAACTGCAGTAATTTAGTTAAGCAAGCTTTTACAAGGAAGTATGCTTACTAAAAGGAAAACAAAATTAAAGATACCCTGCTGGGTCCTCCTTGAATCATAGAATCATAGAATTGTCAGGGTTGGAAGAGACATTCAAGATTATCTAGCTCCAACCCCTCTGCCATAGGCAGGGACACCTCCCATTAGAGCACCTTTCTCATAGCCCCAGCCAGCCTGGCCACAAAAACTGCTAGGGCTGGGGCTGCCACCACCCCTCTGGGCAACCTGGGCCAGTGGCTCAGCACCCTCATGGGGAGTACTTCATCCTAACATCCAATCTAAATCTCCCCTCCTCAAGCTTGTATCCATTCCCCCTAGTCCTATTGCTGCCTGACATCCTAAAAAGTCCTTCCCCAGCCCTCCTGTAGCCCCTGCAGATACTGGAAGGCCACAAGAAGGTCTCCTCAGAGCCTTCTCTTCTCCAGACTGAATAATCCCAACTCTCTCAGCCTGTCCTCACGTACATACTCATGAAAACATGAGGAACATGTTCATGGCAGAGATGTAGAGAGCACCTTCCATAGCTTTGTTATTTGTCATCCAGTATCAGGAGGACAGAAACACATCTCCATTTGCCATACATTAGCAAAAGCATTTACAAAGAACCTTGCTTCTCATTTAGGAGCTAATTATATACAAGTAGCATTTATGAATTTCCAAAATGCACTGATGCTAACATTTCCATGTTCTGAAAGAGCAGGGAAATGATCTGTCATCTCACATTAGGTTAACTCCAGTTAAACATTCAACATGTACAACTTGAGTGCAAGAACTCCTGCTTTTGACAAGTCTGTTTGGGACAGAATCACACCCTGAAATCCCACATGGGGCAAATATTGTTTAAGAAAATATACCCCTTTGATTTGTTTCATTTGATCACTGTGAGCTCTTTGAAACTGACCTTAAATTCACCTTGGTGGGTCAGATTAAGGTAAAAGGCAATTGTAATCACGATACCCAAAACTGAGTTAATTTGGGGGAAAAAGTCCCTGTTTCCTATCAGTTTTCACAGCTCAGGACTCATATACTTCCAATAGATTTTTGAGAGCTTAAAATGGAAAATTTCCGTTTACCAGATGAGAACATAATCATAACAATGGTGATTATTAAAAAAAAAAAAAAAAGAGGAATAATAGTCAAGAGTAGTAATTGTTGGCAGTGAAGTATCTATCTCCAACAGGAATATAATTGCAGCAAAAAAAAAAATCTAAAGAAATAGTAGCAGAAGGGTTTATTTTTACAAAATTTTGTCTTGGGTTTCACTTTAAACAATTCTGAAAACACAGAAAAAGGGAGTTTCTTCATGTTAGCCCCCAAGAATACCAGTTGAGACTTACCAATTTGATTTTAATCTGATAGGAAAAGATACTGGAATCACCTCTCCAAACACCTTTGTTAATCCTTCCCAAGACTTCAGTTTATTGTATTGTGCATGTATGCACAAAAAAGTCCTTAATAAAAACGCCTTATTGGAGGGTGTTCAGGAGATTCCCTGCTGCCATGGGATTCCCTGAACTATGTTAGGATTGAGGGTAAGTTCCTGTTGCTGGTTGGCATCTGGAGCCAAGGCAAGTTCAATTTCAAGGACAAAGGGAGAATGGAACAGGAGAACACAGGCTGCTGGTTCTCTGCCTGCTAGGCTATTTCTATTGATTTCAGATGGAGTTCCACCTTGGAAGAGAAGGCTTTTGCTAGCTCTGTCGATTTTGATGAGGGATAATTGCCCAAAACTGACAGTAAAAAATTACAGTCCCTGGACCTTGACAGTACTGGGCAATGGACTGCTGACAGAAATAACCTGGAAACTTATTGAAGAGGAATATTCCTGGGGTAAAGCAGCAGCCAAAAAACTCACTTAAAATAGTTAAATATGATCAAGCTTAGTCTCAATTTCATCAAGATTTGCAAACTGTCCTGGAAGTTTTAAAAGAACTTTGAATTATGATTCAGCTCAGTAATGAAACTCAGAATGGAGTGTCACTTAGTTTCATTATTTTTTTCCTGAAAGGCTTATTATCTGAAAGCCTACAGCTATAATTCACTGTAGCTATTTCTCATAATTTATAAGAAAGATCTCTAATAAGTGATCACATCTATCAGCTGGCTTTATTTCTCTAAATCCATCTTCTCCATCCTCTAAAGCCTTAAGCCTGGACAAATGTGACTGCAAACATCCAAAAAATTGGATTAAGAGTGGGCTTCATCCACAGAGGTGCTACCTGTAACTACCTAGACTGGACCTTCTGCTCTCATTATATGTGAGAAAAAGAAGAGAAGCTACAGAAATGCTGAACACTTTACATAGATAACTTTGAGGAGCTGAATTGTTGCCTCAGCCTAGTGGCTATTTTTATGGAGTGCACTTCAGGCTCATACTTCTGCTGTCTGCAGAAAGGTCAGCTAGAAAAAAAGACTGTGAAATTATAATGCATCATCTACTCCGTGGTGAATGCAGTGTGAATATTCTTCCTTTACAATAAATGTGAGCTCCTTTTATTGCAGTAAGCTATTCTTCATTTACTGTAGTCTTAAGAGGGTCAGGCCTGCAGTCACTGCAAAATAAAAGTATTACAGAATTAAACCCTTTCTCCAGGATGATTTACTGGTATAGTCATCCCAGAGAGGATTAGACTGCTTTGGTCTGAGCCTCTGGATTAGACCACATTAGACCTGACAGATGTTCCAGTGTAACCTCGTTTCACAAGAAGTATTTAAAGCATTATTTTCTGTCCCAATAACTAAAAAAAAGCAAGCATAATTGTATGGTGAACACTGACAAAAACCTTGAGCTAACACTCTCCATTTGGCAAAGCTACTCTCTATGTAGAAGGGCAACGACGCTGGTGAAGGGTCTAGAGAACAAGTCTTGGGAGGAGCAGCTGACGGAACTGGGGTTGTTAGCCCGGAGAAGGGGAGGCTCAGGAAAGACCACCTCATCCCTACAACTACCCGAAATGAAGTTGTAGTGAGGTGGGATCCGTCTCTTCTCCCAAGTAACAAGTGATAGGACATAAGGAAATGGCTTCAAGTTCTACCAGGGGAGGTTTAGGTCGGATATTAGGAAAAATTCCTTCCCCAAAAGGAATTTTGGTCAAGCACTGGCCCAGGCTGCCTAGCGAAGTGGTGGAGTCACCGTCCCTGGAAGGATTTAAAAGACTTGTAGATGTGGTGCTGAGGGGCATGGTTTAGTGGTGACCTGGCAGTGCTGGGTTAATGATTGGACTTAATGGTTTCTATCTGAAACCATTCTGTGCTCCTATTATCTGTATTTGTATGATAGAATCTGCCTAAAAATATGCAAAGAAAGTGAGAGAAAAACACTGTTACATTAAGGGGAAAATCAGCCATAGCTTAAGACCACATTTTCTCTATAGTCAGTTAACTGTGATACCCATGGAGACAATTACCAATGGATTCCTTAATTCCACAGTATCACAGTATATTTACTAGGTATTATAAAGACAGTATGAAGAAGCAGATTTTGCTGAATGAAATTTACAACTTCCTACCATCTCCTCTCCTATCAATCTTGGTATTACTTGGTATGTGTAATTTTTTGTAACATTTTCACATATCACTTCTTTTCTCATGTAAGCAGTCTGTACATCATCCACTGATGCACTTGAAGGAATAAATAAAAAACAGAATACATTAATAATATCAATGCAGCCTAGTATCAAATCTATCTAATTATTTATAAGGTTCTTGTCCTTATCAAGGTGGTGAGACTAAAGCAAAAGGTAATTAGATGCATTGATCAAATCACTCATTGATCTCAACAAATTCAGTTCCAAGCAGCGTATAGCAGATTTCAGTTTCACACCAAGTTTACAAGGAGAATGGCTAGGAAAATAAATACCAAGAATACTGTCAGATCTTTTTGATCACTTTACCTGAAATTTTCCCATGAGCTGTGAGATGTTAGAGCAACCTAACGCTCACATAGCCATGAATATCTGATGCTGTTTCCTTGATTTCTTGCTCTTTTCTGACTTTCTCCTTTCAGGCAAAGGAGTTTCCACCAGCAATGACCTCACTGTTTCACTGCACTAGATCAAAATTCCACCCTATCTTTACTTTCTCTTCAAGTTTACATGCAGACAACCAATTCCAACCAAAACACAAGACTGCTACTCAGTATTCTGCTATGTGCTACTGAAGACATGGAAATCATTATAAAACTGGTTTCTCAGCTTCCCAATAAACACAGAGACAGCATTCACATTTAGATAAACATCCTAGCATTAAGATAAATGACACAGAGAAAATAGAAGGAAATAGCAAAATTTATTGCAATTAGTGCTTCCTAATGCCATCCTTATTTTTCTGAAACCCCAAATTTGTTACCCATACAACTAGTAATGCAAATAGCTGAATTCCACACACCCTGTGTGGAATGGAGATGGATGTGAACAGGGACAGAGCNACCCATACAACTAGTAATGCAAATAGCTGAATAGATGGATGTGAACAGGGACAGAGATGGACTCAGTGGAAAGCAAAGCAATCCAGAACAGTGTCCTGCAATATGAAGACTGATATAACTTGAAAGGAAGTTTATGATGAGACAGATCTGTCTGTCTCATTAATTTACTTAAAGTACTTATACTGTATAATTTACTTTTAACTGGGACTCAGAAAATTACTTGATGGGATTTTTTTTTTGCTATTAAAACTAACTGTTGTACATACATCTGTAGAATTATTTACTCTAGTGCTTTAAAACCTCCTTGCAGGCAGAGCATGCACTTGAAAGGTGAGACTGCTGGCCACAAATCTTTGCTTAGATACTTGGATTAAGAAGGACTTCTCCATCAGTGCTTATGAGAAACCACAAGTCTAGTTATAATGGAGAAAAATTATCTGCCCCATCTCCACCACTAATCTTTTGAAGTCCACACAAAGCAAAGCTGAACAGAGAACTGGCAGAGAAAAGAAAGAAGGTTTAACTCTAGATAACATCTTCTTCACTGAATGTTCATCACTGCTCATCACTGATAAGCAAGGAACCTGGTATTAATCTCTACTTTAAATAATCCAGTCACACACTTTAATTAGAGAAGAATTTTGATTTTAAAACATCCTGAGGTTGATCTTTGGCGTTTAATTTCCTTACAGCAGGCATGGAGCCCTCTAAAGATTTTCATAGCTACTCAATATAATTTCATTGACAGGTAAGTGTCGAACATAATTAGACTCTTTGGGAAAATCAAGTTTCTCTAGTTGATCCTTCCAGTGACACACTAGACTAAATGAAGTGCCTTTTTAACCCTCCAGAACTTGCAGCCCTGGACATGGAGTGAATAAAACTCTCTTGAGCACTGGAACAAATGTCTGTGCTCATCCCCAGGACCTTCAGACCAAAGGGCATGATGACATCCTTCATAAGGCATTTTAAGACCCAAGGAAGGGCAAAGGACAGGGCAAGGGTGAGAAGTTTATTTCTTTCACCTCACATTTACTGATTCCCGACTGACTGGCTGCTATCAATTTGTATTAAAAAGCTGCTCCAGAGCTTTAATTTGTTAGTGAAGTTAGGTTTTTTTACTCGTAAATTGGCCAGGGCATCAAGGAAACAGGGAAATTGGACCCCATCTTAGTAAATATGTTTCATTTTGAGCATGTGATTGATCTATAGGACAACTTACATGTGAAAATCTGCATACCTCTATGTTCAGGAATAAAGTTCTTGGTTATTATCAAGTTCAGTTTTCCTAGCTTTTGGCTGCTGTGCTTGACTTGTAATAAATTTTATTCTACAAGATCTTTATCACGATCCTCTACAGTAATTACTTTGCTAAGTACTAAACCATGTCTCCAAGCATCATATTTACACGTTTTTTGAACTTTCCCAGAGGTGGTGATCCTTCTCCATGCCTGGTTCAAGCTACAATCTCTTCTACTTTCAAACAAATCTGAAACTTTGTTGTTGAAATATAAATCAGTATCTCAAAAATGTGAGCAGTATATTTGCCCTATTAAGGAAGTCACAAATGGCATTTAAAGTTCAAGAGGTTCACTGCACTTTCACAGCCACTGCTTGGAACAGGGCTCTGTTGAACAGTACATGGTGCCCAATGAATTAAGTGCTCCTGGAAATCCCCCCAGCAGGCTCAGTGAATTTACTTTCCAGGCTCTTTTACTGATTCCATTTTACTATGGCTTTCCAGACCATTAAACCTTTTCATGCAAATTTACTATCTTTTTATAGCTTCAGGGAGCCATCATGAGTAGCCTTACATTATGTGCTTTGAAGTTATGTGCCATAAGCACTGAAATACTCAGTACTGGGTGCAGATAGGAAACAATTCCAGCTGCAGACCAGACGGACAGTCTATTCTGATATATAGCTGATGGTCTGTATCAGATTATCCCACTGGAAAGAGGGACCTCCTACATTTAGTTACTAAATGGATCACATCCTGTAGGGTTGGACCAGTGTAGTTTTAATTTTTAGTTAAAAACAAACACCACCACCACAACAACAAACCTCAAAACCCACTAGGAATTACTCTTTCAGTTGTCTAGTTATGAATATGTATGGGCTAAGATTTGCATTATGATGCATAATGATGCAGTAAATATTTATTTTCCTAAAATTAATCCTCACTGTTACCACCAACAGAAAAAAACTTCTTCTGAGCACAAAAAAAAAAAAAAGTGAAGAAGGGGAAAAAAACCAACCCAGCATCATTTTTTTTAGCATCTTTAAGCAATGTAAATAAGTCTTTTTACTCAGAAGTCCAGAGAAAAAGTTTGTCCCAAAACAAAATGGAATTAAGTTTAAATTTGCCATAGAGAAACTTCCTTGAAACAAATCCTTCTAAACATTTCTTTTCACTCTGGACTAATTCAAAATACTCTCCATAAGCAGTAACCATGCGTGATGAAGATGATCTTAGAGGTCTCTTCCAACCTTAACGATTCTGCCTGATGATGCTCAGTCGAAGTGAAAAGACAGTAACAATACTTAGTCAGAGAGAAATGAGGCTGTCTGAACACAGCTTTGCAAACACTCAAACAGATTTTGTTCTTCTTTCATTTCTGAGACTGTTTCCTAAGACGCCAAAGTATAAACAGAGCCCTCATTTACCTTGGAGGATCTCGTCGTGGTGGCTAGGCTTTGGGAATGAAGATCCAGGGAGGGCTCCATCCACGCTCCTCATCAGCGNAGCTGAACAGAGAACTGGCAGAGAAAAGAAAGAAGGTTTAACTCTAGATAACATCTTCTTCACTGAATGTTCATCACTGCTCATCACTGATAAGCAAGGAACCTGGTATTAATCTCTACTTTAAATAATCCAGTCACACACTTTAATTAGAGAAGAATTTTGATTTTAAAACATCCTGAGGTTGATCTTTGGCGTTTAATTTCCTTACAGCAGGCATGGAGCCCTCTAAAGATTTTCATAGCTACTCAATATAATTTCATTGACAGGTAAGTGTCGAACATAATTAGACTCTTTGGGAAAATCAAGTTTCTCTAGTTGATCCTTCCAGTGACACACTAGACTAAATGAAGTGCCTTTTTAACCCTCCAGAACTTGCAGCCCTGGACATGGAGTGAATAAAACTCTCTTGAGCACTGGAACAAATGTCTGTGCTCATCCCCAGGACCTTCAGACCAAAGGGCATGATGACATCCTTCATAAGGCGTTTTAAGACCCAAGGAAGGGCAAAGGACAGGGCAAGGGTGAGAAGTTTATTTCTTTCACCTCACATTTACTGATTCCCGACTGACTGGCTGCTATCAATTTGTATTAAAAAGCTGCTCCAGAGCTTTAATTTGTTAGTGAAGTTAGTTTTTTTTTACTCGTAAATTGGCCAGGGCATCAAGGAAACAGGGAAATTGGACCCCATCTTAGTAAATGTTTCATTTTGAGCATGTGATTGATCTATAGGACAACTTACATGTGAAAATCTGCATACCTCTATGTTCAGGAATAAAGTTCTTGGTGATTATCAAGTTCAGTTTTCCTAGCTTTTGGCTGCTGTGCTTGACTTGTAATAAATTTTATTCTACAAGATCTTTATCACGATCCTCTACAGTAATTACTTTGCTAAGTACTAAACCATGTCTCCAAGCATCATATTTACACGTTTTTTGAACTTTCCCAGAGGTGGTGATCCTTCTCCATGCCTGGTTCAAGCTACAATCTCTTCTACTTTCAAACAAATCTGAAACTTTGTTGTTGAAATATAAATCAGTATCTCAAAAATGTGAGCAGTATATTTGCCCTATTAAGGAAGTCACAAATGGCATTTAAAGTTCAAGAGGTTCACTGCACTTTCACAGCCACTGCTTGGAACAGGGCTCTGTTGAACAGTACATGGTGCCCAATGAATTAAGTGCTCCTGGAAATCCCCCCAGCAGGCTCAGTGAATTTACTTTCCAGGCTCTTTTACTGATTCCATTTTACTATGGCTTTCCAGACCATTAAACCTTTTCATGCAAATTTACTATCTTTTTATAGCTTCAGGGAGCCATCATGAGTAGCCTTACATTATGTGCTTTGAAGTTATGTGCCATAAGCACTGAAATACTCAGTACTGGGTGCAGATAGGAAACAATTCCAGCTGCAGACCAGACGGACAGTCTATTCTGATATATAGCTGATGGTCCGTATCAGATTATCCCACTGGAAAGAGGGACCTCCTACATTTAGTTACTAAATGGATCACATCCTGTAGGGTTGGACCAGTGTAGTTTTAATTTTTAGTTAAAAACAAACACCACCACCACAACAACAAACCTCAAAACCCACTAGGAATTACTCTTTCAGTTGTCTAGTTATGAATATGTATGGGCTAAGATTTGCATTATGATGCATAATGATGCAGTAAATATTTATTTTCCTAAAATTAATCCTCACTGTTACCACAGACAGAAAAAGACTTCATCTGAGCACAAAAAAAAAAAAAAGTGAAGAAGGGGAAAAAAACCAACCCAGCATCATTTTTTTTAGCATCTTTAAGCAATGTAAATAAGTCTTTTTACTCAGAAGTCCAGAGAAAAAGTTTGTCCCAAAACAAAATGGAATTAAGTTTAAATTTGCCATAGAGAAACTTCCTTGAAACAAATCCTTCTAAACATTTCTTTTCACTCTGGACTAATTCAAAATACTCTCCACAAGCAGTAACCATGCGTGATGAAGATGATCTTAGAGGTCTCTTCCAACCTTAACGATTCTGCCTGATGATGCTCAGTCGAAGTGAAAAGACAGTAACAATACTTAGTCAGAGAGAAATGAGGCTGTCTGAACACAGCTTTGCAAACACTCAAACAGATTTTGTTCTTCTTTCATTTCTGAGACTGTTTCCTAAGACGCCAAAGTATAAACAGAGCCCTCATTTACCTTGGAGGATCTCGTCGTGGTGGCTAGGCTTTGGGAATGAAGATCCAGGGAGGGCTCCATCCACGCTCCTCATCAGCGCCTTTTACAAGTGCACTGATAAAAAGAGGATAGCGGATAGCCTTGGAGGATCTACACTAGCTAAATTATTATTGACCTTATTGCAGTCTTAAACCCAAATATAGCATCTTTGAGCTGAGATGGACCTGGCCTTTTTTCTCTCTGAAGATACAATATACTAAATATATACTAAATACAGTAACCAACAACCCATGGCAAATATCTTTTCTTCAGGGACTTAGAATGAGTTTGTCTTCCTTTTTTATTTGTGTGAGAAACAAATGGCAGATGGAGCATTTATCATTGTTATGACCCTCACACATACCAAAAGTTGTTTGAATAGATGCAACTCAAGAGGATAGCTACTTTATGTGAATGGGAATAGTTAAGTTTTAAACACCTCAGGCCATAAAGCTGGAGAGTTGATAGTTAATAATTTCAAGAAAAGGGGAAGACGATGGAAGCTTAATGAAAATATTACTTACAGGTCCTAAGTGTAAAAAAGCCTGATTTTAACCCCACATTCTGGTGAAAGGAGAGAAAGAAAGATTTGGGTTGATTTCACAGAATCATTAAGGTTGAAGAAGACCTCTAAGATCACCAAGTTCAACCATCGATCCCACACTCTCATGCCACTAAACCACCATGTCCCCAAGTACCACATCTATATGTCTTTTGAATATCTCCAGGAAAGGTGAGTCCACCATTCCCTGGACAACCTCTTCCAATGCCTAACAATCCTTTCAGGGAAGAAATTTTGCCTAACATCCAATCCAAACCCCTCCCTGGTGCAACTTGAGGCCATTTTCTCTCCTCCGATCACTGTTAAATTTTGCATGTTTGCTATTAACTGCAGCTAAGCAGGAATCCTGTTCATCCAACTCCTCTATCGGCAAGATTGCAGGCATTGTTGCTTTCTAACAAAACTGATTAGCAGGTTTAGAAATGCTAACCACTCTTGCAAGGAAGAAATTTTTCCTGATATCTAACCCGAACCTCCCCTGCCACAACTTGAGGCAGTTTCCTCTTGTCCTATCTCTTGTTACCTCAGGGAAGATACTAACCTCCACCTCGCTGAAACCTCCTTTCAGGGAGTTGTAGAGAGTGAGAAGGCCTCCCCTGAGCCTCCTCTTCTCCAGATTAAACACCCCCAGCTTCCTCAGATGCTCCTCACAAGATTTGTGCTCTAGATCCTTCAGCGCCCGCCTTGTCCTTTTCCCGCCTTTTTACAAGACCTCATAACGGCGCCCCCTGCTGGCTCCAGGGGCACCCTCAGACCAGCTCTCCTCAGGCACCACTCAAAATGGAACCCAGGACTCAACATGTGGCCTCCCCAGTGCCCAGTCCACACAGTAGCCTTGTTCCTTACTGCTTTGCTGCCAGCAATACTGCACAAGAATGGCACCTTTGCTGAAACATTCACCTGGCATCACCCATAATCACCAAACTGCCTTTGAAGAGATGCAGAGAAAAGAAGCTGTGCCCATAAAATAGTCACAGCTTCCTCAAAACCATCATATTGAAACCCACACATTCATCTAAGTGATACATTCAGACTCCTCTTTAGTCACACTATTCCCTTTTTCTCCATCTTCTGTCCTGTTTTCTGCATAGCAAATTGACCAAATTATCCCTGAGGTTGAGTAAAAATGCAGAGAATGACAGGTCACTGTGGTGTCAGGTAAAGAAATGGAGCTTTAAATACATTTACAATATACACAAACTAAAGCTCCAGACCGGAGACCAAGATCTAACTGAAGTTTGAGGGACTACTTCTGTTAACCTCTCACACACATTGCAGTGCTCAGGGCAACTATCAGAGAGGGAGATGCTAAACCACAAACCCTGTGAGCAGTGCTATTACACTTGTCTCAATCATCCCTCATAACACGAATACTGCAAAACCCATCATCAGGTCCAATTTGAAACTCCAACACAAAAAGCATTCCATATATCTTACTCCATTAAAGCAGAGCCTTTAGTCTTCCATTGCTTTAGGAACTCTGAACACAACACTAAAGACAGTTTTGGAGTCCCCAGAAGTTGAAGTGGTACCTTAAAGGTATATCCTCCCCAAGAGCAAGGCTTCTCATCTATGCTTAGCTACTTCTTGGTGTCAGCACACTTTTTTTGCAGGAGCATGCATTTATTTAGCTGATTTAGGTTAACAATACATCTCCGGGGGGAAAAATATGTTTCATTAAAGATAGTTAAGCAGTATTCAGGTCCATAACCACCACACACAAATAAGAGAGTGGTTGCATGAGATGTGAAACAAGTGAGTTGGCCAAGACTGACCAACTCAATTACAGAGGGAAGCAAAGATCGTAGCAAAAGCATAAGGTCCAAAAGAAATCAGTGCAACAACCAGAACTATAAAACAAAGTCTTCTAATGTATTGTGCTTTGATTAACTTGCACTTTTAGGTTTCCATTAAAACTAGAGATCCAAAGATCCTTTATTTAGTCTTCATGAAGAAGTTACAGGTTGTGAACTGCTCAGCAGTGACAGAAGAAGCATGACCTAGAGGCTAAGGATCCTCTAATCCAACTAGAAAAAATGATTGAAAGGGAGAAATAAAGGCACAACATGCTAGATGGAAATACATAACTGAGGAGATGCCAACATGGGTGATCAGCTCAAAAAAAAAAAGATTTCTTGCATACAAGTGCTTATTTTTTTTGTTCAAAGGCTTCATATTCTTGGATTATTCAATTCATTCTTAGCCCTAAGCCATCCCTCCCCAGCCAAAAGTTTTTCCTTTTTAGTTGAAAGGAACTCCAGCTGCCTTGAAGAAACAAACAGCAGACAAATGCCCCGTGCCACAGAAACTGCTGGCTGCACAACAGGCTTTTCCAGCAGGAACCAGCAGTGGAATGTATGCAGAATTAGCATTTCTGAACCTGCTAATCAGTTTTGTTAGAAAGCAACAATGCCTGCAATCTTGCTGATAGAGGAGTTGGATGAACAGGATTCCTGCTTAGCTACAGTTAATGGTAAACAAGCAAAATTTAACAGTGAGCAGAGGAGAGAAAATGGCCTCAAGTTGCACCAGGGGAGGTTTGGATTGGATGTTAGGCAAAATTTCTTCCCTGAAAGGATTGTTAGGCATTGGAAGAGGTTGCCCAGGGAGTGGTGGACTCACCTTTCTTGGAGATGTTCAAAAGACATATAGATGTGGTACTTAAGGACACGGTTTAGTACCATGGTAGTGATAGGTAGTTGGTTTGACTTGATGATCTTGGAGATCTCTTCCAACCTTACCAATTCTAAGATTCTGTAAAATGGCTACTAAAAGAAACTAAACCTGACATTCTGCATACAGAGCTTAGCAAGGCCTGTTTAAAAAACTGATCTTTAAGCACCAATGAGCAGACAAAAAGATATATTTACTCCCAAACCTTTGGTCTTTGGATCTTGGACTTCAACAAAACAGAGTTCAGCCAGCAACTGCAGCAGGGTGTGATTTCCTCTGGAAACCTAGCTTTGGAAACCAGACTTAAGATATGTTTCTTAAAATTGTGCTAATGATTACAGGGAACTTCCCTATTCATTATTTTCATCATCATTATTATTATTATGATGTATTTATTGTATGTACTCTGGGCATCTGGTGGAAAAATAACTATTTCTGCAAATTGAATTCCACACAAGGTAAAATACTTCAAGATGATTAAGTTAGATTAAAGTCTTTTAACCACTCCAGACAAGCAATTTATTTCTTCCAAACAAGGTGGAAGAGTACTCAGTAGAGGATGCTCATGCTGGAGTTTTGTGTTGAGATGCTGCCAGAAGATGTTCAATGAAGACAAAGCACTTAGCTTTTCTTCTTCCAGTTTTATCCACAACAATGCAGATGAAGCTTTTATATATGATTATTTTTAATGGTTTCATTTTAAGCAGCCAACTGATAATGAGCCAGCAGTGTGCCCAGGTGGCCAAGAAGGCCAAAAGTTTCCTGGCTTGGATCAGAAATAGTCTGGCAAGCAGGACCAGGGCCTGTACTCAGTACTGATAAGGCCATATCTCAAATAGTGGGTTCAGTTTTGGGCCCCTCACTACAAGAAGGACACTGAGATGCTGAGCATGTCCAGAGAAGGGCAATGAAGCTGGTGACGGGTCGAGAGAACAAGTCTTGTGAGGAGTGGCTGAGAGAACTGGGGTTGGTTAGTCTGGAGAAGAGGAGGCTCAGGGGAGACCTTATCTCTCTACAACTCCCTGAAAGGAGGGTGGAGAGAGGCAGGGGCTGGTCTCTTCTCCCAGGCAACAAGCAACAGGATTTGAAGAAACTACCTCAAGCAGCACTAGGGGAGTATTAAACTTGATATTAGGAAAAACTTTTTCCCTGCAACAGTGGTTAGGCACTGGAACAGGCTACCCAGGGAGTGCTGGAATCATCACCCCTGGAGATGTTCAAAAAGCATGTAGATATGGTGCTTAGGGACATGGTTTAGTAGTGGACTTGGTATTGTTAGGTTAATGGTTGGACTTGATGATCTCAGAGGTCTTTTCCAACCTTAATGATTCTCTAACTCCATGATATTTCATCCCTTTGCATGTCATCAATTTCAGAAGCTGAAGTTTAAAAAGGTAAGTTGAAATCCACAGATGTGTATACATTTATGTGTGTAGAAGTGAAGTAGTTGGTAATTTCACTTATGATCATTAACCTTGTTTTTATAAACAGCTTTTCAGTCAGTTTTATCTACAGGAGCACATGAAACCAAGTAATGACCACGTTCCTGTGCACAATAAGCCTGTGCTGATAGCAGAGGAGCTCTGTCAGCTCTCGTAATATGAGTCAGCAATTGTGCTGTGATATCTTTAATTTGGTACAAGCTAAATCCTCTTAAGAGCACCCGCTGGAATCCAAAAGGTCAGACTGGAAAGTGGCAGAAAATCAATACTGACAGCTTCTGTCACCCTCCACAATCTATACAGCTCTTTCTAAGCTAAATTGCTTCTTTTCTAATCTTTCTAATGTTTGGCTGCTTGAGTCTTGCTTATGTAACATTTAAAAAAAAACAACCCACACCAAAATTACTTTTTTGAAGAGAAAGTTGTTACTTTTAGCCCTAAAAATCAGAACAAGGCTGGTTCTTGGTTGGGGGTTGTATAGAAACTGTTGTAATCAAAGATGCATTTTCATAGAGAAGACCAAAGCCCTGACAAAATACCTGACTGTTCTCCTGTATCAGGACTTTTGAGATGGGTTGACCCAAAATTTGAAGACATTAATATTAATTGGACCCATTTGATTTGCTTATAGCTCTTTAAAAAGTACAGTTCCTCTCTTGACATGCTTAGAAGGGTTAATATCAAAATTCAGTGAAATAAAAATGCCAGAAGGCTTCAGATCAAGCTTTACAGATGGTTTTCTTGCCTACTGTATTTTTAATTATGAATAAATACCAGCACTAATAATCAATACATGCAACATGGAGGGAAACATTAATTTTTCAAGAAAGGGATTTTAATATGAAGCAAAGAAAAGGTCACTCTAATCTAAACTAGATTTCAAGTAAAATAAATTAAACATCCCTTTAACTTTGATATGAGAATTTAACAGGTGCTGCAGCTGTTAGTAATCTTCTCTTATTAAAAAAAAAAGCCTTAACAACAATAGCAGAAGAAGAAAAAAAATATATAGATTTTAGAAGACAGGGAATGGCAACATGTGTCCTTGAAAAGAAAGCTGAAAATACACAGAAAAAGAATCAGTGCTCTGCAGTAGCCCTGGTTTTATTTAGAGTCTTTCCTTGAGATGTGGCTGCTTATATTATTTTTATGCATCTTGAATTTGTCAGGTTTCTCAAACATCTTTTTTTAGGATTGTGTTCCTGTCACCTTAAAATCAATAATCACTTTGAAAGCAGTAAAGCACAAGTGAGCAAGTGATGAAAGGAGGAAAGTTGTGATGATGGCCATCACTCAGTTTAACAATCTTTCTGTTAAAAGATTTCAAGCAAGCTAGTGACGTATTCATTTTTGTTTTAATTGCAAGAAAACCTTTCTTTGGCCAATTTCATACAGCATCTATCTGCATGGATGCATAATGCTTCAGCAACTTAGCAGAAATGAAGATCAAGCCTGTAATACCAACATCTCATCACACAGAAAAGAGCTACTCCCTGCAGTAGCCAATGACAGGCCCCAATACCAGCTCCAGTCAACCAACTACCCACAGCTCCTGGCATCTAGGCCATCCCCAAACCAAATAGCTTGCCAACAGGAATGGGAGGTGAGATTCCTAAGTGATAGCAAACATAGTCCTAACTATGGATTTGATGGGTGGGCTGTTCAGTGGATAAGGAACTGGCTGGCTGGTCGCATCCAGAGGGTAGTGGTTAATGGCTCAAAGTCCAGCTGGAGATCAGTGCCAAGTGGTGTCCCTCAGGGCTCTGTACTGGGCCATGGACTGTTTAATATTTGTATAAACCATATCAACAGCAGCATTGAGTGCACCATCAACAAGT